>HG995353.1:3549238-4149238 GCA_905333045.1 Lysandra bellargus
GGTAGCTCTAAGTTACGATCCGCTTTAATGTGTATTCATTCGCAAATCAAAAGGATGACCCTGTAGTAGCGGGGGAGGGGAGGGTGCTATTTGTGTAGTCACTCGAGCGTCATGGAGACGTAGCTAGTAGATTTTTAGTTTTTACATTAGGTGAAACTGATAAAAAAAAAATAAGAGCATTTTTTTATTTCAGCGGTGAGTTCAGAAACTGCAGCCATTTTAAAGTTTTGAAAAAGAAAATATATTTAGAAAATTGCTTATTTAGGTAAATTATAAATATACTAGATGACGCCCGCAACTCAGTTGCTCCAAAACTCATTTATCGCGCGGGAGCCGTACATTTTCCCGGGACAAAAAGTATCCCATAGGATAGGTCATAGGACATATCCTTTCTCGGGATTCAAAGTATCTCCATGCCAAATTTCAGCAAAATCGGTTCAGCCGTTTGAGCGTGAAGAGGTAACAGACAGACAGACACACAGACCGACAGACACACTTTTGCATTTATAATATTAAGTATATGGAAGTATGGATTTTAGACAACAAGGACTAAATCATTAGTCCTTGTTGTCTTTGTTGTTACAAAATATCTGTGAAGCTTAGTTAGGAAAATTTTATAAAACTTTATTTATTTTATTTTAAAAAATGTCCCTACAGGCTTACCTAACCTTTGAATAGTTAGTGCTTTACATGGAAGCTCCTTTGGGTATACTAAACATCCTATACCTATCTTAGAATCTGACATATATTAAAAAAAAGAAATAACCCACCACATGAAAAATCTGATTTCTATACCATGATAACTATACACATGTCGAAAACCTATACAAGCATAATCTGACACGCTCGATCTCGCCTGAAATCCCCTCTTCCCCTCCCCAACCATAGCAAATTAGTGAGTATTGAATTAGAAATGAAACTGATTTCGCCGTCTCTCTTTGACTGTTTTTATAATACATACAAATAGATATAGCGTCTGCCTATGTATCGGTCGGCTATATTTTATCACGCTAAGACTAATAGGAGCGAAGAAATAAAGGAAAATTTGGAAAAAACGGGGAAAATTATTTGAAAGGGCTAACTTGAATGCGCTAATCTCGATTTGAAAAATTCTTTCAGTGTTAGATAGCCCATTTATTGAGGAAGGCTATAGGAATATTTTTTCAGTGGCTATATATTTTATACCCGCGCGACGCCGGGGCGGGTCGCTAGTTTATATTATAAATACAATAACTTATGATATTATTTTTAAATTCAAGCTAAGTATTTTTATTCATTCAAGCAAGTAATCTTAGTTTCATTGTTATCATTGTAGAGTTATCAATTTTGAATTCATCTAAATAGGTGACCGACCGATACATAGGCAGACGCTATATCTATTTGTATGTATTATAAAAACAGTCAAAGAGAGACGGCGAAATCAGTTTCATTTCTAATTCAATACTCACTAATTTGCTATTGTTGGGGAGGGGAAGAGGGGATTTCAGGCGAGATCGAGCGTGTCAGATTATGCTTGTATAGGTTTTCGACATGTGTATAGTTATCATGGTATAGAAATCAGATTTTTCATGTGGTGGGTTATTTCTTTTTTTTAATATATGTCAGATTCTAAGATAGGTATAGGATGTTTAGTATACCCAAAGGAGCTTCCATGTAAAGCACTAACTATTCAAAGGTTAGGTAAGCCTGTAGGGACATTTTTTAAAATAAAATAAATAAAGTTTTATAAAATTTTCCTAACTAAGCTTCACAGATATTTTGTAACAACAAAGACAACAAGGACTAATGATTTAGTCCTTGTTGTCTAAAATCCATACTTCCATATACTTAATATTATAAATGCAAAAGTGTGTCTGTCGGTCTATGTGTCTGTCTGTCTGTTACCTCTTCACGCTCAAACGGCTGAACCGATTTTGCTGAAATTTGGCATGGAGATACTTTGAATCCCGAGAAAGGATATGTCCTATGACCTATCCTATGGGATACTTTTTGTTCCGGGAAAATGTACGGCTCCCGCGCGATAAATGAGTTTTGGCGCAACTGAGTTGCGGGCGTCATCTAGTATATTTATAATTTACCTAAATAAGCAATTTTCTAAATATATTTTCTTTTTCAAAACTTTAAAATGGCTGCAGTTTCTGAACTCACCGCTGAAATAAAAAAATGCTCTTATTTTTTTTTTATCAGTTTCACCTAATGTAAAAACTAAAAATCTACTAGCTACGTCTCCATGACGCTCGAGTGACTACACAAATAGCACCCTCCCCTCCCCCGCTACTACAGGGTCATCCTTTTGATTTGCGAATGAATACACATTAAAGCGGATCGTAACTTAGAGCTACCGCACACCTGAGACACGACTGTCTTAAGACAGACTATCGCATAATAAAATGCACTAGATGCGCACATTTGAGACAAAACGTCTATTAGACAAAGTTGTCTAATGCGCCCCGCGATAAGTCTGACTAACGACAGTCGGCTTCCCTTTGAAGTGTATGCGAGCGCGCACATCTACGACAAAACTGTCAAGCCACAATAGACATAACTACCAGTAGTTCGACTCAGGGCTCGGAAACCTGGTTAATCTTCGCGATCCTGTTCGTTAGAAACGCCATACATTTCCAAAAGAGCGTTTTCATTTCGATTCCGCTCTGAAGTTCTGAACGGACCGAAATTATTTCTGGTTTTGTTCTAAGAGCAAAATTAAATTGCTCACTGCTCAAAATACCAGTTAGAACCGTTTGCCGCTATGTTCGCCCCGCCCATTCACACACACCACGACCATCACCCATTGTCCACACATAAACAAGTTATGGCCTATTGGCTATTAGATGGTGCACTAGAAAGGGATAGAAGATATCACTCCACTAGTTACTTTCCGCGAGAAATTAACCAGGTAATTTCAGAAGCAATACCGCTCGCATCTATTTCGCTCCGAACGAACACTTATCCAAAAACCTGGTTAAAGATCGTTTTAACCTGGTTAAAATAATACCGGTTCCGAGAGTTACTTTCCGCGAGAAATTTACCAGGTTAATTTGAGA
The DNA here is from genome assembly GCA_905333045.1 of Lysandra bellargus. Lineage (NCBI taxonomy): Eukaryota > Metazoa > Arthropoda > Insecta > Lepidoptera > Lycaenidae > Lysandra > Lysandra bellargus. The sequence continues at coordinate 3,552,283 of HG995353.1, forward strand.
AGTAATACCGCTCGCATCTCTATTTCGCTCCGAACGAACACTTATCCAAAAACCTGATTATAGAGCGTTTTAACTTGGTTAAAAAAGTACCGGTTCCTAGCTCTGGACTTCGACTGCAAAGAGACGGACTAGACTTATGACAAATTCGTCGGGTTTCACTAAGATTATGAATGGAATGTGCCTCGCGCTGGCTGATATAATTTAATTTTAAATACTTATAGATTTCAAAATTAGATTCTGACAATTTTAATCACAATAATATGTGTCAAAACATAAACTATAATACGACCAAAAAGAGAAACACGTCCAGCGATCCAAGTACTATCTTTCCCGTCGAGTCTTTCTCGTTTATTTTTGAAGTTATTTTCATCCGAATGAGAACTTTCTTATCTATATCTATAAAATCTTTTAGAACTGCTCGCAATAGACGCAAAATGCACTCGGTTTTAACTTTATTAATATACAACTTGTTATTTGAAATACCTAAGTTGTTTAAAATATAAATTAACTAGCTGTCCCGGTGAACTTCGTGTCACTTTAAAACCTTCCCTAGACTTCTACGAATATTTTAAGACTAAAATCAGCCCAATCCGTTCAACCGTTTTCGAGTTTTAGCGCGACTAACACATTTGAAAATCCATTTATATATATATATATATAGATTTCAAATCGACGTGTTTCACAACCCGTTTTTAACGTGTTTAACATGTTTAACAGAGAAATACAGTAATAGGAAACCCTAATGCCTGTAATATGTCATAGTTTTAAGTTCGTAGTGACAAGTTAACAACCGTAGCGATTTTCGTCATATACGTCAAATTTAAAAAGTTCTAACTTCTAAGTCGGCATACTCTATAATTCTGTATACTCTGTCCGGGCGTTCTCTACTGTTTAATATTATACAATTGTATGCGTTGCGTCATCGTAGTCAAGACAGTTTTGACTTGGTGTGCGCCACGTGATAGACACAACTGTTTTAATTGTGTCGTAAGACTGACTTGTCTACGTGAAACGAGACTGTCTAACTACAGTCGTGTCTCCGATGTGTGGTCGCACTAAATGAATCAGACTGGACCAGTTACATTAGAATTTAGATACCCTTTGACATTAGAGCTACTAAATTCATTAACATTGGATTTATTTTAACGGGCTTTGGCCCACCATGCATTCCCACCACTGTATTGGATTTAATATTGGATCTGAAAAGTAATCGGTAGAATTCATCTAAACATCCATATTCTATTGGCATACTAACTTTCCTTAGCTATACTAACCTTCCTTAACCTATTCCTTTCGACTTCCAAGAATTTTTTTAGACTATTAACCAAACCAGTTCTGCCGTTCTCGAGTTTCAGCAAGAGTCAAGACTAACAACATTTAAAATTCATTTTTATTTATAGAGAGTGTAACAAAACTAAGTGATAATTGTATGTACAATGTACATTGTACAGTCTGTCGAAGAGCCCGAAGAGTAACTTTTTTAAATCTATGATTTCACAAAAATGCTCTTTCAGGGCTTCTACTTTCACATTAAACTCTTGATATCTGTATAAAGGACATATACACACCCTAAAGTAAGTATCGCCTTGTTTTCTTAACCCTAGTCTGTTACCTCTTCTCGCTTTTCCGAACCAATTTTAGTTGAGCATAGATATCAGAAGCGACAGGTGTTGAGTGTGTGTACATACTATGAGTCCCGGAAAGGACACGTAGAATAAGTTTTTTCTCGAAAACTAAAATAAAAACTTTTATAATTGTCAATTGACTGAATTGAACCCGCCTATTCACCAAATGTTCTTCTTACAATAGTCAGTGTTGAGTCAGTGTACACGGGATCTAACGCCAGTGTGGCAGCGGCTTAACAACGGCTAACCTCTGTGCAGCCCTCGACACATATTTCAGCGAACAATAACGTGAAATCGTGCACGAGGCCGACGTGACAACGTGACATCACACCCGTGAATTCTTATAAAAATTCAACTTTTATTCATTAAAACTACATCCGGCAAAAGTTGCTGCAGGCCTGCTTTGATGGCATAACAGCACAATGTTACCGCGTGGCCAAGTCTACAGATATATAAGTACACCAGATGACGCCCGCAACTTCGTTGCGCCAAAATTCGTTTATCGCGCGGGAACCGTATATTTTTTCGGGATAAAAAGTATCCTATGTCCTTTCCCGGGACTCAAAGTATCTCCATGCCAAATTTCAGCGAAATCGGTTCAGCGTGAAGAGGTAACAGACAGACAGACACACAGACAGACAGACAGACAGACAGACACACTTTCGCATTTATAATATTAGTATGGATATTATATTCACCGGGTTATAATATTTACGTTTCTCTTGAATCGCTCTATCAAACGCTGCAGAAAACTGCATTCAATTCAACAGAACTGAATGCAGTTTTCAGCTTAGACCTTTTTAAACATATCTACTCAACAGAGCATATTCTTTAAAAAATCTAAGCTCAAGACTTTTCTTCTGTTTAAAGAAGAATAAAGAAGATATATTAAACTGAAACGCTTTACTGCTCTTACGCAAAGGAGTCTACATTAGACGTGTGCACTGTGCATTATATATACGAAAGTACTACTAGTTAAAATGATATTTATAAAAATGTGTATTATTCTCATATCTACACTAAATTAAATACCTACAAAATTCTGAGATTTTCCCAAATTCCATCTAAAATTCTTTAAATATAAAACCTAAATTACTCCGATTTCATGCAAGAAAAATCCAAATCCAAGCTCTTACATATTCATCTTGTAAATTTTAACTAACGCTAACTTTTTCAAGAAAAACTTTTGTCCTTGCTTTTTAATTAAAATATAAAAGTACTGAATTAATCTTATTAGCAAAGAAAGCTTTACCCGTGAGATACTGAGAAAATAGTAAATAAGAGCTTGTTTTATTTGAAATTGTAGAAAAGTTTTCTCTTGAGGAACGACCTATTAATATTAAAGAAAACTGTTGCAAGCTTTATTTAAGTTGCTTACACAGTAAATACATTATTTTTTAAACTAAAAGGCTATTCGATGCTGGACATAATTTTAAATGCTAATCCATGGCTTTAACAAAATTGTAGGTGAAAACGTATTAACCATAACGGGTTGCGCAACCGACGCCCCACTGCTGAAGCCAATCGAGTGGAAAGCAAGGTTGCACTCATTGTATCTACCACAACCGTTCTCATTAGGATTAGTTAAGACAATAACACCGGAAGGAAACGACCACCCGGTCAAACCCGCGAACCCCATAAGAAACCAAAACGTTCCACCGAATTAATTGCACTATAAATAGGCATTGCAACAGTCGACAGCAATTAGTTGTTTAGTGTTATTAACAAAAACACCAGCGAAATGTTGCTTCTAGTTTTTGCCGTCGTAGCGGTAACTAGCGCGATACAAGTCCACGAGTTGGCCGAAGACAAGACACCATTCGATTATGTCAACGAAAAACTGGATGCTATAGGCATGGACGCGAGAAGTGGGCTCCCCCTATCCAGCTCGTATGAAGTAGAAGAAAGCGAAGATTATCCTGATGAAATTAAGGGAGCAGCTTCCACGGTCTTGAACACAGTCGCCGGAGTTGGTGGAATAGGACAAGGAATTGGGCTGGGTGGCTTCGGAAACATTGGAGGAATTGGCCTAGGACAGGGACTCGGTTTGGGCTATGGAGGAGTTGGGGTCGGTGGTCTAGGAGGCGTAGGTGGCGTAGGTGGTGTGGGAGTGGGCGGAGTAGGAGGCGTAGCTCATGGCTTAGGAGTAGGAGGATTAGGCGCCAATGGGATAGGAATTGGTGGACTCGGTGGAATTGGCGCGGGAGGTATAGGTGGAGGTATAGGTTTAGGCGGTGGTTTGACTCAGGGAATAAACGGACTTGGGGTTGGAGGAATCGGTCTCGGCACTGGACTACTTTACCATCCAGTACTAGGAGCGCAAGTTGGAGGAGGCTATGTCGACAAAAATGCCTACGATGCAGCCCAGAAGAAAGGGGCAGATGCGAACATTGAAAAACTAGAAAAGAAAGCTGAAGAAGAATCGAAACATGGACAAGAGGGATTCCAACAAGCGGCTGCAGCAGCAAAGGCGGAGAAAGGAGAATCCAGCTTCTACAAGGACGAAGAAGCGCAGAAGAAAGCCGCGGGAGATGAAAAGTTTTACGAAGGTGGACAGAAGTTTGATAAACATGGTGAGTTGGTTAAAAACCAATAATATAAATAGTTTTCATAATAAAAATAGTTTTAAGGTAAATCCTTGATAAAATATGCTCTATCTCTCTATTTTTTCGTACATATGAAAGAGAAACTATCATATTTCAAAACAAGCTTAGCAATATAATCTTGATTGGCGCATATAAATCTAAAATCATACTGTCACGCTCAAAACCATTATTACCTCAGATCATATTGTTAGTTTATTGCTACAGCTATTAAACAAAGTACCGTTCATAAATTTTGAAATTGCAAGTTGTTAATATTTTAAGCACATAATAGCACTTAATACAGTAACCGGCAAATAAACCTTCCGTTAAATGTATTTAGATGACAAGGCAGTTTCATACTTGCGAGAAAAATTTGAACTATGCTTATAGTCATAACTCAAAACACTGTTCAAATATTGTTACTGTGTGGTACACGATAATACTTTTGGTATAATTATCGGTATTCGGTAGTTACATTAAAATTATTAAGTTGGCATAGAAATTTTTAAGGTGTTAACTTTATTAAAAAGTTGACTTTATTTGGACAACCCAAATAAAGTCAACTTTATAATAATACTAGCTGTCCCGGCAATCGTTGTTTTGCCATTTAAAATATTTCTACTTCATAAGTTGATACAAATTCTTACCCCCTCTTTTGTCCCCTAAGAGGAGTGGGGCGAAAAATTGCATACACCAGATGTTAAGTTGGAAAAAACAGTTAATAATATGTAAAAGTAAGTTTATCAAAAAAAAAGTTTGACAAAAATCTGACCCCCTCTTTGATTCCCTTAAAGGGGTGGGGTGGGGGGATTTTAGTCACCAAATGTTGAGTCGGAAGAAGACAAATATATCTGTGAAAACCGTATGAAAATTGGATCAGTAGTTTTCGTGTTAAAGGAAAAGTCTTAAACAAAATCTGACCCCCTCTTTCGTCCCTTTAGAGGTGTGGGGGGAAATTTTTTTATACACCAGATGTTAAGTCGGAAGAAGGCAAATATATCTACGCAAACCGCATTCAAATCGGATCAGTAGTTTTCGTGTGATAGTGGAACAAACATACAGACAGACAGACAAAAAACTAACTACATTTTTGGCTTCTATAGCGATGTAGTGACACCCTCCGTTTATTATTTTTTAATATATTTAATGTGCAGAATTTTCATTTCTACGGTTTTATTATAAAGTATAGATAGCGGTCGCCCGCGGCTCCGCCCGCGTGGATGTCGGTTACCGCTGCAAAAAGCCTACCCAGGAAAGACACGGTCAGCAAAATGATTTCCAGGTCAATTCACAGAAACATCGACGACGCAGTCATTTTCCGCAGGCTGCACAGATTGTCTTTCTGTGGATGTTAAAGTTGTTAATGATGAGAATATTTAAATGTAATTACATTACATAATAAATTTTCACTTCTGACGGTCGTCCCGGAGTGCAACCCGTTGTTTTAGGATAAATAACTAAAGCGATTATTGTAGAGCTTTTCTACAACATTAATTGACGTTAAGTTATTTTTAGGTAACAAAATATACTGATGGTCGGGATCCCCGACTCGTGATAGAGCAAAACATTCTTTTCATAAATCTATTCCTACTAATTTGAATGTTTGGCCCTGGGATTTACATAATATTTATCGTTAATGCAAAATATTTTTAACAGGAAATTGGAGCCTTTTGAAGGGTATAGGCAAATCAGTAAATCATTGGCATTCTTGGTATTATGAGCCAATTCACCAGCTGCAGGGCCGGTCATAATATTCGCTACTGTGCTCGCGCCTTGGTAGCGACCACTTCGAAACGGGCGTAAATCGCAATTTTTAATTTCGCCTTAACTTCTAAACCAATCGTCCAATTTTAATATTTTAATCATTCACAGACCAAATATTATCTACATAAACTGTACTCAGTGATTAAATAATTCATTTTGATAAAATTAATAGCATAAGTAAAATAAATGCGTTTAAATGTAGTCCAAAAAAATCAAGATTTTTATATAAAATAATGGTTGTTGTACCTCACTTGACATAGATAGGTATAGTGTGTCGCGGACTTTTTTGTAGATATTTAGAAGATCTACATTTACTTAGAACATTGTATGGTTCTATCTTTTATAGTTTAGGCAGCGTACGCAAAATAAGTAAATTTTCTATTTGATTTTTTTGACCTTGTGTCAGAAAAATCCAAATATCTTACGGAACCCTACATTTTCCGAAATAAAATGTAGCCTATGTTACTCGTAAATAATGTAGCTTTCGAATAGTGAAAGAATTTTTTAAATCGGCCCAGTAGTTTTTGAGCCTATTCATTACAATTAAACAAACAAACAAATAAAGTTTACCTCTTTATAATATTAGTATAGATTTGGTAAACCAAATCATTAGGTGGTGATTTTTACTAGCCACGTATAATAATTCAACAACTTTTTGTGTACTTCTTTCTGCAAATAAATAAATAAATAAAATTAAAAAAAAATCCATTTTGTGTATTGAATACTACTGCAGCAACTTCATTAAATAATAATAGCACTTTAAGATAACATGTTAGGCCAAAGGCAAAACATAATTTACGTTGTTTTATTAAAGTTTAAACACTTGATTAACTACCCTTTTCTTATTCAGGTGCCAACGAGGAGCAAATAAAGAAGGGTAAAAGCCACAAAAAGGGCCACGTCCACAAAGGTTTCAAGTCATCAAGCAGTAAGAATGAGGAGGAGAAATCTGAGAGTTACTATGATGAAGCTCACGACGAAGCTGACCACAAGATCGCTGGTCAAAACGTTGGGTCCTTTGGTGAAAATGCCCAACAAGGCTTCAAGGGAGCACATGAGGAGAAAATACTGGACGCCAACGCGCAAGGGAAGGAAGGACATAGCGTTGCTGAACAGAAGATTGATGACGCTAAGGCTAACAAGGTATGCTATGATAGTATTCAAGTGTGTACGTCTGTAGAGATAAACTACGATAACGATGCGCGCCCCTCCAAATGACTGTTTCAATGTGTGTAGTCACATCCTTATGAATGAGTTTGTATGTAATAAATATTCAACCAATCACAGTACACGTAATATTTCTGTTAATGTCACTTATTACCAAGATTTGTTGGTCAACTAATCATAACTAGCCTACCGCGCCAGACAACGCACTTCAAACGTTTTGAATTTTGGAGGGGCGCGCCATGTTATCGTAGTTGATCTCTACGTGTGTTGTAATTACCGGTGTACTGATTTTGATGCATTTCGGTTTTGAGATTCTTTATGTCCCGGGAATAGAGATAGGAATATAGATTATATCGCGAAAGAAATGGTTCCCGTCAGACGAACATAATTATTTTGCCGCAACGAAGATGAGGGAAAGATTTATTTAGGACTAGGTAGTATTAGCTACTAGCTACTTAATTCTAGAATCTTGCCTGCATATATCCCCTACTAAGTAGGGATATGGAGTTAAGAATGATATTATTCTTTGTCGTTTTGTGCTTAACGACGTTAAGGATGTATCGTCCTTTCGCGATATATTTCCTATAAATCGTGTCTTTAAGTGAATTCCATAAGGGTCTGGGTAGGGTTAGGGGTATGGAAATCACTTAAAGACATCAAAAGACCTGATAGCGTTTATGATTTATTTCCTACTATGGGTACATTACACATTAAAGGGGTCTCCTTTTAGGCTAGGGTTGTCATAAATTGTTAATACAAAGGTACAATTTACTAATTTTACATACGTGGTATTGAGATCAGAAACTGATCGTCATTTGAAACAAATAAGCAGCCTCTTGAAGTTGTTCCATGACGAACAAGGGACATTTTTGTCTAAGATTGCTTATGATGAACCGAAATTCTGCTATCACCAATCATGGTAGCAAAATCATCCTACATATTTAACATTTCTTAGCTCGCATAAAAATTTACTTCAAACTTACAAGACTCTACGTGACTCTACGTGACTCTACGGACTATGGCACGCGGCCAAAAGTAACTTTTTTATTTTCCCTCCATGTCACTGTCATGTCATCGACGCGCCAATTTAATGAATTTTTTTTCAGGGCGAATTCCTGCAAAAGGGCTACAAGGGTGGTGCGGAGCTGCTGGAGAAGTTCAACAATCTCGGCGCTCAGGCGGTCCACGGCCACCAAGAGGCCAGCGGCGGGTACCAGCAGAACAAAGGGATATTGCCGATACATTGACGAGTTGATTGAATAAAGGACCTGACATTTGCTTTTTTTTTTTAATTTCGTACTTGTATGCGAAGGCGTAAATGCCCTGTGCTAACAATGCATCATGGCGTATGTTCCAAATTCAAAGTAGCGTTATTTGAAATTTCGATTCAAATTGATAGAGAACAAAACACATCATTAATTATAAAAGTTTTGACGTGGGAGCGCCATGCTTCCAATGCAATGAGAGAAATACCACGTCCTCACAGAAAACCGGCGTGAAACAGCGCTTGCGCTGTGTTTCGTCAAGTGAGTGAGTTTACCGGAGGCCCAATCCCCTACCCTTTTCCCTTCCCTACCCTTCCCTATTTCCTTCCCTACCCTCCCCTATTACCCCTTAAAAGGCCGGCAACGCACCTGCAGCTCTTCTGATGCTGCGAGTGTCCATGGGCGACGGAAGTTGCTTTCCATCAGGTGACCCGTTTGCTCGTTTGCCCCCTTATTGCATAAAAAAAAAGTTGTGGTACGAACTTGATTTTGTAGCAAAACTAATATTTTTTTGATTCCTCATTGTTTTATATTCCTATGTTTTCGGTCGAGGACCAGCTAATAAAGGGACCAGTGACCACTGACAAGCATTTTTTTTCTAAAACAGAGTTTAAGTCTCTCACTACACAATAAAATAACAACATGTTAAAATAACTCGAACTATATTGAACAAAACATGCTGACAAGCTCATAACAAAATCAAAGAAAGTAATTAAAAGTTGTATTTCTTGAAGGGGCACTTCTTTGTGTTACCACTGCAGCACACTGGAGACCAAGGGCTACTGGACAGGTATCCAGATTCCAAGCTACCTGACCTTAAAGCCAAAAATTTTTAAAAGGAACCATTAGATCAATGCAAAGCTTTGAAAATTCACAAACGCGCGGTCGAGTCGTTAGTTACGAAAGCAAATGATTCTTTCTGAGTAAAAAATTGTTAAAGGCAATAATATGTCATTTTGTACCCAAAATATGTTAGTATTAGCACAGAATATATTGTGTATTTAATAATATTCTTTCGCATTTCTACTGTAGCCATGCCAGGCTTGTAGACGACAACGATGAAGACAAATTTCTACAGATTTTATTATTTCTATACAAATATAACAAAGAAGAACGGTTTATTTACTTTGAAATAGTTATATGCTATGGATGTACAGGACCAATTTTTATGAAATTCGGCCTAGAAAAAAGCTTAAGCTCACACTAAACAAAAACGCAAACTTTATATATTCGTACAAAACGGCATAAAACAGCTTGACCAATGACAATAATGACACCTAAATTGCACCATCCCATCAAAATTGCCAACTACCAGGAGTCCAGAATTCCGTTCCGGAATATCGATTCGCACAACCTTGGCCCACATCGGGAATTGGATCACGAATTTTATGAACACCGACTGCGTAATCCGGAATCGATATTCCGAAACGGAATTATGCATGAAAGGAAATCTTAGTCGCTTAGTATAATTTGTATAAGTAGTATTCCTTAATACTACTTATAAGATATTCAAGTCATTAGCAAATCGAGGGTTTATAATCAAGCCAACGTTTCAATCACCTGACTGAATCTAGTAAACTAACTACACATAGCCCGATCTTTAAACTCATTTCCTTTTCATACAAAGTGATTCTAAGCCTAGTAAAATATTAAAATTTTGGCAGTTCATGTATGTTAAACCACTAATGATTTTATTCTAGGCTGGTATCAAAGTCTACCTTAGATTCATAATTCGCATCGCATAGAGAACTCAACTTTTGCTTATACTAAATCGCTAGCAACAACAATATAGTCTTCAAAGTCGTTTAACAGAATTCGCGTGGCCATTATATAAAGGAATACCGTATTAGAGGTGCTTTAAAAATTCTCTGTACCCTGCCGACTCAGGCGTGCACGGAGTGGGAGGCGTCAGAACCGTTGATGAGATCTTGTTCGATGTGTTCGATCTCTGTGGCAAAATGTACGGTTTATGTAGCTTAATACAGCACTTGGGACAGTAGCTGGGTACTACTGTTATGGTGTGCATTAATGCCTCCGTGGTCTAGTGCTATAGAGCGCGGCTCTTGACTCGGAGGTCGTGGGTTCGATTCCCGCGTTGGAAATATGTTATTTCCAAGTTTGGTTAGGACAATGCAGGCTGATCACCTGATTGTCTGACAAGTAAGATGATCCATGCGTCGGATGGGCATGTAAAAAGTCGGTCCTGCGCCTGATCTCTCGCCAGTCGTGTCGGTCGTCCGTCCCACTGCCACTGGGTTATGAGAGTAATAGAGAGTGCTCTTGTGTATTACTGCGCACACACTTGGGCACTATAAAATTACTCCTGCGAAGCTGGCCTGGTTTCAATGAAACCAGCCACCGACGCCGAAACCGGTGTGGGAGCTATTATTATTATTATTATGCACACTGCATTGACGGCCGTTTAGACAGACAGAAAGTCTTCTGACTTTCCAACGTAATGCAAAACATACGAAAATGTACGGTTTCCACCCGAAAGGACGATTTTTGGAGTGTCGCCTGGTTTTTTAACCGACTTCCAAAAAACGAGGAGGTTATATGTTCGGCTGTGGATATTTTTTTTTTTTATTTTTTTTATTTTTTTTTTATTTTTGTATGTTCAACGATTACTCCGCCGTTTGTGAACCGATTTTCGAAATTTTTGTTTTGTTGTATTAGGTTTCACTCCAATTTGGTACCATGTTCACAAAAGTGGTGATCTGATGATGGGATCCATGAGTAATCGAGGGAACTCCTCGAAATTTATATGGAAACATATGGTGATTTTGATTTTATGAGAAGCATCCTAAGCATATGCTACCAAAACACAAGATTCTGCACCAAGGTATACTATGGTTCCGAAGATACTAAGAGAACTCCGGATTCCTTTTAGATACAAGTTTGGGGGTTTAGGCGCTATATTAAGAACTGAAAGCATATGCTACTATACAAATTATATTCATCATCATCATCATCATTTTCACGTCAGGGTCACCAATGTCACCAAAATTGAACATAACAAAATATTCAACCTTATCTCCAGAGCGTAAGGCGCACATTTGACATTACTTCTGAGAAGTAAGTTGCTTCGATAATACAAGTAACATGCTAGAGTGCACAGCTGTCACACTTACCAATCACGGCCACGGGCGGCCGTAGACTTCTCAAGCGATACTATGTATTACAATAATAAAGATAAAGTTTAAAATCATATGACAATGAAAGCCTCGCCGCTGCCGCGCTGCTAAAATTCCGGTTTGGCGCGGCTCGCACGTGTCCACTTCGATTTTTTTTAATGTATTGTTCAAAATTATCTGCAGCTGATATTATATTTTGTAAGTGTGACTGTTAACAAATTGTAATAAGATACGTAGAATAGTATACAGGTGTATTAGGGCCGATTCACACCGGAATGGCGCAGGCGAGGCGAACAGTTTCAGTGTCATATGATTTTAAACTTTATCTTCATTGTTGTAATAGATAGTATCGCTTGAGAAATCTACGGCCGCCCGTGGATGCTCGTGGACTCTTGCGGCCGCCGGCGGCGTCAATTTCTCAAGCGATACTATGTATTACAATAAAGTTTAAAATCATATGACACTGAAACTGCTCGCCTCGCCTCTGCCATTCGGTGTGAATCGGCCCTAATCTACGTATAGTACGCGATGATTTTACTAGGTAACTAAAAAGAGTGAAATTATTATTTTTAACAAAAAATTAAAACCGACTTCCAAGGTAAAAACAATAATAACATCCTTATAATATGAACTAAAAAGTATTAAATAATTTTTCCTATCTCATGGTGCCTTTTTCCGAATTCGGCTAAAACTCAACTATTTCTGTACTCAATCTTCATAATTTTGAAGTCGGTGCCAGTTACAAATGTTTCAAATATTCTGGCATCTGGATTCAGCTATATCTGGTACCGACTTCAAAATTATGAAGATTGAGTACAGAAATAGTCGAGTTTTAGCCGAATTCGGAAAAAGGCACCATGAGATAGGAAAAATTATTTAATACTTTTTAGTTCATATTATAAGGATGTTATTATTGTTTTTACCTTGGAAGTCGGTTTTAATTTTTTGTTAATTGGCGGAATAGACGTAACGTCAATGCACACCCTGAGTTAATTAACATTGAAGCAATGTACACGAACAGTCAGCACTTATTTATTACAAAATATAGAGTTCCAGAGAGTTGGCAGATTAGTTACATTATTCGTTACATTATATTTTTTATGTAACGAATAATGTAACTAATGTACCCTGTACAAATAAGGATGGGTTTGTTACTTTTTTGCAAAAAATACGTAACAGAATTTGATAAAAGTTAAGCTCTTAAAAAATGTTCCCGAATCCCGTGGGATACTTTATGATAACAACGTCTATCTCACCTGACTCTGTCCACTGTAGCAGGCGGACCTCTGCTTGCTAATGCGCGCGGGCGTCACGAGGTTCGAGTGATATGGTTGCTAGGGGCAACGTTATCTTATCAGTTCGGGTGTTCCCCTATTACATTACTGTTTAACCCTGTGCTATCTGAGGTGGTGACCCTTTGGTAGATTAAGTAAAGTCGCTGATATAAGAGCCACTAAGGATCTGTTTCACCACTTCCTGATAAAGTGCCGGATAGGCTATCCACAACCTAACTTGATAGATACAGTATGGAGAATCTGTCAGATAGTTGTAGATAGCCTATCTGGCACTTATCAGAAAGTGGTGAAACAAGCCCTAAATCATGTAAAATTTGGCAATGTTTTGGCTGTATAGAAGGCAATATAAATCAGTAATAAATAATAATACTTTAGGGTATATAATGTATGTTGGAAGTTCACTATGAAAGTAGGAGCTCTGATAAAGTCACTTACGTAGTACCACAAAATAAAGATAAGCACAGGTCCAAAAATATGGTAATGTCATTATCAAAAATATGGTCATGAACACAGACATATTGTAAAATGACACAAGATAGAAATTTCTTATGACCTTCTGTCAATATCATCAAACCTTGCAGATTTATTTCATGACCTGATTTTGTCGTCCGTAGCAAACTTTTAGGGTATTCCCCTGTTACAGTTATTTATTCCTATCATAACAATAGCTTAATCGGAGGTATTTCCACCTTGACCTTTAATGCTACACAATAATTAATAAAATGAAACTGTCAGCTATGTCGTAAAATATCTAGGCAGATGATAAACAATTATATATAATATTATTATATCAAGGAGGGTATTCCCCTAACACAAATCATTTTCCCTGTTCTTATCAATGCTTAGCATTGATCTTGTCCTATCTAATATTATGAGCTCTTTTTCCCAAACGCTGCCGCTGCATACAAAATAGTACAGAAAATAGACATCACACACCACACCACACAGATTCTGACCGGTCACGGCGGATTCGCCTTCTACTTGAACAGATTCAAGCTGAAGGAGGATCCATCCTGCCTGTGTCAGCCAGGAGTTGAGGAGACGGTTCCTCACCTGCTATTCGAGTGCCCAATTTTTGCTAGCAATAGATACTATATTGAGCAGAAATTGGGCACATCGATAACGGGTGAGAATCTGCCATCCATCCTGGGGGGTAAAAAGCGGGACATCTTCCTGGCTTTTTGCAGAACGATCGTGGGTGTAGTGAACAAGCGTAACAGCAGTATTCTGTGTGATAGTAACAATTAGGTTCTAATTTTAAGCTGTGATATTAGAATAGTCTCTGTTCTTTTAGTTTTATATTTGTGCCGTTGTTTTATTATTTTGACATTTTAATTGTAGGTATTTTGTTTTATTTGTTTATTTTAGTGGAATCATTTTATTGTATTTTTTATATTTGTTACATCTAAGGCTAATTATACAAATTGTATAGACAAATAGAAAATAAATAGCCCTGATAATGTTAGGCGGACGAAAAAAAAATAAAAATATTATGACCCATAAAGATAAAATTAAAAATGTGATGCAAATGTCGCTATTTTGTTCTATTAGCCATATCATTATTGTCTAGGCTGTTACTAAAAAGAATTTGGCTATTCTTGTATTAAAGTGCCAATTTCTAGAGCTACAAAAATCTTGAGCTTGGGGTCCTCTCAACTTTGTAACTTGGCATGACTAAGACAACATTATAAACTTAAGTGTTCCTTATTTTAAGTAGCGTCTCAGTAATGCTCTAGTCTAGTGACAGTAAGTAAGTAGTAACTGACATTGTATGGAGTACTCTTAGCTCTTCTCTTGAAGGTTGGTGTAGTCTGTATGAAGCTTGGCGACAGGTTCGCGTTGGGAGAAATGGGTATGTTGAATGGTGATGAAGGTTCTGGAAAATAAGATTTTGGAGTTGAGAAGCAAAGTATATAATATAATAATATAATATAATAATTTATTGAGGCAACCAAAGATACATCTGTTACAAAATATTTTACAGGTAAGGATATAATACTATGCAGTTATTTGATTACAGACATTTGACTGTCTTTGATGTCTGCACTAGGCTGAGCCTATTCTGCAGATCACCAAAATAGTCTCATAATTTAAAAGTAGAAAATAAAGTTATAAGTGAAAAATAAAAACAACAACCTTCTAATAAAACAAAAAATAAAAAGAGTGATATATAATAATAAAATTTAAAATATCATTATTATATAAGTATGGAAAAATACTTGCAACCTTATGGTAAATACTTGAAGCACAATATTATACTCCCCCTTTAATAAATAAAGAATTAAAAAAATATATTATACTCGCAAATGTTTGTTACTTCTTCATGCATGTATATTGTATGTCTTTACTATTTCTGTCTTTTTGTTTATCGTTTTACCATCTGTTATCTTTTGACATAAGCCGATTTAGATGAAGTATGGTTTGGTAAATAGTTTATGGCCCGAGAAAGGACAAACGATAGTTTTTGAAGCGGAAAACCTCGGAAAACTATACTACAGTTTCTGCGCGATAAATGAATTTTCTGCCCAACGGGTTTGCGGGCAACATCAAAATATCAAATACTAGCGACCCGCCCCGGCGTCGCACGAGTATAAAATATATAGCCACTGAAAAAATGATTAAAATCAAGAGCCTATGATCCTTCACGTGCTCTACTTCTTATCTGTGCCAAATAACATAAAAATTGCTCCAGTTGTTCGCGAGATAAGCCCTTTCAAATAATTTCCCTCATTTTTTCCACATTCTCCTATTAGTCTTAGCGTGATAAAATATAGCCTATAGCCTTCCTCATTAAATGGGCTATCTAACACTGAAATAATTTTTCAAATCGGACCAGTAGTTCCTGAGATTAGCGCGTTCAAGTCAGTCCTTTCAAATAATTTTCCCCGTTTTTTCCACATTTTCCTCTCTTTCTTCGCTCCTATTAGTCTAAGCGTGATAAAATATAGCCTATAGCCTTCCTCAATAAATGGGCTATCTAACACTGAAAGAATCATCAAAATCCGTTGCGTAGTTTTAAATATTAAAGGGAACAAAGGGACATGAAGGAAAAAAAGCGACTTTGTTTTATAATATGTATAGATCATAATAATTACTCTGTCCACCCGAAGCCAGCTGTGATTCCATGACCTTGATAATCTTCTGGTACTCCTTCAGCTGTTTGTGCTGCTGCTGGCAGACCTCCGTCATACGCTTCAGCTCGCTACGAGCTCGGTAGAACTTCTTCGTCTAGAGGAGAAGATTAGTTACTTCTTGGGAGACAACAGAGCCCCTAGCCAATCGCCGATCAAAATGTATGGAATTGACGAGTCGAACGTCAGCGTCATATTAACGAACGCGGTCAATTTCATACATTTTGATCGGCGATTCTATAAAGAAGCGATAAAGAAGAGGTATTGGCTAAAGGGCCTGAACTACAGGAATAATGAAGTTGGGAAGATTACAGAAGTTCTTCATAGAAACATCGAAATATTTGAATAGAACATATTATTGTCGCGTCTATGTAGAGAATGTGAATGTAGAGTATGAGTAAGGGTGAAGCCAAACGAGCGTAATTTGTGAGTTGTCAGTCGCAGAATTTCGGCTAGGAGAAATACTGCTGCTCTCAGTTTCATACAAAAGTCCTGTTTGATTCACACGAGCGTAATTTTGTGAGTCATGATTTGTATGAAAAGATTTTTACGCGACCGAAATTCTGCGACTCACGAGTCACGACTCACAAAATTACGCTCGTTGGTTTCACCCTAAGTACTCAGTATGTTGTACTAAAAATAACTAATAACTATAGATAACGCCCGCAACTCCTTTGCACCATAATTAGTTTATCGCGCCGAAACCGTACATTTTTCCCGGATAAAAAGTATCCTATTTCCCTTCCCGGGACTCAAAGTATCGCCATACTAAATTTCAGCAAAATCGGTTCAATGGTTTGAACGTGAAGAGGTAACAGCCAGACACACTTTCGTCTTAATTGTAATATTAGCATGGATGACTGGATATAACACTAAAGATATAATTTAAAGAATAAATAATATTGTAATGCAACATCATAATTCATACTCGCCTATTGTGTATTTGCCAATTCGATATTTGCATTGACGATTTACGTTAATCATGAATATTGTATTATAATAGGATAGTTCGTTAATGAACAGTTTAACAGAATTTAATGGAGTTTATGTCAAAAATCAAAATCATTAAAGTTAAATAAACATTAAAATATCTGGGCGCGGCGCTACGCTGATTATGATGACACGTTTCAATTACGCAGGCAGTGTTTAGGAATAAACGAAACTTCAGTTGTGACGAGGCAAATTCATGGGGACTTACCATTATATGATTAAAGTCTTGGAAGCCTCCCTAGTCCCTACTCCCTCTTAATTATACGCCTTAATTAAAGTACGCAAATTTGCCCGAGAGAGGTATTTAGCAGTGATTAAATTATAAGGGTGTTGGGAGGTTTGATGTCGTTACTTTTTACATGTCATAAATATGTTACATAACTAGATGACGCCGGACGCCTACAACTCCGTTGCGCCAAAATTAGTTTATCGCGCCGGAACCGTACATTTTTCCGGGATGAGAAGTATCCTTTGTCCTTTCCCGGGACTCAGAGTATCTCCATGCCAAATTTCAGCAAAATCGGTTCAGCGATTTGGGCGTGAAGAGGTAACAGACATACAGACAGACACACTTTCGTATTTATAATATTAGTATGGAAGTATGGATAACTAGATGACGCCCGCAACTCCGTTGCGCCAAAATTAGTTTATCGCGCCGGCACCGCAGGAACATTTTTCCAGGATGAGAAGTATCCTTTGTCCTTTCCTCAGAGTATCTCCGTGCCAAATTTCAACAAAATCGGTTCAGCGATTTGAACGTGAAAAGGTAACAAACAGACAGACACACTTTCGCATCTATACTAATATTATAAAGCGGAAGAGTTTGTTAGTTTGTTTGTTTGAACTTGCTAATCTCAGGAACTACTGGTCCGATTTGAAAAATTATTTCGGTGTTAGATAGCTCATATATCGAGAAAGGCGATAAACTATATTTTATCACGCTAAAACTAATAGGAACGAAGAAATAGAGGAAAGTGTGGAAAAAATGGAGGAAATTATTTGAAACGGCTTATTTGAACGCGCTAATCTCAGGAACTACTGGTCCGATTTGAAAAATTCTTTCAGTGTTAGTCAATTCTGTACATTGAATATTTTTGTACAATAAATAATACTTGGGATGTGATCTATGCTAACGCGGACGAAGTCGCGGGGAACAGCTAGTTTATAATATTAGTATGGATATTAGTATGGATTTCAACAAAAGCGGTTCAGCGATTTGGGCGTGAAGAGGTAACAGACAGACAGACAGACAGACTCACTTTCGTATTTATAATATTAGTTAGTATGAAAGTATGGATGACTAGATGACGCTTGTAACTCTGTTGCGCCAAAATTCGTTTATCGCGCGGGAACCGTACAATTTTCCGGGATAAGAAGTATCCTGTGTCCTTTCCTGGGACTTACAGTATCTCCATACGCAGCAAAATCGGCGGTTTGAACGAGAAGAGGTAGGAGACTGACAGACAAACATACACACTATCGCATTTATAATATTATTATGGATATTGTGTAAAATAAGTAGGATAAGTCGGAAAATCTTATATATAAAATTCTCGTGTCACAATGTTAGTCCACGAACTCCTCCGAAACGGCTTTACTGATTTTTACCAAATTTTTATATGCATATTCAGTAGGTCTGAGAATCGGCTACTCGGTACTTTATATGTTGATAAGTGCATTTGTTGAATAAATAATAGTAAATTATTACAACCTGAGACTGACGGCGACCATTGTTTGTGCGACGGGATAGCGATCGACGTTGCCATGGCGACATACTTATTTAGTCAGTTCAATAAAATAATATGGGCGAAGTACTTAAATATTATGGCAAAGCAACATTTGCCGGGACAGCTAGTTATGTTATAAAAGTCTAGAATAAAATGTTAAGTAAGACTAGTTTTTATAGTACAAAATTCCTTGCAGTAGTCAGCAGTACGCTATTTTTAAACCCCCGGAATAAAGATCTTATATAAATACTAGCTTTTGCCCGCGGCTTTGCTCGCGTTAAGAAGTATTATTTAATACCAGTTTTCATCCCCTATTTTATCCCTTAGTGGTGGAATTTATCAAAACCCTTTCTCAGGGGATGCCTACGTCATAGTATGCATGCAAAGTCTCAGCCCGATCGGTTTAAAATTGACAAAGTTTCATCCCCTATTTTATCCCCTATGGGGGTAGAATTGATCAAAATCCTTTCTTAGCGGATGCCTGTCATAACATCTACCTGCATGCCAAATTTCAGCCCGATCTGCCCAGTGGTTTTGGGCTGTGCTTTGATAGATCATTATGTTAGTCAGTCAGTCACCTTTGAGTTATAATATTTATTTAGATAATATACACATATATACATGTACTTATTGTGTATGCTTGTGTGTTTATCTGTTAATTCCTAAAGTTATATTTGCTGTCAATATACACGGGCAGGCGATCCACATTTTTACGAAATAAAAGAAACCAAATTAAAAAAGAATCGGATTACAAAATGGTTGGATTGGAAGCAATTGAAAAATACGGGGATAAAATCGAGTTTAAAATTGTTGGGAACAATTTACCGACTGCAATAAATATGACAGCAGCCGCCGCCGATGCTGTCGCTGGAAGTGGAAAACTTCGCAGCACTTTTTAATTAATTCTTCCGGCTCCGTGAAATAATCTTGAATTTCTTGATTCATCTGTTCAAACATTCAAGAAAAATTCCAAGATAAAACGAGAATCTCTAATGAGTTATTAAAAGTTTTGCTATTTTATTGATTAAGCAAATGGTAAAGGATTCTGACGGTTTTAAGCGTGAAAACTTGAAAGTATTGAGCTTGCCTCATGTAGAGGCGATCGATCGTTTCGATACATTGCTAATTGCTATGGGTCGGAAAAATCGATCGCAATAATGGCTGTCCTGAAATTTTTCTTCATTGATTGTCAGAATCATTTAATAAAGAACAAGAGACTGTTAACTTGTACTTTTGAAGTGAATTTTAACAGCTATCATCAAACTACTTTATTATAAAGTTAAGAGTTGAAATTAACTTACATCGGGAACGAGCTTCATCATACTGCAGGGAGCACGACAAACTAAACAGGTATTCTCTTTCGATCCTAAAAGAAATTTAAGTACAAGTAATTTCTCTTTATTTTCATGAAATAAAAAATTGCAAGGAACATCACTCACCATTATTTAGACAATTATTACAAAACATATGACCACATGACGTTAAATGTAATGTTATACCCGGTTCTAATTGATTAAAGCAATTATTACAATGTATCCAATCCATAACTTTTTGTAAAATAAAATAATAATATCAATAAATTAATTTCTACTTTGCCGGCCATAACTTTTTTGACAGATAGGGCGCCATATTTTTTTTTATTGAAATTAATGGCAACGATGCTTGGTCACATAAAGTTTTAACTTTTATAAATACTTAATAAAATTTATATTAAGTATAAATTATAATATTATATCTCTCATCTTATTTCACAAATTTTAGATAATTATTAATCCTTCAGGCCCCGCGCGAGCACCGGTGATCGCGACAACAATAGAATACAATAGCAATTCCTGGAAATTCCGACTGAAGTATTAATAGGTGTGATTTACCATTGAAATATAGACTATCTAGACACGCGGTAGCGTGTCAAGCCAAGTTCCAGCATAACAGAATGGCGAGCAGCACCGTGTGTAATATTACACGAACCATTTGCAGGTACGTTTGACCCTCTCATAATTCCGAAACTATTTGACATAAACGTTTCAAATTTGGCTCTTATAATGAGACTTGCAAGATAACTACATGCTCTAAATTTCATAAGCACAGCTCAAACGGTTATTAAGATATTAACGTCCGAAAATCTACATTTTTATCACTGACTGACTGACTGACTGACCTATAGATCAAAATTCTCACCCACTTCCAGATGACCTAGAAGGCTGACATTTGGAATCCAGCTCGGCAATTGTGTGAAAGCGTGAGGAAAAATCAGAAAACAAAAAAAATCGGTCAAGTGCGAGTCGGACAGAGCCAAACTAGGCAAAAATTGTGTTTTTTGTATGGAGACCCCCCTTAAATATTTATTTTATTTTACTTTTACTATAAATTATGAAAATAAAAAATATAATTAAAGATTTTTTGAAATTTTCAAGTATCTACCGGCTGCCATTATTGGTTTTGAGCAAAAAAGGCCAAAAAATCACATTTATTGTATGGGAGCTCTCCGTAAATATTTATTTGTGAAGTGAAAAAACTTTAGGAAATTAATAGAAGGTGACTTTATGAAGTATGTCTGTCTGTCTGTTACCTCTTCAAGCCCAAATTGCTTGTACCGATTGTTCTTAAATTTGGTATGGAGATATAGTTTGAGTCCCGGGAATAGACATAGAATTCTTTTAATACGTCTATCCGTCTGTCCGTCCGTCCGTCCGTCTGTCTGTTAGACAGCTATAATAATAGCTTCTTTACTTCCGCACAATAAGCTGTACCCTATAGTTAATGGTTGGAAATACACTTGTGTTATACCGTATTATTCCAATGCCTCCTGATGGTAGCTGCTTTTTCCATTCGCTTGAATTTTCTTTATTTTATTCGTCTGATACTCAACAAGGCTTGGGGGCTATTTCCCTCTTCCTGATTAGTTTCAGATAGGCTATCCACAACTTATCTGACAGATGAAGCATCTGTCAGTTAAGTTTCAGATAGGCTATCCACAATAATTGTGGATACTTCATCTATCAGATAAATTATTTATCTGATAGATGAAGTATCTGCCAGATAAGTTGCGGATAGCATATCCGATACTCGTCGGGAAGTGGTGAAATAACACCTTAAGGTTGCGATTGAATATAGTCGAACACTATGTATGTTTGAACTGGGAAGATTAAGATGTCTACTGTCTACCCTTGCTCGGAAAGTTTTCTTTACAAAAAGTAATGATATCCCACCAAAAACATAAAATATGTAAAAATTGAAAGCCAAGTTCCATACAAACATTATTCTTGTCTATGGACTTAGCCGTAAAAAGGATGGAGATCTAAATGAGTGCCAAGTTCCATGGAAAATCGAAATATGTATGTATAGGAACCAAATAACATTATGAACAAATAATATAGTCTATTTCTTTGCTTTATTGAATATCTATAACAATTAATGTTATTTAAATAATTTGAGATCTTAAACTAGATTAGATTCTACTTGGCTAGTTTTCATCAGAATTAAAATGTTCAATAACTTTATGAAATGACTGATGTAATGAAAACTGGCCAAGTTAGATCTAATCTAGTTTATGATCTCACATTATTTAAATAACATTAATTGTTATAGATATTCAATAAAGTAATAAGTAAAGTCAAAAAAATTCGATAAAGTAATGAGCGGTTATGGTTACCGTTAAATATGGTGTCCTTAACCAAAGATTTGACATTTTGCACTACAATACTCAAAGTAAGTAATTGGTGCAACCCACCCTAAGGCCTGAGATGATAATTATAACTTACACGGAAGTTTGAATGTTTTTCCTTGTGTTTCATATTTCAATTTACTATTTTTCTCTTGGTAGACCACAGTTTATACTTGATCTAGATTATAGAATAACTAGTTAAGGCTATACCTTATGCCTGGTATGAATTTTATAAATATTACAAAGTTTAATAAAATTTCTAGTCCTAATATTAATACCATCATTTACAGGCAGGAAATGCCTTAAAATTTTACCCCTAATATTGTAGTGCCTTAAAATCAATTTTAGTCAAATTTTAGACTACATTTTTAGGCAAATTTTAGTCTTGTAATATTCGTGGATTTTGGAAGTCCTTAGTCCAGAACTCCAGAAAGAAGTGATACGAAGTTCACCGGGTAGTCTATTAAAAATGGAGTTTCTAGCACCGTGTGAATTAAATTAAAAATAAGTATGTGGTAATTAAGTAATGAAATAATATTAATTCACTTAGTTTCCCACAAAATTCTTATGTATTGTAAACATAACTAATTTTCTCGTGTCTTTAATTCTGGATTGTTCTTTATAATAAGCGTGAACATTAATTTCTCAAGAGTAGGAAGTAAGTATCGTCTGAAAACATGTACATTTAAACTCTCATAATATCTATATAGTTTAGAAATATGTATTTTCAATTTCATAAAGTTTGATTTTTGACATAATATATGTATATGGGTGGATATTAGCGTTTCGTTTATGCAATTCACAATTCTTTTTATTAAAAAAGAATTGTGAATTGCATAAACGAAGAGAAGTTTAAATATAGATATTAATCTATATTTAAACTTCTCTAATCTCTACATTTTTAATGCAACAAAGCTATCTCTTTAAAAGCTGTAAAACGAATCAAAGATAGTCAAAGAATTCCAAGTTTTTCCTCTACAAAAAATCGTTGATTTGTCAATTGCGTATCTCCATAACAAGTAGATATATAGCTAACAGGTTTAATACAATAGCGGAATATATATGAGTTGTATGTGTGGATTGCTGTCCAGTTGTGTTTACAAACGCGCCTGGTCGACTGCCTGACCATGACTTTGAAGTATATTTTAGTATTCATAGTGCTATGTGTAAATGTCAACTGCAAATCCACATGTACGTGTTTTATTTTATAAAGTGAATTTATTTAAAACGTTCTATGTGAAAAAATGACTAATGTGATATTTTACAAAGAAATGTAACATGTTCATTTTATATTTGCCAAGTATCAAAAACATACAGTTGCAGTTTACAGCATGCAACAGTTTAAAAATCGAACGAGCATTTTCCGGATTGCGACAAATTAGCGCCGAATCAATTCCAAATTTGAAAACAGTGTGATGAAATTAGTCTGAAATTAGTACCGATTGCGCAAAACTTTTTATTTAATTTTTAAATAATAATATTTTGGTTTTACTTGAAATAATAGAAATGGGTTACAATTTTTACTTCTATCTTACTGTATGCGAACTATTAATTCAATAATATTACGACTCTTATCTCGTGCTGTATGTGAAATATAAAATATTGCTTTATATTAAGTACTTGTTTAATCATCTGACATTTTTTTTCGTTTTTAATAAAAATAATTTGCATAACATCTACCTTTTATGTTCTATGCATTCTATTGATTTATTAGAAACACAGAACACTCCAAACTATTCGCGTTTCCCACTTCATACGTTAAAATATTTAGTATGTTTGAGTGTATGAACATGTTTTCAGATAAAATATGTGTGCCGGTGCAGCATTTGAAAGCATGCGAGGATATGCTGGAGGTGCCTACGAAGAGCAAAGCAATATTGGAGTGTATACCGGCTAGAGACAGGTAATATTTTTACATACTTTAATATTTAAATGCCAAGTTGTGCAGCAGAATAAGACTGCCTCTTATCTTTTGGCAAATATATATGTTTGTGTTAAACAAACGAACACGAATTCATAGCACGGCCTTACAGAAAACTGTGGAGAAAAGGTGTTTGCATTGTTTCTGTATGTGATTTATTTATAGATTACCGGAGGCCCGCTTAGGGAATTTTAAAAAAGTTGCAACTTACAAATGTTACTCAAAATAGATATTGTACCATACTAGTAGCCCTAGCATGGCCACCAGTAGAAATGCGAAAGTATTATAGACAAACTGAGCTTAAGGCGCCGTTCCGATCTTACCGAATTCATTAAAATGCCACTCTATGACAGACTATAGTATAAAATGTCATAAAGTAGGATATTACTTGAATTTTTAGTATTATAGTCTGTCATAAAGTGGCATTTTAATTGAATTTTTCGGAACAAAAAAAGATCGGAATGGCACCTTAAGTTTATCTCTACAGTTTATCTATACTTTCGCATTTCTACTGGTGGCTATGCTAGGGTTAGTGATACAGGTATTAGGTACAAGAGTGTTCCAGGTTTTTAAACTACCCTCTCTACTCTCAATGTAGAGTCGGCCCATCTATGCCGAAGTGTTTATTACACTACCAAGTTGGAAGTACTAGTACTAGGAAGTAGACCGTATCTATGTATCAAACATTTTCAATGATTTACTTCTAATTAATTAAACTAGTGGTACCTATTGTCTATGTTTAATTATGAACAAAACTAGATGACGCCAGAAACTCAGTTGCCTCTAAATTTTTTTTTTCAAGCAGGAACCGTACATTTTCCGGAAAAAAAGTATCCTTATGTCCTCTTCCGGGACTCAAACTTTCCCCATACCGTGCAAAATGGGTTCAGCGGTTTGGCGTAAAGATACAGTTAGACTGATAGACACTTTCTCATTTATATTATTACTAGGTGACGCCCGCAACTTCGTTGCGCCAGAATTTGTTTATCGCGCGGGAACCGTACATTTTTCTGGGGTAAAAAGTCCTTTCCTTTCCCGGGACTCAAAGTATCTCCATGCCAAATTTCAGGAAAATCAGTCCAGCGGTTTGGGCGTGAAGAGGTAACAGACAGACAGACAGATAGACAGACAGACAGACACACTTTCGCATTTATAATAATTTATTTATATTTATTATTAGTATGGAAGTATGGAAGTATTAATTAGTGAGAATGGTATGGAATATGGATTACCTTTTTATTTAGTTACACATTATGTCAATGTTAATATAAAGTTTATAAACAGTGTTGGAAAATAATAGATAACCCCGTCGGTGTTATTATATTATATCGGTGTTGTAGATTTATTTTCGCCTTCGTTTGTTTTGACAATGATAATATCGATAAAGAGAGGTTCGTCGTATTTTGTTTTGGGTAAATACGTACCCATAGTCTATGCATCATCACCCATAGTCTATGCATAGTCTATGCATCAGTCCAACTTATGCTGCACTGTTTTGTAATCTGTTTCCATGCGCCAGAGGTTGCTTGGAAGAAATCGCTTCATAGCGATAAAGCCGCCTTTGTGCTCATGCTGAGTTCACGTAACTTCTTTAATTATGTTCGTACATTTTGAGCACAATAAAGCATATTATTCATTCATTCATTATTCATTCATTCATTCCGCGTGCCTTTTTTTGCATCAAATACATTAAACTACATTTTTCTGAAAAATATTGAATTACTAACATAAAATAGACAAAAGTACAGGGAATTTTGACACTTTCACGACAGTACAATTTAACGATCGAATTAGCTACATTTTGCCTCTAAGGGCGATTGTTTCGTTCTCATAGAAATTACGTCTTCACGGTTAGAAGTGACAAAAACTTACACTCACTGATATGAGTTTGTATCCAATTGAGCCGAAGGGCTATATAATTTGCGGCAGCAGCAGAAGACAGCAGATATCGTCTGTTGCTTTTCTGTCGCGAATTACAAAATTACCCGGCCTATCTGCTCTCTCATGCTGAAGTGTCCTCCCAGGGTGGAATGCCTGAACTACGTACAGCAGCGCCAAGCTGACCTGGTGCCGGTGGACCCCGAAGACATGTACGTCGCCTCCAACATCCCCAACCAGGACTTCGTGCTCTTCCAGGAGTATAGGACGGATGAGGAGCCTGATGGTAAGTGGAGGATAGAACATACATATTTATTTATATCACCGACGAAAACATGGGTATGATAAGTTTGACGTACGTATTTTTGTGTCCTTGACATCGTAATTCGTATTTCGTAACATCCATACGACTGGACCGAATTTGTTTAAGTTTTCTTTTTGTTTGAAAGCCTACATTCTACAATACAAGATTGTGAGTGTTCTCAGCAATGGTATCTTTAAAAACTATCCTATGTCCTTTCCTGTCCCTTAAAGTACCTCCATGCATAATTTCACTTAAATCAGTTTAGGCCCATTTCATTGTAAAAAAGTAACAGACAGAGTACACACTTTCTTTATAATATTAGTGAGAAAGATGATATAAACTCGGTTCGGAAATACCTGTGTTAGACAATCTTATGTCTCTAGAGTCTAGACCAGACCTAGACCCCCCCCCCAGTTCAAGGCCGGTCTGAAAAGCGTATTCATCCAACAGTACCTTTACTTTTTTGTATTCTAAGTTTGACTCACAAGTCACAGTACAAGGAACCAATAAGCTTCCACTTCTGAGTGGTAAAAAGTAAACGCAAATATTTTCTTGTTGTGTACTATTTAACACAAATATTACCATACTTTTACTTATTTCTAAATCTCCTCGCTCTGTAATATTTCATCTGCTAATATAATTTTGTCTACCTTAGATATTCATAGGAGAAGTCGAGTCGGGTTACCTAATTTTTGTAGACCCCCGTTAACGACTCGTGGACCCCCTTTTTTTTCCTAGAATCCAGACCATTCATTCCCAAAGTGGTCCAGGTGGACCCCCAGGGGTCCACGGGAGCCCGATAGGGGTCTACGCTTGCGTGGAAAAAATAATGGGGGTCCATATGTAGAGTCTTTCTTTCTATAGTCTAGATTCTAGACTATAGAAAGAAAGATCTACGTAGAGTTTCAAGAACCGCTTTATAATGACCAAGTGATCCCTTACTCATCCATCAATTGTGCACTTATTTTAAGTGAACAGTTTAAGTATTTAAGAAAACAATTTTACAATTGAAAATAATTCACTACTTTATTAACTGACATCAAGAGGAATTATGTAATTCTCGTCTTAAGAGCCCGTATTCTCTTTTCTACTGCTCTCTTCACACTCACGCCCGTCTTTCATATGCCAGGTGAAAAAGGACGATCGCCAAGTTAGTGGGCAGATAGAGGTTTTCTGTTTTTTAAAGGGTTTATTATATTGAAGTGGTAAAAAGTGATTCCAACATTTTATAGACGACTTTCTCAACAGTACATTGTATTTTTTTCATACCGTTAAGACGTCAATACAATCCATAAACAGGTGATATTCTAAACCTTTTACAGCAAAAATCACAAAACTGTCGCGGGTTTGAGTTGGATTATTTAAAGATACTTAAAAAAAATAAAAAATCTAGCTCCAACACTATATTATAATTGAAATGATCTTACATGTTGTGCATTAAAACTTATAGAAATACTGTATTTTAACTGTTAAATCACGTCTCTAAAATCAGCGAAATCGACAAATTTCGTATACGGAGTACGGACCCTTAATCAGAGCTACGGAGAATTTACAGCTTACCACGGGGTGAAATAAAATTTTATGACGTTACAATTTCCAAATTCATTTTGCAGTGAATGTATCATCTTACTAATAAAAAATAAACAGCGAATAAAGCTGTGCAAGGTTTACTTATATATCTAGCGTTCACTGTGAAAGTAGCAACGCTGAAGGAGATTTTTTTCGATTATGTTGCAGATATGTCATGAATTAGTCCATACAAATTTAAAAAAAACATGTGGCACTCGGGGACTGCCGCGGTAAAGCTATTGCATAGCAAATTTTTTGTCAACTTTTACTATTGTAATTCGCATACGTCTAGTCGCACGCACACAAACACCATGCCGAAGTCTGGCAACGCCGCACTTCAAAGGTGTTACGTTTTTTCGTTACGGGATTTCTTGATTCGGTCGCCATACTGAAAGCCTGCGATAAAAGCTATGCAATAGCTTAAAAAATCGGTTCACAAACGGCGGAGTAAACTAAAGCCGAACATATAACCTCCTCGTTTTTTGGAAGTCGGTTAAAAATCTCTTTCAGCGCTGTAACTTTCACACACCACCTCTATCGGTTGTATCACGGGGAGTGCTCTGAGGAATTTTTCGGAATCATACCACCTGCAACTTTTCGCCATCGTCCCACGCGAAAAACATACCATCCTCATCACCTTGATGAGTGGCAGTCTTCCACAGTGCGTTTTTCGCGTAACTTTCTGCCGCGCACTGTAAAACTCTGGAACGAACTGTCACCAGCAGTATTTCCGGACCTATACGACCTGCAAACCTTCAAGAAGAGAGCGTATTCCCTCTTAAAAGGCCGGCAACGCATCTGCAGCTCTTCTGGTGTTGCGAGTGTCCATCAGGTGACCCGTTTGCTCGTTTGTCCCCTATTTCATAAAAAAGAATTATCACTCTGTTTTGTTACATAAAGCCATATCTAATTCAACAGCATAACCTGAAAATCTATTAGATTACTCACGCGGAAACCTCGTTCAATTTCCATCGAAAATATTTATACTCATCAAAGTTAAACCCGGCTTACATATCAAAAGATTAAATTTAACGGAAAATTCATTACGCGTATTTCGCTGGAGACTAATAGGTCGGAATTAATTGGGCTCAGGTCAGCGGGTTCGCTCCTGACCTTTTTTATCCTTTCATCACGTTATAAATATAAAAGGGGATGGAATGTTTTTGATAAACCGCATCGGTTAACGTGTCATCGTCATGATGGCCCATCCTTCCATACTAATATTAAATAATAATAATAAATATAAATAATATCTATGGACGCTTCACACCACGTCAGTCTGGCCCCGTGGTAAGTACCTGAAGGACTTGTGCAGTCCCGGATCTAGGGGGGGCAAACCGGGGCCCATGCCCCGGGCGGCAAATTCAGCGGGCGGCAAAATTCACACTTCACGGACCATACGGACAACTCATCATTTATTTAACTTTGACCACGGAAGTACAGCAATTTCATGGCCATACCAACTTGACCGATACTTGGTACTACTAATATTATATTCTGTGCCGATACCGTTTATTATTCGCGAGGCGCGTTCAAAATACGCGCCCGGCTCCCGCTCGCCTGCAGGAATCGCAGAGCTCGTTTTAGCAAACTAAAACTAATTAAAAATTATTTCCGATCTTCTGAGCCAGGAACGCTTATCGAGTCTTGCAATCTCAGCGATACAAAAACGTATTGCACACGAGTTAAATTATGACCCTACCCTGTTAAATATAATATATCCTACATATTGATAGCTGAAATTATATGGATGATAAAGGTGAAAATAAGCATAAGTAGGTAGGCGGGGCGCCGAAGCGGCGTTAGCATTAGCCGGTACCCCTCCATGGGACCTGGAAGCCCGTGTGCAGGCGGAAGTCTATTCCCGCACAGCAGCAGCAAAGGAAAGAGGGGAACGGGAATCTGGCAGCCCAATGGCGTCGCCAAGCGCGAATGCTGATAATGCGCACCTGGCAAGACCAAATGGCATCGCCAACTGCCGGTCACAGAGTTGTTGCAATAATTCGGCCATCTCTGGAGGATTGGGTGGCGTTCCTTGTTGACTACGGAACCCTAAAAAAGGCGGGGCGGCATTTTTCAGTTTTTGCCCCGCTGGACTTGTGTTACAGGTACCAGACAACGGAAATATATTTAATACTTTTATACTATACATATATTTAAGATTTTTATTATATGATACACGTATTTAATACACATCCATGACCCAGGAACTTCATAAACTTTTTGTTCCGTCGGCGGGACTCGAACCCGCGACCTCCGGCTTGAGCTACTAACGCGCTCACCACTGCGCCACGGAGGTCGATTATTATAAATGCGAAAGTGTGTCTGTCAGTCTGTGACCTCTTCATGTCCAAACCGCTAAACCGATTTTGCGGTTTGGTATGAAGATAGGTACGTTGTTGTGGATAGCCTATCCAGAACTTATCAGGAAGTGATGAAAGAAGCCATTAGTCTAGTTTCGACTAGTAGCATTTTAAAATGGAGTTGATTGTAACTGTTTGGGGTCCACTAAAATGTGCATTCTTATGAGCTGCATTGCGACATAGCGTAGAGATCCAAAGATACAAAATGTCAGTTCGTTGCGCAAGACGACAGGTGAAAGCAGTTCCAAATTTGAAAACTTGTCTTTTGTTTTTTTTTTCGTCTCAAATAACTAGCATTGTGCAGACTTACACAGCTTTGATTAAACAACTTCTTATCTAAATTAAAATTAGTTTAATCTTCGTTAATATAATGATATGTTTTAATTATTGGTTAATTAAGAACCCAAATATAAAAAGAAGTGGTACTTAGCACTCACTTTTTACATAAATAAAAAAAATCAATTTTGTTAGTCCTGTTAAAACTCGAAAACGGCTGAACCGATTTGGCTAATTTTAGTCTTGAAATATTCGTAGAAGTCCATGGAAGGTTTATATGAAGAGGAGAGTGATCATCTAGTTAAAATTATTTAATTCTGGTTAAAACATATCGAACTTCGCAGGTAAAATATACAAAATATTCGACCTTTAACAAGAAAAACCTTTAACAAAAATTCAGGGAATGTAGCCTCTTTGTTATTAAAAAATTCTTAGCCTCCGTAGCTCCATTTTGTATGTGTCTGGACTCTGGAATAAAACTGAAATGAAATGTTACATCTATTAATTTACCTAAAACACTGGTATTAGGCCAACTGTGAGCGCTAATAAAATAACTCAGGTTAGGGTATCTAATTATCTATCGTCTTTTCTTTTCATTGTCATACCTTATTTTACAACACGATACGCCTGGATGAGTACGTGACTTATATCGAAAAGATTTTAGGTAAGTACTTATGCTATCCCTAGTAGCACACTCCGTTGGCCAACGATTGCCAACGGTTGGTAAACTATCGGGGAATGGTGTGAGAAAATCCCAACAAAGTGGCCCACAAAAAGCCAATCGTAAATTCCTACACTAAAATTCCGAACGAAGAGCCAACAATGGCCCAACATAAATTTTACGTTCCGCCGCCAACAGTAAACAACCTGCCAACGAAGGCCCTACTGCGGCTTTTTGTTGTGTAGCCTACAGAACATCTATACAAATACTCAACATAGGCCCAACATTGATTTTACGTTCTGCTGCCAACAGTGAAATTCAACAATCTGCCAACGAAGGCCCTATAAGTGTTTTTGGTTGTGTAGCCTACAACACATATGTACAAATACCCAGCATAGGCCCAACATATATTTTGTTTTATTTTCCTAACAGTGATTGGTGACAACCTGCCAACGAAGGCCCTACTGTGGCTTTTGGTTGTGTAGCCTACAGAACATCTATACAAATACTCAACATAGGCCCAACATATATTTTGTTATAGTTTCCCAACAATGATTGGTGACAACCTGCCAACGAAGGCCCTACTGTGGCTTTTGGTTGTGTAGCCTACAACACATATGTACAAATACCCAACATAGGCCCAACATATATTTTGTTATAGTTTCCCAACAGTGATTGGTGACAACCTGCTAACGAAGGCCCTACTGTGGC
The DNA here is from genome assembly GCA_905333045.1 of Lysandra bellargus. NCBI lineage: Eukaryota > Metazoa > Arthropoda > Insecta > Lepidoptera > Lycaenidae > Lysandra > Lysandra bellargus. Next base: position 3,584,313 of record HG995353.1, read on the forward strand.
TTTTGGTTGTGTAGCCTACAACACATATGTACAAATACCCAACATAGGCCCAACATATATACAACGCTGCCGAACGCAAAGGCCGATTGTGCTTCCTTGTCGCTCGTTCCGCGCTCTCGCTTGCACTTCAAGCCTTATATGGAACGCCTCAGAGCGAGGTAACGCCGCATGAACCATATCTAGTAGGCCCTACGTGGGACTATCCAGTAGGCCCAACGTAGAACGATATCTAGTAGGCCCTACGTGGGACTATCCAGTAGGCCCAACGTAGAACCATATCTAGTAGGCCCAACGTAGAACCATATTTAGTAGGCCCAACGTAGAACCATATCTAGTAGGCCCAACGTAGAACCATATCTAGTAGGCCCAAAGTACAACCATATCTAGTAGGCCCTACGTGGGACTATCCAGTAAGCCCAACGTAAAACCATATCCGGTAGGCCCAACGTTGATATACCAATGTTATGATATACCTAATTAAATTGCAGTTGGCCCTACATAACAGTACATTTATTAGGCCCTATGTTTAGTAGACAAATGTTGGCCTCATACGAAATAATTTGCAGTAGGCCCTGCAAGATGCTATATTCAGTCGGCCTACGTCAAAAAACAATGTTGGCCTTACACGAATTAACTCTCAGTAGGCCCTACGTTAACCTAACAATGTTGGTCCTACACAAGTAAGCATGAAATATACCAACCGTAGGCCTTTTAACGGCCTTTATGTTGGCCCATTGTTGGCCAGCATCGTTGGCTGCTTTGCAATCAGGTGTGCCAAATCTAACTGTTGGCCAACCATGCGGCAGGCCCAACAAACTACCTTCATAAAATGCTACGTAGGCCCAACAAAAGAAAACAATGATGGGCCAACCATTAGGCCATCGTTGGCCGCCATCGTTGGCTGCTTTGCAATCAGATGTGCCAAATCTAACTGTTGGCCAACCGAGCCAATAACCGAGGCCCAACCATGGACCAATGTAAATGTGCTATTAGGGATAGTTCTTCAGAACAGGGGGTGTGCCAAAATGTTTTCGTTTTCGCTTCGTTATAGAATCGCCGATGAAAAATATGTATGGAATTGACATAAGCGTTCGCTAATATGACGTTGACGTTCAACTCGTCTTATGTCAATTCCACACATTTTGATCGGCGATTCTATATCGAAGCAAAAACGAAAAAATTCGGCTAAATGGCTATTAAAATCGTTATTAAAACTAAATATTTCGCAGTTTATTTAACTTTAAATAATTTATTTAACTTCAATTTGCTAAGTATTTAAATATTTTAAAAAGCGAAACATAAAGTCATTCATTAAAATTTAAACAAACAAATATCTAATTTCTTCTGACGGCGCCTCCTTTATTGTGCTAAAGACAAAAGCGCTCGAAATTACTCGTCTTTTCATACAATGAAAATAATTAGCTAAATTTCAAGTCTATGAAAGGACTTAGGTATTATTTTGTTAATTTATTAATTTTTAGCTAAAACTGAAAAGTGTTGAAACTAAAAACAAAGGAATATGCTTATTGTGTACTCTTCTAATAACTTTATATTACTTATTCGGACATCGCGTTGTAAGAGAAATTGATCCATAGGCCGATGGCCCTACGTATTTTAGTCGTATTATATATCTAAGTATCTAGATTCTAGAACTACTGACAGATCATAACTAACATTGACTTGATTATATCCCCATATTTGCCTATGAATCAGTTTCGATTATTAACCCATTTACCGCCGCTGTACCCAATTGGGTACACCTACAAAATTAAGGATAGTTCAAAATTTTGTGGTATCACATCTCAGTTTTTTATTTTATATATTTAATTAAAGATAAAGCTTTAACTTTTTTCAGCAAATTTATACTGGAAACCAATATTTTTGGTCGTGAGGTAGGTTCGAAACTAACAGTTTTGCGACCTGCAGGAGTAAGCTCATAAATTCTCTCTTTATTTTAATCGCATAATATTCAACCACTTTATGTGTTAGTTTTTTTATTCAATACATTGTTATCTATATAATAAATAACAGGTTAGTGGTAGATTATTGAAATAGACGGAAAAATTGAGATTCAAACACTACTGTACCTATTTGGGTACAATGGCCGAATCCACTAGCTAAATTTTCCTTTTTTCAGATATTTTTAATATTGAGTTTGATTAATTTTAACATCTTATATCGTTATGAATATTAAGGGAAAGCTATTTTATGCTTCATTTGTAAATATAAATTATCATGTACATTCAGAAAACTCGTAATATAGTGAAAATATCCGCTCTCTTATACATTTCTGCGTCCTGAAATTACAGACGTTGTAGATAGAAAAACGCAGGTCAAATAGCAGCTTAACGATTTGACAGTAGCTAAACCTTGTATGAGGAATCTATCTTGTCAGTAAAAATGAAGCTAGTATCAACTAGAATAGATATTATAATATCTACAAAATTGTCATTTGCAAAGTGTTATGGTAACAAGTTAATATAGACACTCCTTCGTAAGTAAGAAATATGACTCCTGAAATCAGGATGTAAACTTTTTACTTCTTAAACCTATTAGTGGATATCAAGAACGAAAGTTTACCAGCTTCAGCTACAGATACCACTACTAATTATGAGAAAAGACGGAACGCAAATCACCTCATTGGGTAAAGATGATGGATTTTAATTACTTATTTGAATTATTGTATCTTGATGATAGCATGGTTTATATTCTCTTTCAACGAAACATCGTAACATTTTACTTGTGTCAGAAAATATAATGAAAAACGAGGTTATCCTCCTCGTCAGTCTCTAGTTTACCTCAAAATAGTATCGATTACTACCCCAAAAATGTTTCTAAATAGTTTCAAAATGTAGAACATCATGCGGGAGTTCGTTGTCAGTGCCAAAAATGTAATAAAAAAGTATGTATCAAAAAAGTTAGTTCTAAACCTTATCACACCTAAGTACCACATAACACGCCGTTGTACCTATCTGGGTACACCCCCCTAAAGGGGAGGATTTTAATTTTGTTGTAATTTTTCTTTAATTTTTCATTTATTTAACATATAAACTGCAAATAAATTCAAGTTTTGTTCAAAAAATACTATTGGTTTCATTGTGGCGGTTAATGGGTTAATACTTTTCTGTGTGAAAAAGGTTTTAAGATTCCATACTATACCTAGCATTAAGCTCTACTTTTTTTCATAGATTCATATTAAAGTTGTAAACAAATTTCAAACAAGAATACAATTAATATTAAAACGAATATGAAATATAATTTAATTAAAATGGCACTCGAAATAAGTGGAGACTTAAGAGTCAACATGGTAGAATTATTTCCGCATACAATATTCACACTTTATGTAGATGTCGACGTGAAAAATACCTGAATTGAATTGAATATTAAAAATTGCCACCGAAAAAGTAATTTAATAGCTCGATAGAACCCACACAATCAAGAAATCAGCTTGCCAGTTTTAGTGCGACCGCACATTGGAGACACGACTGTAGTTAGACAGTCTTGTTTCACATAGACAAGTCAGTCTTACGACACAATCAAAGAGGATGTAAACTGTATACTACGTAACAAGAGGTCGGACTTAGAAGAAAAAAAATAAACATCCGTTATTTTTTTAATTTGAAACTAAACGAGAAAATTTTAAGTAAAACCTTTCACTCTAAACATACCAAAAATTAAAAAAAAAAAAAAAAAAAGAAATGAGGTCAAATAAATGTTTTATTTCAATAAAAAATATTGTACATAGCTAAATAAATAGGCTAATAAGGTAAATTAAACAATAAAACAGATTTAATCCACAAGCTTTTGTTGATTTCTATTAATAATATTACAGTACAGTTTTATGTATTTTATTTATAAATATAATAGAATAGCTGTCTATGCTACTCTACTAACTACTTGATTGGCTTATACAGTAAACTCTATATAGGGAGGGGATTAAAGCTGCGCGTCCACCAGGTCGGAATCGGGACGTACGGTGCAGACGGCAGCTGGTGTAGTCATATATTTGTCAGGCGCAGAATGACGTTCCAGTACTTCTAGTGCAGTTCACAGTAGTCAATACCATAAATAGTAAAGCAACAAATCCGTCCGCTGCGTACCTACGCTCCGATTCCGATCCAGTGGACGCGCAACTTTATACATACACACCCCTGTATATGACAGCTGAAATCTATCGCGTGGGCTCTGGCCAGCTGCATACCACCTCACGTCTTGATCAGAGGATTTTTCCTCGGTGGCCGTACCACTCATAATCCCATACCTTCCTTCTCCTCCTAAAATCTCCATAACAGCTATTGCTTGCAGACTAAAATGTTGCAAACTAGTATAGAGACCTAAAAATCTGAAATTAATGAAACATTTTTTATTTACTACGTTTCCATACAGTTTACATAAATTATTAAGTATACTTATCAACCTTATGTATTATTACAATAAAACAATATAAGTACACATTTTAACATTTTCCAAATTAACTGCATACTGATATACATTATAATATTTTCTATGAAATAATAATCTATCTTTTTCATATTAATATAGTTTAAGTTGTAAATTATTGTACAAATATGCAAATAATACTACGACATACTTTGTATTAGAACATGGTATGACATAGTTATGTTTTGCTTCAATTTATCAATTTACGGTTACATTTACATTTTACAATGGCTTACCTTTCGTTTTTCATTAGGTAATTAATCCATTTAATTTACAATTTTTGTATGAGTTGCTACAAAATAATTTTCACAAAATGAAAATCTAAATTTGAATTTTAAACTCCTTCTTCGTCTTTTTTCTGATGTAGTTTATATTCTCTATGGTCTTTTTTATCAGCCAATCACAGTAGACCTTGCACAGATTAACTGATTTTTGGATCTCGTTTAGTAGCTACGTTTAAATTTGGAACCCAAATTTTTTTTGTTCGGGAATTTCGTCCACCTGGACACAATTAAAACAGTTGTGTCTGTCACGTGGCGCACACCAAGTCAAAACTGTCTTGACTACGATGACGCAACGCATACAATTGTATAATATTAAACAGTAGAGAACGCCCGGACAGAGTATACAGAATTATAGAGTATGCCGACTTAGAAGTTACAAATTCTTAAATTTGACGTATATGACGAAAATCGCTAGAGTTGTTAACTTGTCACTACGAACTTAAGACCTAGTTTCATCAATCAATGTTAAATAAATAATGCCTTGTTAAATCAGTTAATGGCCTGTTAAAGCTTTCGAGCGTTCCACCATGCCCTAATGTCACGTTAAATCACCTAACATGGTGTTAAATTTAATTCCCACTGTGGGGGTCCGTTAAATATATTATAACAGGTTGTTATATAAGTCAATACAACAACTTTCAAAGACAATAATATGCAATATAAATAAAAGAATATCTTTTGACTTTTGAGAGTTTCCGCTATGTTTTCGGCGCTACGTCCTTATTATTAATTATTTTTCATAGTTATGAATAATTATTTATTTTCACTTTGTCAAAAATTCAGCCCTCGGATTTTCCTTGACATTGCAAATATACTAACTTGTATCAAAATTACCAAACCGAAATATGTAAATAAAAGTTTGTAATATGATTCATGTTTTCAGCTTTAACAGATAATAATTATTATCCTGGTAAATTAAGAAGAACTATTATAGCGTAACAAATGTATGCGATCAATGATATTTTTATTTGGTCGCATTATCTACTATTAAACGAATAAGGAAGAAAGTGAGACATTGCAGCAAACATGTCGTATTAAACTTGTACATTGCAAAATCGTCGCCTTATAACAAGAATGAACGAATTGACAGTTGTTCACTCGTTGTTCACTTAACATTGCATTTACTAATCCTCTGTTAAATTTGTGGGCATAAGTATTTTAACAGGCTGTTTAATTTTCTAATAATGCCTTGTTAGAATTTAACAAGCAGAGGTTAGTGAAATTAGCTCTAAATATGTTAAACACGTTAAAAACCGGATGTGAAATACGTCAATTTGAAATAATTTATGTTTACAACTTAGGTATTTCAAATAACAAGTTGTATATTCGTAACGTCTATTGCGAGCAGTTCTGAAAGATTTTATAGATATAGATAAAAAAGTTCTCATTCGGATAAACATAACTTCAAAAATAAACGAGAAAGACTCGACGGGAAAGATAGTACTTGGATCGCTTGACGTGTTTATCTTTTTGGTCGTATTATTGTCTATGTTTTGGCACATATTATTGTGATTAAAATTGTCAAAATCTAATTTTCAAATCTATAATTATGTAAAAATAAATTATATCGGCCAGCGCGAGGCACATTCCATTCATAATCTTAGTGAAACCCAAACGAATTTGACATAATATATTGAAACCTGAGAGACGACGAAGACGAAGAGACGAAGAGACGGACAGCTCTTTGCAGTCAAAGTCCAGAGCTCGGAACCGGTACTTTTTTAACCAGGTTAAAGCGCTCTATAACCAGGTTTTTGGATAAGGCTCGTTCGGAGCAAGATAGAGATGCAAGCAGTATTGCTTCTGAAATTAACCTGGTTAATTTCTCACGGAAAGTAACTCTCAGAACCAATATTTTTTTAAACAGGTTAAAACGCTCTATAACCAGGTTTTTGGATAAGTGTTTTTTCGGAGCGAAATAGAGATGCGAGCGGTATTGCTTCTGAAATTAACCTGGTAACTGGATAATTTCTTGCGGAAAGTAACTCTCGGAACCGGTACCATTTTAACCAGGTTAAAGCGCTCTATAACCAGGTTTTTGGATAAGTGTTCGTTAGGAGCGAAATAGAGATGCGAGCGGTATTGCTTCTGAAATTACCTGGTTAATTTCTCGCGGAAAGTAACTAGTGGAGTGATATCTTCTATCCCTTTCTAGTGCACCATCTAATAGCCAATATGCCAAACACTCTTGAAAACGCTCTTTTGGAAATGTATGGCGTTTCTAACGAACAGGATCGCGAAGATAAACCAGGTTTCCGAGCCTTGAGTCGAACTACTGGTAGTTATGTCTATTGTGGTTAGACAGTTTTGTCGTAGATGTGCCCGCTCGCATACACTTCAAAGGGAAGCCGACAGTCGTTAGTCAGACTTGTCGCGGGGCGCATTTGACAACTTTGTCTATGAGACGTCTTGTCTCAAATGTGCGCATCTAGTGCATTTTATTAGGCGATAGTCTGTCTTAAGACAGTCGTGTCTCAGGTGTGCGGTAGCTCTTATTGTCATACTAGATGACACCCGCAACTCCGTTGCGCCAAAATTCGTTTATCCCGCCGCACGGCCACCGTACATTTTTTCGCGATAAAAAGTATCCTATGTCCTTTCCCGGGACTCAAAGTATCTCCATGCCAAATTTCAGCGAAATCGGTTCAGCGGTTTGGGCATGAAGAGGTAACAGACAGACAGACAGACAGACTTTCGCATTTTTAATATTATTATGGAATATTATGTATGGAAGTATGGATGTTAAATGACGTAACCGTAATATATTCGTTTTATTACTTTCACTAACCGTATCGTCATCGTTGTGATCTATTTCTTTCAGTTATTGATTTAGCTGTGACACTAGGGTATTTATTGTGGGGATAACAATAAACAAAATATTGTTACCCCCATTTATTTTCATTATGGGTAAAGGCCTCCACATTATGTCGTGATGAATAACCATGATAGTGAATTTGTCTATAGCGTGCATGCTAGACATCACTACACTGTTTTTAGATTTTTTATTCTTTTCAAATTCAAATGCTTAATTAATCATACAACAATAAACAATAGTATAAAAGAATTATGGATGTCGACTGTCGTTTAATCGACTCTACACGTTTTTAAAAATTGATTTATCATTGACCAACATGGAACATTTATTGTCTGCTTAGTTACTATTAATATTATCGAATAAAGTAATTTTTAAAACATTGTAATTCTTACTGAAGAAAGATTTCTAGTAAATGCCTTGCGTAAATTCCTTGGTCTTCATGTTCAATAATGCTCTAACGTTCTTTACTTCTAACACACGTTTGAGACTTGACTTATAACAGTCTATTCTGGAAGTAGGAAGTACCGAGTAACGTCCTTAAAAAGTTTCTTCCTTTTGTTCTGGAAAGTAAATTAATGGTTAACTCTGCTAGTCCTAGTCCAATAGTACAAATAGAACAGCGCTTGTATTGTTTATCTGTGAAGAAAAACGTGATAAATAAGAACGATAAGATTAAGGCGCTATATTGAAAAAGCTGTCCTTTTTGACGTAATACTATAGGACCCTCAGAAATGTTACAAATCTGGTAATGAGGTATACATATCTTCATAGCCTTATCTAGGTTTGAGAAGAACCAGAAACACGATTAATGTATTTTGCCTCGATACATTTAATTTTCGAAATTACCTCTTAAAAATACGAAATTTGAAGATTATTTTTAAACCAAAATTAAGATGTATTGTAGGAAATTAGTCTAATTGATAGACACCTTTGCAACTCAAAATCGTATAGAATCATTTTGCTTAAATCGCCCATGACTATTAACAATGTCGGATGTGAAAAACAGTAACTTTACAGGAGAGCGATTCAAAGTCTAAATTGTGAATAACTTTTTACTTGTTTCAAGTAGAAAAATGAAATTTCATGGTTGTGCTCTATAAGTTATTTACGTTTAGTATATTATTAGGAGTATCCCGTATTTTATGAGTAAATATGAGAAAAGTCACTTCTGACCTTTTTAACGGAGTACGAGTAATGCTGATTTGTCGGAAGTGCCAGAACCGACGTTGTTGCTTGTATAAAATTAATGAGTGCTTGTCGGAAGTGGCACTTACGCCATTGTTAAGTGATAACTTATAATTTAAAAATATGTCGTATGTAGAAATTACCAACAAAAATGACAACTATTTAAAGAAAATATATCTTCTTTATGGACTTCTGTCAAATAAAACGTGAAAACAATGTGTGTATGAAAATACAAAACATTTTTAATGACGTAAATAATTCGTAAAAATAAGTTTTCTTCCGAAATATAAATTAACTTAAAACATTGAAATTAAAAATAATTGCCATCACTATTTTGTTGAATTTTTGATATCATAACTTAAATTAACTTAACAAAATTAATATATTTTTTTGTATCAATCATAAAGAGGAAAAGTTTGTTTCGTGTTTGGAAAAGTCTTTGTATCTTTGTTTTGTATTGAATAGGTTCAATAACTACTGAACCAATTTTAAAAATTATTTTACCGTTGGTAAGCTATATTGTTTGCAAAGAACATAGGCAGTGTATTATTCAGAAAAATATTAGGGATCATACCGAAAATCGCAAAAATATAACCCAAGGTGGTAAAAATTTGCAATAAATTACGTTATTTCGCTTGCGCTGCGTAAAATACAGCTGATTCATAGAAATAATATTACAAATACTTATAGTGTTCATCATTATCTACAAAAAAGTCCAGAACAGCATATATGTATATTTTGTGGCTAACGAATAATAACCATTTCCTTCGTTAAAATATTAACTTCAAATCATCTCCTACTAGCGTGGCTTTTTTTGCATATTAACAATTGATCTTTACTTAAATAAATATCAAAATGTTAATTGAGATTCTATAAAGAATAGAATTGTCTTTTCAATTATTACCATGGGGCAAATATTTTAGAAGTTAGGGCAGTTTGATTAAAGCTCAAACTTAACAAGGCGCCGACGCGGCAACGGCGGTGGCTACCACGAATTTGTAATGGAAAATATTATATTTTCCAAGTCGAACAACTTGCTATGGATCTTATCGACATCTGCCAAATACGCTGGAGAGATAATATTGCCCAAATATGTGGGAAATACAGAAAATAATGACGGGTGACTGAGTGTTGTGCAGGTCCATTAATTTGTCAGCGAAACGAAGTTTGCGGAATCAGGTAGTTCTTAAAAATCTCTACATTTTTAGGGTACTTACGTACTACCACAGCCTTCGTTTTCATGAAAAACTTAGATTAATATTTATTAGATTAATTAATCAAAAGCAGTCTTCTTCATCCGAGATTCTCTATTTATTCTATGATATTTTTGAGAATAATTTCATTTTTACATAGTCTGAGTAAATCTATATGTTTGTTAAGACATATTGCAAGCTCTGCATTTACAATGTCTACAAGGTCAGCAAGGCTGATCAAACTAGCTACTCAACGAATTTGAGAAAATTATAACAATAGTATAGGAAAAAATGCTCATGGAAATCTTGTGACTGAACCTAGTGTGAAAAAGGGTCCTTTTAATACCTTTTTTACGATTTTTAACAGTCTAGCTTATGTTTTATTACTGTTATGTATTAGAAAAATGCCTAGAAAATCAGGTATTAGACACCAGACCGCCAAAACATGATTATTGAATTAAAAAATTATATTCATTCGTTGTGTATGAGTGCCAACAAAAACTTAATTTTCGTACAAGAATGACCTATTTTGAAGCCTTCTGAAAATTGTTTAAAGTCGGTAAGCAACGACATATATTGTACAAGCTACAAATGCCATTTAATCAATAAGAAAAATAAATGAAATGATTATGATGTAGTACTACCGACATTTTATCAATATATAAATCCGCACAAAAATGTCGGAAGTGGTACTACCGACAATTCAACCATTTATAAAACCGATTAAGAATGTCGTGTGTGGTACAACCGACATTTTACATATTTGAAAAACCAGTCAAGAACGTTGGACGTGGCACATCCGACAGTTTTAAATGATCTACGATAAAAATATGTTAATGAAGGTAAATGTTTATCTTATAATCAAATCTAAAGCAATAAAACATAAGCTATACTGTTCAAAATCTTATAAAATTATAATAAAGAATAGTAAATACCAATTTCCGCACTAGTATTAGCTTCGATCATAATATTTCCATCAGCATTTTATTCCCTATTACTATATTTTTCTTAATTTCGTTGAGTACCTAGTTTGATTAGCCATGCTGATCTTGTAGACATTAAAAATGGCGTCGAAAATTAAAAAATATAACAAAGGTTGCAAAATAAACAAGTGAGAGCGCGAGTCCATTCCTTCCGTTAACATAGTCGGAAGTGGCACATCGAGCGCTCTCACTCGCCCCCGCGTCCCGTTAACAACGTAGGTAGTGACTATCTGACAATGTTAGCGGACTATCTTAGTAATATACGACATTTTTAATGTAGCTATTTCAGAAACTATGCATAATATAGATTTTTTCTTTTCAGCTACTGATAGCCTTGGTTATAAGGACATGTTTTATGAAATAAAAAAAAAATTGTCGAATTTGCACATCCGACATTGTTAATAGTCATGGGCGAAATGCTCCTGGTTATTTTTTAAATGATTATAATTACGTTTTTTCGCATGTTTTCCGAGCGAGTGTGTTTTCACGACTTTATAGACATACAAATTAAGTATAAAATTGCCCTTGCGCCAAAATTACTTTCGATATAGCGCCTTAATTGCGCAGCTGAAATTAATTACATTCGTAGGATTCTGTGCATGATAGGTCTTACAGGGCATGGTTTTGTTGTAGTAAAATTTGCTTTGACCTCTAGCGCTCTAAGGTCCTAGTTTAAGATTTCGTATGATATTATGTTTTTGCCTAGCATTGCGTGTAATAAAACATAGAATATCATCAAAGTTGGACCTCGCGACATAATCGAGATAGAGGCATCATATTGATCGATATGACTTGTGAAAATTTCTACCGTCTAACTTTAAAGCGGCTCTTGAGAAAGCCTCTTCTGCTGAGTTAGCTGCTTCCGCAAAGTGTCAGTGGTAGGGTTCCGTTTTTACCCTTTGTCGGGTCTGAGAAAATACAAAATACAAGTTTTATATAATTTTGTCACAAGACAATAAAATATTATATAATTACTAGCGACCCGCCCCGGCGTCGCACGGGTATAAAATATATAGCCACTGAAAAAATTGTTAAAATGGATAGCCTATGATCCTTTACGAGGTCTACTTCTTATTTGTGCCAAATAACATAAAAGTTGCTCCAGTAGTTCGCGAGATAAGCCCTTTCAAATAATTTTCCCCGTTTTTTTCACATTCTGCTATTAGTCTTAGCGTGATAAAATAATATTGCCTATAGACTTCCTCAATGAATGGGCTATCTAACACTGAAAGAATCATCAAAATCCGTTGCGTAGTTTTAAAGATTAAAGGGAACAAAGGGACATGAGGGAAAAAAAGCGACTTTGTTTTATAATAAGTATAGACTAGCTGTCCCGGCAAACGTTGCTTTGCCATAATATAAAGTACTAGCTGTTGCCCGCGACTTCGTCCGCGTGGACTTTAGTAATTTATAGTTGTTTCCGTACATCGATTGTATAGTTAATGCGCAAATCATAAAAGTATATTGTGTGGGACAATATACTTTTATGATAATGATAGATGTTACGCGCGGCTTCGCCCGCCTAATTTAGGAATTACTAACTAGGAAAAACTAGTACTGAGATAGTACTAGTTTTTCCTAGTTAGTAATTCCTAAATACTGACTAGTACTGAGTAAACTAAACTAGTACTGAGTACTGAGTAGATGGCACTAGTAAAGTACTGACTGCAGCAGAAATTTCATCCAAATTATTTCTGCATTATGGTGAGACGTTTAACATGCTGGAAGGAAAATACAATGTCCGACTAGAATCCCCGGGCCACATAAACGCCCCTGGCAGCTAAACCGCTGACGAGCTTGCTAGGTTTGGGGCTGAGAGTCTCATATTAGCCCAGAAGTGGTATGTATAATATTGTTGTGGTATCTCACAGTACTTAAAAAGCAAGTGCGCGAAAAATGGGCTTGCAGATTAAGCAAAAAACAATGGGCTGAGACCCCTGGCCTTGAACATTCTAAGGCACTAATTCCTGGGTTCAGCAAAAAACTGTCAGAATTAATAGTCGCCATGCGTAGGAACCAAATAAAATCATATCTTTGCAGAATAAGTGTTAATTACATATACACAATATACAGACTAGGACCAAGGTGCTCCCTAAAGGAAACGTTTAAAGACTGACTAACTTATCCTGACCATACTATCATAACATATTATATATACTATCACAATATATTTTTGACAATGTTTTATTTATTCGAAAGAACATCTAATATTATGATAAAAAATTCGATACCCATTCTTTTAATACATGGAACAAAAATAAACTAGCAGTTAATAATTATTCACGTCTTCATAAGGTTCAAAACCTATTCGTGGGACTCGGTATACGTTTCTATAACGTATACCTTCATATAAATGATGATATTTTAGCCTTGCCCTTCAACAAATTTAAGGAATCTATCAAAAACAAATTAATTTGTAAGGGCTACTACAGAATAAATGACTATTTTGATGACATGGGAATAAGTGTAACAGTATTAATAATAATTATAAACTATGTCTCTTTTTTCTATATAAGTATAAAAATAACTTATCATAATAATTATTATTGTATGGATATGATTTAACATTACTTGAATTGACTTATTGCATTGAAATATTAATCCTTCGATCGTGGATTCTTGGAAATATATTGTTATTCTATTGTGTCTCGCTCACCGGTGAGCTTATGGGGCTTGATTGGTAAATTATAATAATTTAAAATATTTAAATATTATGTTGCCTTCATGTTTTGCATAAAATTTACATACAACTATTTCTTATTGAATGATATACATATTTTTATGTTAAAAAATGGAATTTGTCAGTAATTTATGTAAGTCAAATTGTGATAATTATTATGTATCTAAGAATGAGATGTTTATTTTGTAATCTTTAAGAATCTTGACGTTCATAAGTGTTACCGTGTGAGCTATAATCTATATGAATAAATTATTTTGATTGGATGATTGATAATAATAGCATTACGACTTGCAGATTCTGCGAGGAGAAGGATGAGACACATATTTGCCTTCTCCATGACTTTTCTACTCTACTACAGAGGACAGAGCAAAAACCCTTAGTCTATTAAAGAGGAAACTAGTGGCACCAATCTGAACCACATCGTTTAATTTATTGGCAGCACTAGGTTGGGGACGGTACTCTAATAAAAAGGAGTCACAATTATAGATCCTCAAGGGTCATCGTGACGTCAGGGTTACAGTGATCCTGTATTTGGAAGGAAAAAAAATGCCTACAGACCATCTTTTCCTAGGCTTGATACCTACTCTGTCCATATATAGCCAAAATGCATAACGAGACTAGCCCATTGTCACTTTAACTTGACCATCTTGACTCCTTCGTTTGTGATTCTTGTTTGTGGGCGCAATATGGATTTTTTTGTTTTGTGGCGAAAATTTACTTCCAACATACTGCGCTCCATTGCTCTGGCAAACCCTGAGTTGAAGCTTTTGTAAATTGGTCAACGACCGAGTTTATGCGCCGTATGTCTTCATGAGCTTCTTTATGGACCAGTTTCTCTGCCTTTCTTTGTCAAAAGAAACTAATTGGCCCAAGTAGACAGTGGATTTTTATCCCTATCTCGAACCTACATATCGTGCTGTTAGTCATTATTATTATTATTATTATTAAATTTTTTAATAAATAAAATTAAGATTTTTTTTATTTTTTAAGACGTCTGATTATGCACTTATGTAATGAATGTTTAATGGAGAAATAGCAAGAAAATAACTCGCATTTAAAGCTATTTATCATAAAAATCTAAAAAATTCCAAAAAATCCGGATTATCCGGATAATCTATTTTTTTTCAAAATCCGTTTTTTGCAATCCCTAATTACTAGCTACATGACCGAGCTTCGCTCGGTATTCAAAAAAATTAAAAAACACACATAAAATGACATTTTATGAAAATGATTCCTAGCTAGATCGATTTATCGCCCCCGAAACCCCCTATATACTAAATTTCATGAAAATCGTTGGAGCCGATTCCGAGATTCCAATTATATACATATATATAATATATATACAAGAATTGCTCGTTTAAAGATATAAGATTTAAAATATATGGAAGTATGGATCTATAGTGCAGTCGCCAGAGGTTTTAACCTCCGAAATTTGTAATAGTGAATGGATTTTTGTATTTGAGGTGTCATTTTCTTTTTTACACTATAACTTGCAAAGTTTACCAAAAAAATTTTTGTGCTTTTAATTTTTTAGTTACTTAATTAAAAAATTATATTTCACCATATAAAACCGCTCCTGAATTTTGTTTTTCTGGTTCCTGTTATTTAATGACTCCTATCCGATTGTTTACGTTGAAAATTAACCAAATACACAATTTTTAAAAAAGGAAAGTTTGCCTTGCTAAGCTAAATACAACTATAAGGTTTTTGCAAAGTTTTTAGAGATTAACGCTCGTCGTAACCAAGATAAAAGGGTTTGGGTGGATTTAAGGGTTGTAACGTAAAGTGTGTTAAACTTACTTGTTGTGCGTATTTAATTTTTAGAGAAATGATAACTTTTAAGTACTTAAAAACGTTTAAATATCTCCAAAAATGTGTAAAATAGACCGAAAACATTTTTCTATATTTTTTGAAAATTTATTTAAGTGAGAGCTAAAACATTAAATGCATCGACAAATGAAAGACATTTTCTAGTCTTTGAAATATATTTAAACTTCCTACATTTATGTAGGAAGTTTAAATATATTTCAAAGACTGTTATATTTTATAATTTATAATAATATACTATTATATTATATTTTATAATAAAGTTTAAATATATTATATATTCTGGCTTTAGCCAGAAAAAAAATTGGGTGCTACAAATCTCACGTACATACTAAAGACGCATGCTGCGACCTATGTTTGGAAAATGCTTATCTGAATACAAAAAATATCAGTTCTTAACCTAATTTGTATTTTTTTTTTCTTTAAGTATGTTTAAGCAAATATAATTAGTGAAAATAAAATAAATAAAAAATCAATTTTATTCTGTAAAAACCTAACCAAAAGAAATAAAATACAGATTTTCTTCGCAATATCCCTGAAAAGTTTGTGCTACACTTTCAGAAAATTTAATAAAGTAAGAGCTAAAAAGTTATACACATTAAGAAAAAGAAGGCTTTGTTAAGCCTAAAAAGTAATTTTAAACTTCCTATTTAAAACCAAAGAAAAATAGGAACGCCATTTACCTGGCGAGACACACAACAAGCACATTTGGAGGTATGCACATCTACATACAAAAATATTAATTTTAAATCTAAATTATATATTTTTTCAACTTATTTTATTTTTTTGGAATATAAGCAACGATACAAATCAAAAAAATTATAATATATTTTATTATTTTGCTATATATTTAAAAGAAAGAAATATGCAAATTTTCTTCAAAATTTTACAGTTTATGAGTTTACTTGGAGTGGAAGAGAATAATTTAAAAATCAAAAGCACAACTTTTCAATAGGTAAACTTTATTATGTTTGTTATCAGCTACATATTCCTTTTTTTCTTTTCAATTTTCATCCACTATTGCAAAAATCGGAGGTTTGCACGATTTTTACGCTCTGGGAACTGCACTACTAAGTAATATATTTTTTGTTTCTACAGCGGAGTTTCGATACGAGGCCGTCATAGTGGTGCACAAGGATCTGCCGATCAACAGCCTGGATCAGCTCAAAGGACTGAAGTCCTGCCACACTGGTGTCAACAGAAATGTTGGATATAAGGTAAATTATCAACTTACTAATAAATTGAGATAAAACGCCCACTTTATTAGCACTTTAGGTTGCATTCAGAGAAATGTATCTAATGATTACCTTACTTATATTTAATTAAAAGATTTTCACATAAACTTATTTTGTTTAGCCAGTTTGAAGTAGTTAAAGTAATTATAAACTATTTAATGATTAGTTAGATAACATTTAATGATTATTGCCAAATTTGCCCTGTTTACAACAGTAAATTATTCACAGTTGTTTTTGTCTGATACGTTAGGAATGTTACCCGACAGACAAGGCAGCACATAGTAAGTCTTGATATACGTTGTATTATTTAACTGTTCATCATGTACAGCTTACATTGTAAAAACCACTGGAACCGTCCCTTTTACATAAAAAACGGTATGCCCTTCAAGTTCGTCTCTCGTAGATAATTCAATACAGCAAAGTTATTCATGAATAATAAGAATATACGTGATCGGAATACTTGTATTGTTGAGAACTATTTATTTTTATTCTCACATAATATTTTATTGTTTAATGACGAGAGGAGCCCATTAGCACCAGACAGCGTCAGTGTATTGTTGAAGAGAATAATAAGATTGATAACACATATTAATAAAAACACATTGTATACAATTTTGTAGTTTCATAGAAAATGGACTAGATCTAACAAGACACAAAGCGGCACTAATGTTGCATACTAATAATATTATAAATAGGGTGGGTACAAGATTAGTGCAAAATAGGACATAATTCAAGACGTGAGTGGAAGAATAAGGTAAGTAACATGAAAAAACTTCCCGTTTTTTTTTTTTTGCTTAAGTGGAGGCTTAGGGCCGGAAAAATTATTTGAAATAGAAAAACTATGGATTATATGTGTAGCCAGATATATTAGCTAGGTTATGAAGTAGATAACTTACAAGTGTTATTAAAATAATTAGGGAAAAATGAGTTATTGTCCGCATGTTACGAAATGTTACTTGTTCGATTCTTCCGCTCACGTCTTCAATTATATTACAGGAATGTTTTCACACTGGGCCTCCAGCGCCCAATTTGCCCATCCGTGAAAGGGCATCCAGGGCACCAGCTGCAGCATAAACACTAGACTAGCACTAGACAGTAAACAAAAAGTTTCCTTTGACAAATTCTGTCAATATTCTGATATTATGACGTGTGCAACATGTCGGATTTTGGTCAGAGACCAGAGTGTTTACTGTACATCCTAGTAGCGCCCTCTGCTCCGACCTTAGCGTCATATTCCCTATTAACTCAAGCTAGGTCTTATAATTTTCAACATTGTAATATTGAAATTTCTCTGGCTGAGTGTACACAGTTCTTCATTTCCGCGATGCCATCTGATTACAAACTGTCCTCATGTACACAGACATTTCGCTGGCCCCGGGCAACAAAGCGGTAAACGCCGGTTACGACCTTTTTAATGTTATTTGATTTTTGGCTTCTCTGAGTACTAGTCTATCACCCCTATTTATTTCATATTTTTAAAATAACATTTTAGGTATAATAAATGACAACAGCTTTATGGAATGGAAAATTCTCTTACGACTAAAACTGTATTCTTGCATTACTCTATGAAACATAACTAAAAAAACCGGTGAAGATACGATACAGCTAAGTTTTCGCTGTAAGATTCCCCACAAGAAGGGAGTAATCGGCTGGTACGCTCGAAATCTAAAGCGAAAAATACGTCGTATTGTGTTCTTACAGCCGTAAATCTTAAGCGGTTTGGTGTTTTTATAAAGTCAATAAACAATGTTGCAAATGAAACAATAACGCTTATTAGTTGTATTAAGTATACATTTTTTCAATTATTTCCTCCTGAACAAAACGATTTTTGATATTACGCCTTTATTGCCCGAGGCCAGCGATTTATCGTCGAGAATAAAACGAGAAAAACATTTTGCTCTCTTTGTCTGCAAGCTTTTGAGGTTCTCTCGAGCGATAAATGTCGGTTTAGGTCTTAACATTATTTAAATTAGTCTCGATACTAAACATTTTTAATCAAAATTACTTTTTTATTTAGGCAACAATTAATTTCAATTTGAATTTTAATGATTTTCGGCGAAAAATTATTGCATTTACTAATTCTTGCCGTTTAAACTTTAAAGCATAAGCGAAACTTGCAAACAGAACACATTTTTGGGATCAAAAGATATCTGTCTGGAAGATGTATCGTGTCATAAACCAGAACCTTAACTACTAACATGTTACATTGGGTCACCGTTCGTTTAATTATTTTTTGTAAAGTATATTTTACGTGAGTGTCATCACTCAAGTATAATATACTTTCCTAATGATGCAAATCGAAAAAATATCATTTGTGGAAAGGACTTACCGTCATAAAGCGAACTCTGGTCGTAGGAAATATGCCGCAGCCCTCAGGCGTCTGATAAATCAAAAGGGTCGTAATGTTTTTACGAGCCCTAAATTATGTCGCCCTAGGACAACGATTGCCCTACTTCCAGATACATAGCTATAATAGAGTTGTAGATAGTTTAAGAACGGGGTTACTTTAAAACTGATTTAAACTGGTTTCTGAAAACAAAATATAGGAAACCCCCCTAAGTAATCAGGCCCTTTAGTAAAAACGTATTCGCTAGTTTTGATAGCGGGGTTAGAACTTTGCCAATTAACATGGCGCTTACGATATGAAATCTCACATAGATATTTATTACATTTTCGTTGTGAAAACCTGCGACTGCATTTCGACGTGCCCAGGCCATTTGGCCGAAACTTTTTCGTTTTCGCTTCGTTATAGAATCGCCGATCAAAATGTATGGAATTGACATAAGACGAGTCTAACCAACGTCATATTAACGAAGCGAAAACGACAACTTTTTTGACAAAAAGTTGTCGTTTTTTTCAGTTCTTTTGCGAGTCGCGAAGAATCGAAACGATTCATGCATGTATGTAAACACGATCTAAGATACTTACATAATATAGTATCCATACTAATATTATAAATGCGAAAGTGTGTATGTCTGTCTGTTGGTCTGTCTGTCTGTTACTTCATCACGCTCGAACCGCTGAACCGATTTTGCTGAAGTTTGGCATGGAGATTCTTTGAGTCCCGAGAAAGGACATAGGATAGTTTTTATCCCGGAAAAATGTACGGTTCCCGCGCGATAAACGAATTTTGGCGCAACGAAGTTGCGGGCGTAATCTAGTCTAGTTTAATTATTGTTACAAAATAAACCATTTTTCCTGGAAAACGTTACTTTTATTTTTGTATCGTAACAAAGTTATAAAACGAGTAGCGACAATGAATTATTATATGGCTTGAAAAGTATAACAGCTTGTTTAATATTAATAGACTGTTAAGAACTCATTTGTACGGTTTAATTCGAATATTTCGATAAATCTATACTAATTATTATAAAACAAAGTCGCTTTTTTCCCTCATGTCTCTTTGTTCCCTTTAATCTTTAAAACTACGCAACAGATTTTGATGATTCTTTCAGTGTTAAATAGCCCATTTATCGAGGATGGTTATAGGCTATATTTCATTACGCTAAGACTAATAGGAGCGAAGAAATAGAGGTAAATGTGGAAAAAACGGGGAAAATTATTTGAAAGGGCTAACTTGAACGCGCTAATCTTAGAAACTACTTATACAGGTCCGATTTGAAAAATTCTTTCTGTGTTAGATAGCCCATTTATTGAGGAAGGCTATAGGCTATATTTTATCACGCTAAGACTAATAGGAGAATGTGGAAAAAACGGGGGAAATTATTTGAAAGGGCTTATCTCGCAAACTACTGGAGCAATTTTTACCCGACTGCCGGGAGGGTTATGTGTTTAGCGCGTATCTTGTATGTTTGTAATATTCTTCCTTACCTTGTATCATCAGAACCGCTGAACGGATTTTCACATTTGAGGTATCGTTAGATTTGTCTTAATGACCCAAGTGTTCTTAGATAGGTGACATTAAAAAAAAACCAAAATGGCAGATGTTTGATGCCATATTGTGAGGTAAAAAAAATAAAAATTCTACCAAGCATATCGATTGGGGTATCAAAATAAAAGATTTTAAACACTGATTCTAAATATGTATATAATTTGCAGTTTTAATATTAAATAGAACAATACACTAATATTATAAAGAGGAAAGATTTGATTTTTTGTTTGTTTGACTCCGAAACTACTGGACCGATTTGAAAAATTCTTTTACCATTGGAATTCTACATTATTTTTGCTGAACATAGGCTAAATTTTATTTTGGAAAAAAATAGGCTACCGTAAGATATTTGGGTTCTTCGGACGCAAGGTGTAAAAAATCAACCAGAAAAGTTACTTATTTTACGTACGCTGCCTAAACTATAAAAGATAGAACCATAAAATTCTAAGTAATAGTAGAACTTACAAATATCTACAAAAAAGTCCGCGACACACTATACCTATCTATGTCGAGTGAGGCACAATAACCATTTTTTTATTTAAAAATCTTGAAATTTTTTGGACTACATTTAAACGTATTTATTTTACTCATTCTTTTAATCCTTATCAACATAAATTATTCCATTACTAAGTACAGTTTATGTAGACAATATTTGGTCTTTGAATGAATAAAATTGGACATTTGGTTTTGAAATTATGGCGAAATTAAAATATTACGATAATTGGCGTCACCAAGGCGGGTGCGCGTGCGGGAGGAAGACAATCTGTGCAGGGTGCAGCCTGCGTATATCGTATAATGACTGCGTCGTCGATGTTAGTGTCGGAGTCTGTGAATTGACCTGGGAATCATTTTGCTGACCGAGTCTTTCCTTGGCTTTTTGCAGAGCTCACCGACATTCACGCGGGCGGAGCCACGGCCGACCGCTAGTTAATAATAAAAAGTTATGGTTGCTGTCTGTCGACACTACCTGAGTACCTAGTACCTGCCTAACAATATTCATTTTTAAGTATTAAACTTTTTATGAAAACGGCTTTTTGATTCATTATGTAGAATTTTTATTCCTTATTTTTAACATTATTATTTTTTACTCTGTGCCAACAACTAAGCGACAATTTTCATGGTGTTCACCAGATTCCCCTGACGATGCTGATGAAGAGATCAGTTTTCCCCAAGATGACTGACAGGGAGATATCACCGAAGGAGAACGAACTTCGCGCGTTCTCCACTTTCTTCAAGCAGTCTTGTATCGTCGGAAAATGGTCCCCTGATCCGAAAACCAATGCTGTGTGGAGTAAGTATGCTATTTAGGGTTCCGTACAAGGAACCCTTATAGTTTCGGTCTGTCCGTCCGTCTGTCTGTCCGTCTGTCTATCTGTCCGCGGTTTTGCTCAGAGACTTTAGGAATTAGGACCTACAAAGCTGTAATTTGGCATGAATGCACATATTAATGATGGCAACAAAATGGTACATGAAATCTTAAAAAAATATTTTTTTATGGTACCTTCCATACACATCAAGCGGGGATGAAATTTTTTTTTTCGCGTCCACCTAATCGTGTGGGGTGTCGTTGGATAGGTTTTTTAAAAATATTATGAGTATTCATAGATTATTTTCCTATTTAGGGATCCGTTTGTGAAATATTAAGTTTTAAAGTGGAAAAAATCGTTAGAGTCCAGTATCCCCCCTTCTACCAGCTAAACGGTTGCTTCTGAAAATGTGAAAAAATTCACGGGAGTAGGAAATATGCTGAATTTAAAAGGAAAACTATCACGGCTAAGAAGACTTCATAAGTTATTAATAGTCGATCAACTAAAAAAAATATTCGGCGAAGTATAAAGGAAGTTTTCGTTCAAATTCCTTTGAAAGTAACTGAGAAGATGTTGTTAGTAGTGTAAAACACGTTATATAAATGTACATTCATTGACCACACAAAAATTAAAAAAAAAAACTAGTGGTATTACGGAACCCTATATTCCGCGTGTGGCCCGACACGCACTTGGCCGGTTTTTTATACGAGAATTAGCTTGGTGACACCTTCCCACTATTGCAGCTCTTGTAAGGCGGGATTTAAGTCACAAAAGATCCTCATGGGTCGCAGTGACGTCAGGGCTATAGCGACCTGCCTTCTTTAAAATAATTATTTTTAACAAAAAATTAAAACCGACTTCCAAGGTAAAAACAATAATAATATCCTTACAATATGAACTAAAAAGTATTAAATAATTTTTCCTATCTCATGGTGCCTTTTTCCGAATTCGGCTAAAACTCAACTATTTCTGTACTTAATCTTCATAATTTTGAAGTCGGTGCCAGTTACGTCACCAGTTACGACCTTTTGTGAACATGGTACCAAATTGGAGTGAAACCTAATACAACAAAACAAAAATTTCGTTAAAATCGGTTCACAAACGGCGGAGTAATCGTTGAACATACAAAAAAAAAAAAGAAACCACAGCCGAACATATAACCTCCTCGTTTTTTGGAAGTCGGTTAAAAAAGGCGGGATAGGGGCTAGGCCAGCCTCGGCCCTCGACCCTTTGGAAACTAATGGAAACTAAAGCTATTTAGAATTTAGATGGAAAAATTAAAATGCGCAGAAGTCTATCATAGTAGTAAGAGATTATTGCTTCACTAGAGAAGTGTTACAGGGAAATCAGAGGAGTTGATAAGAATAATTGTTCCTATTGCAATGTTGTTATAGACACTTATACATAAAATTAAGTACACTTAAGTTCATTGAGTCGCGTTCTTGAATGCCCATCAACCTCAAACTGTCAAGAAGTTTTAAATAATTTCCGAACCATTAAGCACCTAGCAGTAACAATTTCAGCAGAACTCTTGATAGTCCTCGGACGTGCCTGGACTATATACGCAGAAGCCTTCAAACGTTTCCGAATATTCAACAAAATTGTATTTCCACGAAGAAATTGTAAAGTTCCCTAAAACTAATTTATCTCGTCTGACGTTAATAGTTTGTTGGAACATCAATTTTCCGTCTTCGAACCACCTGTTGCC
Organism: Lysandra bellargus; assembly: GCA_905333045.1. Classification (NCBI taxonomy): domain Eukaryota; kingdom Metazoa; phylum Arthropoda; class Insecta; order Lepidoptera; family Lycaenidae; genus Lysandra; species Lysandra bellargus. Next base: position 3,607,862 of record HG995353.1, read on the forward strand.
TCGCTCGAGATGCTTTATAAAAGTACGCCCCAAGATAAATTATGGAGCCAACAAAGTTTTGTTGTTCTCGAGTATTGTATTTCTCGTTGTCTGATTGTGACAGCCTTCTGAGTGTTGTTTTGAAAAGAATAATGATAAAATAATCCATTAGGGAACGAGCCTATGTTTTTCATTAATTATTATTTATTAGAGTTATATTTTCAGTGCTCTGTGCATTTTCCTTTCCATTTGTGATCTCATGGTCCCATTAGTCTGACAGTAATCTCTATATCCGGTAGAACTGTAGATAATCAAGCCTTACCTCGGTCACATGGTCCACAATGAAATCTAAAATTGTAAGTGTGTCCTAATCATAACCCACGCTTAAGGGGCCGGGCTACCCTCGAAATTCTTATACATACGTAATACCAAAATCATTTTGTCATACGAAAATATTTAACATGTTTGAGTTATTTTTCAGCTTAAAATAGTAATTACCTAGGTTCCTGAACAAAAATTAACTTCAAAATATTGAAACACAATTTTTTTTTTGTGTATAATTTTTTTACTAAATTTACTACTAAATATTTAAACACAAAAAAATAGAGTAAAACACTAAAAATATATAAATAAATAGTACATTTACTACTAAATATTTTAATACTAAAAAATATTTTTTAGTTGAAATATTTTGTAGTAAATGTAATATTGATTTATATATATTTTTAGTGTTTTACTCTATTTTTTGTGTTTAAATATTTAGTAGTAAATTTAGTAAAAAAAAATTATACACAATTTTTTTTTTGTGTTTAAATATTTTAAAGTTAATTTTTGTTCAGGAAGATAGGTAATTACTATTTTAAGCTGAAAAATAACTCAAACATGTTAAATACTTTCGTATGACAAAATGATTTTGGTATTACGTATGTATGAGAATTTCGAGGGTAACCCGGGCTCTTAAGTTCAAAATTACAAGTTTATCCATTTTTAGAATCAGAATACAGTCAGCTTTGCGCTCTCTGCGAGCACCCAGACAAATGCGACTATCCGGACAACTTCAGCGGCTACGAGGGAGCTCTTAGATGTCTGGCGCATAACGGTGGAGAGGTTGCGTTCACCAAGGTCATATTCGTGAGGAAGTTCTTTGGGGTGAGTTGTTACAATGATGATTAAGTATATTGGCTAATGACATCTCTTTCTTCTCCAAGGATGCCATGAGCTAAATGCCACATACTTAGATCATAAGACTAGAGTTACACAGACAGTCTGACTCTGACCACCAGTCTGATCCAGACTGACGAAAGAATGGTCGTGTAACCGTGTGATTAACGGACTGATCACTTTTAGGGTTCCGTACCCAAAGGGTAAAAACGGGACCCTATTCATGAGACTTCGATGTCTGTCCGTCTGTCTGTCTGTCTCCAGGCTGTATCTCAAGAACCGCTATAGCTAAAGTTCTGAAATTTTCACAGATTGTGTATTATCGGTGCCGCTATAACAACAAATACTAAAATAAAAATAAAATTAATATTTAAGGGACCCATACAACAAACGTGATTTTTTGGGCCTTTTTTGCTCGTAATCAATAATGATAAGAGGTAGGCACTTGAAACTTTCACGAAGGCCTTAAATATATGTGTGATTTAATAATTCATAATAATATTTAAATATAATAAAAAATTAAGGGGGGCTCCCATACAAAAAACACAATTTTTTATCTATGTTTGCTCTATAACGGTACGGAACCCTTCGTGCGCGAGTCCGACTCACACTTGGCCGATTATTTATGTATTATGTAATTTCTGGCGTCAGTCTAAGACTGAGTGACTGATCTGATCCCAGACTGAAAAGAAACCGAAGACAACAGAGACACCATAACATGTCCATCGTGGGCATTCGTGGGCCAACAATTTGAATGAAACATTAGGATTAGGCCCTTATAATTTTGCAAAGCAATGCAGGCTTCACAACAGATTATAATCAACAAGTTCGCAATTTTCAAGACATGAACTTTCCCGATGTCACATTTCTATGTACGATCGAGAAAATTGATTCCTAGGCAGTTGACGGACCAATGTTATTTGGTCGGACCATGTCAATTCAATGTTAATTGTGATATGTCCTTTGGATCTGTCGGCTGGGTTTGACGTAACGCGACCAAACTACGTAGGTCCCCCATCTGCCTAGGACTCAACTTCTCTGATAGTACAGAAGTTGACACCATCCTCTTCCACAGCTACCAGTAGGAACCACTCCAGCTACTCCATCCACAGAGAACCCAGACCAGTTCGCGTACCTCTGTGTGGACGGGTCCAAAAAACCCATTAGAGACAAACCCTGCTCATGGGCTGCTCGACCCTGGCAAGGACTGTTGGGACATAACGACGTCCTGGCCTCGCTTACCCCGTTGAGAGAGAAAATTAAGCAGCTGGCTGAAGCAGGTTAGTTCACGTTCTAAAATTATTATAACCTTCTAAGTAGCCTATTAAAATACATATAACGAAATAAATATAAAGTTGGGATTATAAATTATCTGTACCTACCTTATACCGACAAAAACCTGAAAGTCGCCTATTTCAGTAGCAGGCAGCATCCATACTAATATTACCAGTGGCGGATTTGCAGTCCTGGCCGCTGTAGGCCCCAGGCCATGTGCCGCCACTTTCTCAGCACCCATAATTACTAGATACATAGTTCATGAATTACTTTATTCCCATTTTAACCCCCGACAAAAAAGAGGGGTGTTATAAGTTTGACGTGTCTGTCTGTCTGTCTGTTTGTCTGTGTGTGTATCTGTCCGTGGCATCGTAGCATCCAAACGGGTGGACCGATTTTGATCTAGTTTTTTTTTGTTTGAAAGCTGACATGGTCGAGAGTGTTCTTAGCTATAGTTCATCATCATCAGCCTGCTCAGTGATGGAAAATCGCAGCAAATCTGCACTATAACCAACAAAAGTTTAAAAAGCATGAAATAAAATAAAATTAAAAAACCCGTCAAAAAACTTCAAATAACTGTTGTCAAAGTGTGTCGGAGGACCGCTAATGTACTACCAGAGAAGTTGATTCCTAGGTAGATGGGGGATCTTTTCTTTACTTTTTAAAGTTTTTTGGCGGGGTTTTTTTTTTTATTTTTTAATTTTATTTTATTTCATGCTTTTTAAACTTTTGTTGGTTATAGTGCAGATTTGCTGCGATTTTCCAGCACTGAGCAGGCTGTAGTTTATGTTTTTTAATTTCCAAAAATTTGTTTCTTAAAAAACAAAAAAAAACATATAACGAAACTTGATTTCAGTGCGTTTTATTTATATATGGAGATTCAGATATTGAGACCTTATTCACTATTAAAATATAGCGTCCGTCCAGAGTCGCGCCCATTGCCACTAGCTTCACACTGCAGTCGCACCTATTACAATTTTTTTGCACGATTTGCCGCCCTCTATATTCGGCCGCCCTAGGCCCGGGCCTACTGGGCCTTAGGGTAAATCCGCCACTGAATATTACAAGAATCTCTCTCTTAAATTGGGTATGAAAAATCCCGGGAAAGAACAAAGCAAATTATTTTTATCCGGAGAACGTACGGTTTCCGCCCGATAAACTTTCAGCACAAAATTACGGGCATCAAGTTTCACATAATTGCTAAAATTACATTAAAATTTGACTGACATATCCGAAATCGTGTCCATTTCTCCACGTTGAACATCACAATCAGCAGAAATATCTGAACAAATCTAATAAAACTCAATATAAAACACGAGGTCTCCTCAACATGATCCGTATTCCAATATAAGATCAAAAGACTTAGAATACTCCGAAACCCCTCGTTCATATTACCGCTTTGAACTCAGAAGATATTCAAATCCGAAGCCTCGGCAAATATTTCTCGGATTTTTTTATCGATAAGTAGCATTGGATTGTGAATACAGATTATGTCGAGATGAATTTTTGCCGATATTGCTATTTTAAAACTCATTTTAGCGTGGACGTATGATTTGAATGGCCTTGGATTGGATTCTTTGATGCCAGTAGCAAAATTGCAAATCTATGTCTTATTCATTTTTCATCCTGGGTATTTTACCATGAAACGGCTTTTACCGAAAGAAATGACAATTGATACAGTTAACATTATAATGTTAACTATACAATACTGTCTGGCAGGCAAAAATCTGTCAGTTAGTCTGTCTGTCTCTTCACTTATAAACGGCTGATAAGGCAAAATTAAGAACCTGTTTCACCACTTCCTGATATATGCCGGATAGTCTATCCACAACTTATCAGACAGATAGAGTATAGACTCTATATACTATTTTTTTTTTTATTAAATAAGGGGGCAAATGAGCAAACGGGTCACCTGATGGTAAGCAACTACCGTCGCCCATGGACACTCGCGACATAAGAAGAGCTGCAGGTGCGTTGCCGGCCTTTTAAGAGGGAATACGCTCTTTTCTTGAAGGTTTGCAGGTCGTATAGGTCCGGAAATACTGCTGGTGACAGTTCGTTCCAGAGTTTTACAAAGCGCGGCTGACACTATAAAGTATCTGCCAGATAAGTTGTGGATAGCCTATAGCGCACTTATCAGGAAGTAGTGAAACAGACCCTAAGAATGATATTCTTGATATTGATAACATTTTTTTGGCTCCCGCGACATAGAATAGATTGTATCATGGCAAAATGTACAGTTCCGACATGATTGCCATATTATGTAGTATCAAATTCTTCTTTCATCAAAGGTAAGACAGAGAGACCCGAATGGTTTGAGAAGGTGCTGGGTTTGTCTGAGAAGATCCACCACGTGGCAGACAATATACCAATCAAGCCCATGGACTATCTGAACAAGGCTAACTACACTGAGGTCATCGAGAGAGGACATGGACCACCGGAACCGGTTGTCAGGTGAGTTTCTTAAAATAAAGGATGGATGTTTACTTAAAAATTACGCTTAGATTGTCCGTTTCATTCTTTCTGAGAATTTCTATCTGATAGACACAAATACAGAATACTAATCCGATATGAGTACCATCGAAGAAATTGATTCATAGACAGTTGACGAACCTAGGTAAATTGGTCTGATTAATTATTATTACTTACTAGCGACCCGCCCCGGCGTCGCACGGGTATAAAATATATAGCCACTGAAAAAATAGCCTATGATCCTTCACGTGGTCTACTAATTCTTATCTGTGCCAAATAACATAAAAATTGCTCCAGTAGTTCGCGAGATAAGCCTTTTCAAATAATTTCCCCCGTTTTTCCACATTCTCCTATTGGTCTTAGCGTGATAAAATATAGCCTACAGCCTTCCTCAATAAATAGGCTATCTAACACTGAAATAATTTTTCAAATCGGACCAGTAGTTCCTGAGATTAGCGCGGTGAAGTTAGCCCTTTCAAATAATTTTCCCCGTTTTTTCCACGTTTTCCTCTATTTCTTCGCTCCTATTAGTCTTAGCGTGATAAAATATAGCCTATAACCTTCCCCGATAAATGGGCTATCTAACACTGAAAGAATCACCAAAATCCGTTGCGTAGTTTTAAAGATTAAAGGGAACAAAGGGACATGAGGGAAAGAAAAGCGACTTTGTTTTATAATAAGTATAGATTGTTAAATAACTGTAATCTGTCGGCTAGGTTTGACATAACGTGACCAAATCACTGCCTATGAATCAACTTCTCTAATAGTAACATTATAATTTATAAGTGAATTAGGATTAGTGTATGCCTGCAGAATGCGTTCATACTTTCATAGAGTGTGCGTCAGGAAGAATAGTACGATAAGAAAACTATTATTAACCATTTATTATACATCGCAAAAGAACTCTACCTCATTCTGTTTCGAAAAATAATCCCATTAACGTCGCGTCGGCACTCGGCAGCAAGAACGTCTGGATTTCGAGATAAATACTATGGATCTATTTCTCTTCTGTTTTCCTTCACCTCAAAAGATCGTTTGCATTACACTCGTTAGCAGCGTCTGCTTCTAGGATTCGACAACATCCCATTTACCATAATAACCGTACCTTTCACAGGCTCTGCGTTACCTCCCCAGTAGCGCTGGCGAAATGTCGTGCGATGTCGGTATTCGCGTTCAGTCGCGACATCAGACCCAGGCTGGACTGCGTGCAAGAGGCGAGCGATGAAGCGTGCCTTAAGAGTGTGAGTATCTATACTAATATTATAAAGCGGAAGAGTTTGTTTGTTTGAACGCTCTAATCTCAGGAACTACTGGTCGGATTTGAAAAAATCTTTCAGTGTTAGATAGCCTGTTTATCGAGGAAGGCTATATTTTATCACGCTAATAATAGGAGCGAAGAAATAAAGGAAAGTGTGGAAAAAACGGGGGAAATTATTTGAAAGGGCTTATTTGAACGCGCTAATCTCAGGAGCTACTTGTTCGATTTGAAAAAAAGTTGTGGAAGCAGTGATATCATACATTTTCCTGGTCATATTTCTAAAAAAGCTTTTCAAGAATTAAACATAAAATCTCCTCCTCCTTTAAAATACCTAAACTTCTATCTAAACAGGACACGTCATTAGTCTTAACTGAATGTCTTAGCACGAATAAACCTATAACATACATCATAATATTTTTCTTTAGGTTCAAGACAACGGTTCAGACCTAGCCGGAGTGGATGCTTTGAAAGTTGCCACCGCCGACAAAATGTACGGTCTCCATCCCGTTTTTCACGAGGTTTATGATAACAAACAACCCAAATATGCCGTTGCCGTCGTCAAGAAGGGCTCTAATATCAACAATGTAGATGATTTGAAGGGCAAAAGGTAAAAACTATTTACATCACTTTTAGTTAACCTTAGAATACCGCTCTTCACTCACTTCACACTAAGAGTAATGGTTAAGCTGTTCGGAGTTTAACCACTCTTCAGACACTTTTAAACCTATTTTAGTGCCTGGATTCTGGAACAGGGTATTTCAAATGCTATACGCTTGCCAAAGTCTGCTATGCTATTTCCGTAGCCTAGTCCAGAAGATAATTGACTCCTATATAACCTTAATATTGTAACCTTATAAACCTTAAAATATCGAATAAAATAAAGAATTAGCCCATACCAGACTGGAACCAATCATATAAGGAGTCTATTGACACCATCATCCATTAAAATGAGATGAATAGTAAAACACTTCGCTGGAACAAACAGTATAATATTCTTTACCTCTTTTAGATCCTGTCACAGCTCATACAACACGTTCAGTGGTTTAGCCGCGCCGTTGTACTATCTAATCAGCAAAAACAAAATCTCCAATGATCAGGTAACAGAAATATTACAAACATAAAGCCTCTACCTACGAAACTTATATGGCCGCACGAGATTTAACGATTACTTAACTATAATTTAATGAAGATCAAAATAGCTATAAAGTTTATGACAAAATCCTCATTAAATTAAAGTTAAGTAATTGTGGTGGTACCCACAATTCGCCTAACATTCCTGCATCGCGCTATCGAAGTTTTCTGAGCGCGTCGGTAAACTCGGTATATACAGGGTGCAATTAAACCTTCCTGCCAAATTTTGATATATTGATCCTTGTTAAAAATAAAAATACACGTATTTTTTTTATAGTCACTCAGTACTAAAATGTTGAGAAATAGCTTCCGAAAATTATCCTACAAAACACTACAATTAATGGACACGATGCGTCGGCCGCGCGTGACATGCCCCCGCGCGCGCGCCTCATCCCGCGCACTCCTTCTTACTCCCCCGCGCCGCGAGTGACCGTTCTGCAACGATTTTAAATGGGATAAAATATGTAATTGAAAAAATAACACCTAATTTTTTTTGGTTAAATGGACTCTCCTAATGATACCTAAGCCCTGGAAAAAATTTGTCAGGAAGGTTTAATTGCACCCTGTATACGACAGCTGAAATGTATCACGTGGGCTTCGGCCTGACCGAGCATACCACCTCGCTCGGTCGGAAGATCTTCCTTAGGCCTCCTCGCATATTTCCCACATAATCGTTCAATATCTCTGTGCGCCTATAAAATTGAGTATCCTACCTCAGGTTCTTGTTTCGCCACTTCCTGATAAATTGCCGGATAGGCTATCCACGACTTATTTGACAGATTCTCCATACTCTATCTGTCAAGTTAAATGGTGGATAGCCTATCCGCCACTTATCAGGAAGTGGTGAAACAGGCCCTTAATATTGTATTTTTCGTAATTAAAAATTTCGTAAATTGTAAAACAATTTTTACTTTGTTTCAGTGCATAAAAAACTTTGGCGAATTCTTCTCTGGATCATGTGTGCCGGGAGTTGATAAACCCGAAAATAATCCTACAGGTTAGAAAATAAAGTAATAATACTTAGGGTGTATATATACTTTTTATGAGAAACTAGCGACCCGCCCCGGCGTCGCACGGGTATAAAATATATAGCCACTGAAAAAATGATTAAAATGGATACCCTATGATCTGTGGCGGTACCCACAATTCGCCTAACATTCCTGCATCGTATATAACAGCTGAAATGTATCACGCGGGCTCCGGCCTGACCGAGCATACCACCTCGCTCGGTCGGAAGATCTTCGTTTGGCCTCCACACATATATCCCGCCACAGATCCTTCACGTGGTGAGTGGTCTACTTCTTATCTGTGCCAAATAACATAAAAATTGCTCCAGTAGTTCGCGAGATAAACCCTTTCAAATAATTTCCCCCGTTTTTTTCACATTCTCCTATTAGTATTAGCGTGATAAAATATTGCCTATAGACTTCCTCAATAAATGGGCTATCTAAAGCCGGGTCCAGACGAGTGTAACGTGTAATGTAAGATTACGTGTAATTTAGCGTCAACAGTGTGGACGGCACACGAACTCAAACTGAATTGTCCAAACCAGGGCTTCAAATAACGTTATTTTTTCATAACGTTATTGCTTCAAGGGCATAGATAACGTTATGAAAATTTTACCGATACTAGAAATAACGTTATATATGTATTTAATAACGGTAAATGTTATAACGTTATATATTATTTATAACGGTAAATATATGTTCTTTGATAACGTTATAGTCCGTCAAGAAAGTCATGACAGGCGGGAAAATTTTCTAAACGTAATCACGCTTTTAAGGTGTATTTTTTTCTTTGTATTTTCACAGAGAACGCTTATTACATTTTAAATATGAGTGAGATTTGGTGCACCGTGCACGATCGCATACCTGATACCAGAAAATAACGGTAAATATAACGTTATTTTACTAGATATCGTTAAAAAATAACGTTATCTGGCTACCATTATGAAAATAACGGTACGTAACGATATTTTTTTGTTATTCGATAACGTTATGAAGCCCTGGTCCAAACGAGCCTTTGTGCTCGCGCGAAAACCGACAGCCGATGGATAAACTCCGAGCGTTACATGTAATGCTCGTAGTGCCGTCCACACGTAGAATTCGTGTTACATTACACGGTGAATTACATTACACGTTACACTCGTCTGGACCCGGCTTAACACTGAAAGAATTTTTCGAATCGGACCAGTAGTACCTGAGATTAGCGCGTTCAAGTTAGCACTTTCAAATAATTTTCCCCGTTTTTTCCCCATTTTCCCCTATTTCTTTGCTCCTATTAGTCTTAGCGTGATAAAATATAGCCTATAACCTTCCTCGATAAATGGGCTATCTAACACTGAAAGAATCATCAAAATCCGTTGCGTAGTTTTAAAGATTAAAGGGAACAAAGGGACATGAGGGAAAAAAAGCGACTTTGTTTTATAATAAGGTTGGGTTGCACCAGAGGCGTGGTTAAAGTTAAAGTTAAATATGGCGTCCAAACACCCCATATTATGCTCATACGACATCTGTCAATTTTTCCGGTTAAAGTTAAAGTTAAAGTCAAAGTTAGTTGGTGCAACCCACTCTAAGTATGACCCAACGTCACGATGTGCTCATAACTCTTTTAGCACTGCACTTTCACAGTTAGATATAGTGCGTTTCATTGAATAGTTCCTTTGCCATCATGTTGGCATTCCTGTCTGTCAATAATGTAAACAAGGTTGACATGCTCTGCGAGTTTTCATAATTTTACTGTGATTTCGTGAGAAAATCATGCCGTAAACATTAAAGAGTGGTGAAAGAATGATGGTGCTAAGAGTGAAAGAGTTTTGTGAACGTGAAAAATGTAACTAGGCCCCAATAAATCCATTAAACTCGGGTTGCCGCCATTACGGCTTAGTGAAATAGGGTTACCAGCGTCAGCTTAATCACCCTTAAACACAATAAAACTTATGAGTACATGCAGAGCGTGTCTACCGTGTTTACGTTATTAACAGAGAATGCCAACATGATGGCAAAGGTACTATTCGATGAAACGCACTTCTAGTAACGAAAACTACATACGCGCGAACGGAGGCGCGGGTAAAAGCTAGTACAATAATATTATCAGGGCGAGCGAAGCGAGCCCTAGTACTTCTCATAACCTGTACATTTTTTGGTACACTTTACGGACGCCACTTCACGCCTATTGATTTGTACTTTAACATAGTATTTACATATAAATCCTGTTATCATCAGTCAGTGAAGGTGTGAATGCGATGACGCGAGCCGATGCGAATGTGACTTTGCTGGTTACGCCTTCACACATAAAGTACTAAGCGGATCATCATAAAACTTTCATAGATACACGTTGTCTGGAACTCTGGAGTATGGAGAAGGACATAGGGTACCTTTTATCCCGGGAAAAAGAACGGTCCCTGAGGGATAGACGTTAACGTAGGCAGAGCCGCGGGCGAAAGCTGTTAGAATTATGTACAATTTTCTTAAAGTGCATTTTGTGATAACATATTATCTCCCCTAATTTAAGGTAGCACAGTAAGGGTAATGTGGCAACATTAATTTGCATTAGTGCCAACATGACGGCAAAGGAACTATTAGATGAAACGCACTTTAATTACTGCGAATTCTATCTATACAAGGTGCAATTAAACCTTCCTGCCAAATTTTTTCCAGTGCTTAGGTATGACATATTTTATCCCATTTAAAATCGTTGCAGAACGGTCACTCGCGGCGCGGGGGAATGAGAGGGGGTGACCCGGGTTGAGGCGCGCGCGCGGGGACACGTCACGCGCGGGCGACGCGTCGTGTCCATTAATTGTAGTGTTTTTTAGGATAACTTTCGGAAGCTATTTCTCAACATTTTAGTACTGAGTGATTATGAAAGAAAAAATACGACGTGTATTTTTATTTTTAGCAAGGATCAATGTATCAAAATTTGGCAGGAAGGTTTAATTGCACCCTGTATATAGGTAAGGGACACATACACATCCTAAATTATTATCATTTAGTTTTATACACCCTGTTTAAATGCTATAATGTCTAAGCTTTTTCAATTTTTACCCGAAAGATGCTTTAAAAATATGAAACTTATTTGCGGGTATTTCTAAATGTTTCAACTTTCAGGCATGGACGTTTCTCGGCTGAAGCAGCAGTGCTCGGGCGCTAGTAGCGGTGTGGCCTGCCTCGAGGACGGACGTGCAGATGTCGCTTTTGTCTCTAGTAAGTGCATAACAAGATAGGTATTGGTTGGTACAACTAATATATATTCTGTGGTATTGGTACCATCGATAAAATTGATTCATAGGCAGGTGACGGACCAACATAGGTACATATTTTCTCTCTTCCTAGTCGTATCCTCATGGCTGAGGGACGTGACCACCAAAATTGGCTTTCTGGGATAGGGCTCTCCACTTGTCTCTGTTTTTGGCCTGATGAAATGCCTCCTGGAACGTGCAGTCTGCTGCCTTGACAATCGCGTCTGTCCATCGTGTAGCCACTCTGCCTCTGCCTCCTTTCCCCTCCAATTACCCAGCTAGTATGAAACACTCGAGAATAGGCTTCCGGCGGGCTATGTGGCCTAAAAAGGCGAGTGATCGTTATAGACAAAGCGTGGACAGGCACCCGCCGGGTGGTAATTTGCACATATTTCGCACGTGCAAAAATGTGTATGTTTATCTTTTCACGCTAATAGGTACATATTGCAGAAACGATTTTAATAAAATTTGCTATGAAGGACTCATCACTCATCGCGACAAAACTTACTATTTTCGGGTGATAAAGTTGCTTCATCTAGTACTGAAAACTTATGTGGCCTAGTAGACAATAATTATTGTTCCATTTATTAGGAAAAGAGAACCTAAAGAAAATCTAAATATTTTCAGGTGCCGGCTTAAAGGATCTTAGTGCAGACGAGTATGAGCTCCTTTGTCTGAACCGAGAAAATGGCGGTCGCGACAAACTATCCAACTACCCCATTTGTAACGTCATGATGGCTCCTTCAAGAACTTGGGTGTCAGCTAAGGACTTCCTTTCAGACGTGTCCATTGCCTTCACACCGCTCAGTCTAGCCGAGTTGTTGGAAACCAAGACTGATTTGTTTAATATTTACGGAGAGTTCCTTAAGAATAACAATGTTATATTTAATGTGAGTATGGTTATTGTTGGCTTCACAACCTCCTTTTACCACATCAAGCATTTTTGTCACAACTTTTTACTTACAAAACTTAAAAAAAAATCCCAGAAGAAGTTTTTGTAAAGGGGTAATCTAATTTTGTACTTTTTTTCAGAATGAAGCAAAAGGGCTAGCTACAACAGAGAAACTAGATTTCGAGAAGTTCAAAAACGTCCATGATGTTATGAACGCTTGTGGGGTGAAGGTGTAAATAAAAAATTAATTGCATCTGTATAATTTATTTCATTTGAACTATTGCATTTGTATACAACAAAAATTGTCTCGATTTTTTACATTTCATAATAAACGCTAAGAAATAAATAACAATATCCGTGTTTTAATACTTAGAGGCACGCCATAAGGAAGGTTGAGGCAAGGGTGATGGCCAACATAGAATATCCGGTCATATACACCTCCTTCATCGTCAAACCCTTAGCGGTGTCCCAGTAAAGATGCCTGATTCCGTTAGCAAAATGGTAGCCGAAGGGTGCAGCAATAATAAACTTAGCTAGGAAAAGTGTTGCCGGAGAAAGATTCATGCTCTCAATAACCGAAATATAGTGAGACATGTCGTATGGCAAAGTCAAAGCACCAATACCCAAAACAGTAGCGTATCCAGACAGCATCATACCTAAAAAATATAGTAAAAATAAATGCAGAAGCATAGACAGACTAAGTAAAACTATGTTGTTTAGAGGCAAAAAAGAAAAAAGGTTAAAATAAGGTAGCAGAAGATAGTTCTTAATTGTTATATTTATACAAAAATTAAAAGAAACTGCTACTTATCTTTTCAACTTTAATTATTATTATTGTTCATAAATTGATAGGTAATTCTTTGGCTTGTATTAATCACAGTATTTAATAAGAAAAAGCTAATAAGATTCAAAACATTGTTAAGTTATTCTTAGCAAAATATTCAAATAATTGGGTTAAATAATATGGAAATAAAAATAAGTTTTAAATAAATGAAATAAAAATGTGTAATTAACGTCTGAAGTGGTTTGTTAAGTTGCTTCTTGAGTCTTAAAACTAGTTCTGAACTTGTATGAAATTGAGGTCTCTAAACATTATAGTAACAATGTAGGTTCAATAACTTTACATTTTTCAATCAATTTTTCTATTATTTGTCAATATTTTATATTATTTTATATTATTATGCATTGACCAATGAACATTCTTCATGTAATATTTTCCGAGTGCAATAAGGGTTACCACCCATACTTTATAATAAAGTATTGTACGTTATTTAAGGTAATTGTACTCTGTACTTTATATTAATAATAAAGTACGCGAAAATACTTTATTTCTCATAATTTGATTTCTGTTGAAGTCGCAAGTATTTTTTGTTAAACAAAATTTATCGATTAATGTTGAATCAATGTCACCAGTTATAATAGACCTCCGCTCCCTTGATATCATAGACTGTAATTTTTTTATAAAGATACTCATTTACTGCAAAAAGCAATAAAAATATATCTTTAGATATAATAATAAAGAAAAATAAATTGTACTTTATTTTTCTACTGTGTTCTTTATTTTTCTTACTTAGAGTAACCAATGTACTTTAAATGCAAAAATAAATGGTGGCAACCCTAAGTGCAATCCTACTTTAAAAGAAAACATTATTTACAAGATAATATTATGTGTAAGCTGATAGGTATCTGTGGTTTATTAAGCATACCTGAGGCTCTATGCGTGATAGACAAAACGGCTGGTAGCTGGAATTTGTAAATAGTGAGATGAGGAGACAAGGGACGCGCTAAACGGATATTCCTGTCATCATGGTGCTCCGGTGCTGGCTTCTCATACTTCTTAAGAACTATTTTAGGCATAGCGGTAGTATATTGCACCTTAGTTATACCACTTCGCAGCATCTCCAAGTTTCCAAGAAGGGAACTGCCGCCCAACCTAAAATGAAACAAACATAAAAAATGTAATGGACAAAAACTACCCATATTTGGGTTTTTTGTGAGTATTATCGTATAAGTATGATTGAAAAAGTTAAATCATCATTATTTTTCCTTAAATTTTAAGTATTACATAATGAAAAGCTGTTACTAACCTTCCACAAATGTTTAAGGCCATTGTGTTGAAAAAATTGTGACTTATTCAAAGAGTTCAGCAAATTATTGTCTCCTTTTGCTTTACTGTTATTAATTTAGCGCATTCCTCGCACGAAATCAAGTCGAAATTAATGTTTTTCGTAATTCAGTACTCAGTATTCACATTCGTGATTCGCTGTATTTTGTCGATGACGGATGATCTGACAGTTGACACTTTTGACATTTTACCTCGAGTCGGCACTCGGCAGTCGGCATTCGGCAAGCAGTTTAGCCAACAAAACAAAAACTAAGTTAATCTGTGACCAAAACCAATCAAAACAGAAACGAAAAATGAAAAAATGGAAAATATCGATTTCATAAGGCCATGTTTCAATTTTGAAATCATATTTTAATAAAATTTTATGATTTCAGTTAAGTAAGGTTGTTTTGCAATAAAATAAATTAATAAATCTGATTAGTATATTAATAATAATATTAATAGAGCCTGCAATCTGTTTTATTATGATAAGTGATAACAGATTGCAGGCTCTCTCTACTGCATTGCAATTTGCAGTTTTCGGCATCTGAACTCAGCGGGGCTAAAATGGTCGCTTTGTTGAATCATGATATGAATCATAATATGATTCAATTCTTTAAAATCGCAAAATGCAGCTTGCTTGCAATTCATTTCTGTATTTTTGTACTGATTTGACATTTGTCAGTTTGACAGTTTTGACAATTCATTTGCTGAATTGATTGAGAGGAATTGCTAAATGTTACCATTTTAGCCCCGCTGAACTGTGCCGGTGCAGGGTGGGCCGACAGGATATGGAATCATGGAAACATTCGAAGTTTAAATTAAGAACATAAACTACATATTGCATTATTGCAATATACGTAGTTTATGTTCTTATTTTGTTTCCTGTCAGCCCATGAATCACAATGACTATTAGAGATCTTTGATGAGTCATGACCCATCCTACCCCGGGGCAGTTCCGCGGGGCTAAAATGGTCGCTTTGTTGAATCATGAGATGAATCATAATACGATTCATTTCTTTAATACTTCAGTCGGAATTTCCAGGAATTACTATTGTATTCTATTGTTGTCGCGATCACCGGTGCTCGCGCGGGGCCTGAAGGATTAATATCGCAAAATGCAGCTCTGCTTGCAATTCATTTCTGTATTTTTGTACTGATTTGATATTTGTCAGTTTGACAGTTTTGACAATTTATTTGCTGAATTGATTGAGAGAAATTGCTAAATAATATTACCATTTTAGCCCCGCAGATGCCGAAAACGATATTCCAAAAAAAAAATGTAGCGGCCTCCACACGCTGGCTGTTTGTCACAAACACCGCAAACAGCAAACAAAGTCCCAAACAGCAACCACAATCACCCGAAACAAACAGCCAACCACATGCTTGGCGAACGTTCATTACATTCCGAATCGGCAAACATGACGGACGACGAGCTTGTGGCAGCTATTACTTTCGGCTTGCTTTGGGGCCAGCCCTTTTGTCGGTACTACTACCCTTTTGAAGGCCCATAGCGGCCCCACAAGTGGTCAGAGAAAAGATTGGTCTAGGGAAACGTTGTTACCCATCACCCCCTCTACCCAAATCCGCCATAAAAACTGGGTGTCATCATGACACCACAACCGACGAAATATTTCTAAAATTCTAAAATTTAAATTTAAATTAAATTTTAAATAAAAATTTAAATTAAAATCACTGGGAGCCCTTTTTTGCTCCTCAACCTTATTGATTATTTAACCTCTCGAATACCGGGATATCAAAATTCGATTCAGCTGTAAAGCCCGAGTTCTATGGCGCCATTTAAATTTTCGTATTTTTTTTTCAAATTTTACAAAAATTCGCCAATCATAAACAAAATTTTGTGCATACATTTTGTAACCAACTTCATACTCTTAAAAATAATGCATCCATAAACTTATAATATACTGTCGTATAGACCACCTGACAACCCGAAAATGCGTGACCATTTTTGATCTGTCAATGTGTGCGTGTGCTAGTGATGTATATTTTACTATCGATACTATAGTATTTTGCTATCGATAGTATAGTCCGTTCGAGTTATTTTACCTGAGTTTCTATAAGAAATAAATAATATGCTACTTTGACAGATTTTGTATTTCAAATTAGGTATTATAAATTTTAATTGGCAAAAAAAGGTGACGATTGAAAAGTAGATACACATTTTTGTTTGGAATGATTTTTCAATCGTCGGATATGTTATGACATGAGGTTCTTATAGGGGTAAATAATATACACATAACACGTTATAAAGTTACTTATTTATTTCTCAGGTAAAATCTATCTGGTAAATCGGCCCTTACATTGAAAGTTTACTTTAAAAGTAAACAACACGCATAGTATATTATATTTTATTCTTAAATTAAATACATATCATAATACTTCTTATTACAATTATTTTAACCGACTTCCAAAAAGGAGGAGGTTAGACGTTCTGCTGTGGATATATTTTTTATGTATGTTCAACGATTACTCCGCCATTTGTGAACCTATTTTCTAAATTTTTCTTTTATTGTATATTGTATTGTTCCGAGTAGGAACCATGTTCACAAAAGTGGTGGTCTGGTGATGGAAACCATGAGAAATCGAGGTGGCTCCTTGATATTCAAATGGGAACATATGGTTATTTCGGATTTATATGATGTATTTTGATTATATGCTACCAAAAAGTAAGGTTTTTTCCCGTGGTATACCACGGTTCTGAAAGTGCTGAACAGAACTCCGGATTACTTATACATACATGCTTAGGAGTTTCAGCGTTGCTTAAAGAACCAAAAGTGTAAGCTACTATGTTAATTACATTAATCATCATCATCATCGCTACACCATGCATCATAACATTATGATCCTACTATTGGTACTTTTCATAGTCTTGCCGGTGATCAGACTTAGTAAAGTCAGTACATCTTTTAAAGGTCAATGTATACGCCTTTACAATAGAATCCCAGAAAACGTTCAAAATCTTTCGTTTATAAATTTAAAAAATAGTCAAAGAACGTTTTGTGCCAAAGCCTATTATAAGGTCAATGATTTCCTAAACGATGGCACATCTTGGGAGTAGAATGCTGAATGACTGCTTGCAAGGCTACTTCTACAATATGACTTACAATAATTATTATGTACCTATCTATGTTTACATTGTATAATTTTTAGTTACACCATTGTAAATTTTATTTTAAAAGATTAATTTTACCTGCACCAGACCGAATAGAATCTTTTTTTTTTCAGATGTCTGCGGAACGTTCCTTGACACTTTTATTTATTATAATGCTGATGCGAGTCCATGCATCATTAACCTTTTGCCGATTTTTGTGATCGGCATCTTTGGAATTCCAGAGACATGGCTCATCTTGATAAGCCTCCAAAAATGACAGAATCGTAGGTGCTAACCAATCACTCATTTTTTACGCTTTGCGCGCCAACGTAAAAGTGTAGTAAGTAAATACGTCCGCCTCCCGCAAGCTCGCGTGCATTATTAATCGCTGTTCAAACGTGTAGATGCGTCGCAAACTGTTTGCCAAACATCCTTTGATCTGGCAAGAAAAACCGACACCGATGCCGAACACTGCCCAGCACAAACACAAACAGGCAAACAACGACAAACACCCATCCACACATAGATATAGAATCATACGTTTATCCATCCACACGTCCGTGTTTGCTGTATGCTGTTGGCTGTTTGCCATTGTTTGCCAAGCATGTGGATGGGGCTATAGTTTTTTGACATAACGACTGTTGACATGCAGTACTAGAATAGCAACATTCTGATAAAAATATATAATAAATAATTAAAAGATGCGTTAGCGTTCTTTATAGTTTGTGATTAAAAGTGGACAATAGAAATTATAATGAAATGAGGAGGCGTTTTCCGATTTTAATAAGTTTTCTTTGCGTTCTTACAAGAAATAAAGAAAGTGGCACCCTTGCAAACATGTCCCTGAGAAGTGTAGATTTCGAAGTTTTCGGCATCGTTCAGGGAGTATTCTTTAGAAAGGTATAAAAAATATTTATTTATAGTCTCTTTAACCTTTTGCGCTAATATTTTGAGGGAACTACTTCTAATACCTTCACGATTTAAATTTTAAAATAACAAGAATAGGTTTATGTAATATTATCTATGATACCATAAGCAGTTTAAATCCTCAATCAGCTGAAGCGGAAAGTAGCAACAGTTTTTGTTAAGTACTTGCTTACTACTGTTATGTTTTAAATTTTCATAGACTTTTTAGTTATACATGAAATTGATGAAATGTATGTTATTAATTTTATTTTAATATAAATAATTTGCGATAACAAAGTCTCTCAGTTATGACTTGACCAAAAACAATGCAAATACAAATTTATTTTGAAAACACATTATAATATGAAAATCTACAATAAACAGGCAGAGTACATCTATAGAATCTTTATTTATTGGCTTATATTAATTTATTTTACAATTAAAGTTTAGGTTATACAAATCTTTTTTTTACAGTACACAAAAGCACAAGCGGACAAACTCGAGCTGAAGGGATGGTGTCGGAACACTTCCAGAGATACGGTGGAGGGGCAAATGGAAGGACCCAGTGATAAAGTGGAGAATATGTAAGTTTCATTCTCTCAGTTGTGTGCTAGGAATATTTGCAGAACCCCTTTCCGCAGTTTTGTCTCCGAAGGCTCATATATATTTGTCACGACCTATCTGTGTGTCTGTCTTCTTCGCTTATATGATATTATGCAAACATACTTAAATGATGACCGTCTAAAAAAACTACAACCTTACAAATAAAGTAGCTTATGATTTTACTTACTGGCTCTATAAAGTTTATTATTTTTTCCTTATGTTTAATATGGGAACAAATATAATGACCACCAAAAATGCTCTGATACCCTAAACTTGTTTACCAAAAAAGATACTTAACGCCAAAAAAAAAGTCTAAAATTGCAATACTACCAGAAGTACTTAATTGAATACCAAATATAATAAATGATGATCACCAAATATAGTAAATGATCACCAAATCCTTGCGAGCAAATCAATGTGTTAATAGTTAATACGTACGACAAAAAATGTAAGCATAATTTAATTAACAAAGAAGTATTATAACTCCATAATTATTAATGTAATATTCAGCAGTTTGGACCTGAAGAGATATTAATGATAGACACCTACCCTTTCCAATTTAAAATATGTATTAGCATGGATGATGAGAGTTTTACATACTAATATTAAAAAATGCGAAAGTGTTTGTCTGTCTGTCTGTAACCTCTTCACGCCCAAACCACTGAACCGATTTTTCTGAAAGTAATATAGGTACTGAGTCCTGTTATTTCAAATTAAAATGTAGGTAGTTCAAACTTGATTTTTATTATTTAAGTATTATTATTTTCCAGTTAGCAATGTTTTTTTTTTTGTTTTTTTTTTTTTGTTTAATAGGATAGCAAAATGAAAATACTTTGGTTATAATTTTACATTAAAATGCTAGTATAATGTTGGAGATCATTTACTAATTTTAGTGATCATTTACTATTTTTGGTTTTACAATAATTTATTTGGAGTCATTTTGCATACCTACATTATACATAGGATACTGAGATGTTAAATCTTTGGTTATCATTTTAAATTAAAAATAATGGTGGTCTGTATTTTCGTAATCGTTTACTATTTTTGTAAAAGGGCAAAGTGCAAACCGCAATAGTGGCCACTTTGGGTGTTAGTGTTACCAGTTAGCAAAAAAAAACATGTATAAAACTAATACATATTTTGAATTTTCAGATTTTTTAAAAATATGGTCTGATTTTCTGGAAAGAGCATTAAATTATAAGTGGCGATAGTTGCATTCACATTTAATACAGGCCCTTGACATAATATTTGACTTCCGTTTGACCAGTCATTCCCAAAGTTTTTTACTTGGACCCCCTGGGGCTTTTAAAACTTGGTATAGTACCTATACCTTGGTATAGACTAGTAGTCAAAATTTATTATTTTACCGTTCCTCTTGCAAAGACAAGTATTTCTTTGATAACAGTTTTATTAAAGTGTTTGATTTGTTAATATCCCCTGGTGTTTACTAAAGATCACAGAATATGTTATGACGTTGTGATGAAAAACGTAGTACAGAAAAGCTTGGCTATAAGATTTTTAATTACGGATTTTTACTAAAGTAAAATAATTATAACTGTAAGTGAAAATTCTAGCAGTAAGCACAAAATATATAATAGTACCTTACGGTACAGAAGTCTCACTCCCGAGTTTAGGTATGATAAACGCAAGCGTCCGGTCACCGGACTAGTCTCAATAGGCTGGCACTCGCTCGACTTGTCGCATACGCAACGCACGCATCCACGCATACAAAAGTAATAGTACCCGGCCGCCGCGCCATAGTATAAGGAGAGGAAGTAAGTTATCTTCATACAAAGGCACCGCGCGCGGCTTGTATGTGTGCGCCATAGTATCAATGCGTCGCCGCACGCACACTTATTAAAATCTCGGACTATTTTCGGACCATACCAGTCGGGGCTAACACTTTACGCTGCACGCCCGCGTCGCGCCACGCCGCGCCAAACGAATCAAAAATGTCCCATCATAATCGCAGGAGTAATAAATATTGCTGTGTGTTAATTGTAAATCAGATATTAATTATACACATAAAGCATAGTTCGAATCATAACAACAGATTTGTTTATAGTGGGTACCTATAGGAGACAGGCGTTAGTTTTTAATGTTGTTTTAATGGGTTATTTATAATTTTATTTAGACATCGGATTATATGCACGATCCAAGTGCCGAAATATGCATGCAAATATGCACGAAAATTGGCCGAAATATTGACAATCAAGAGTCACTTATTAT
This sequence comes from Lysandra bellargus, assembly GCA_905333045.1. Lineage (NCBI taxonomy): Eukaryota > Metazoa > Arthropoda > Insecta > Lepidoptera > Lycaenidae > Lysandra > Lysandra bellargus. The sequence goes on from HG995353.1 coordinate 3,629,224, forward strand.
TATTAAAAGTCGGAAGACCGCGACGTTGCCGCTGTTCATGCGGTTGCGAACGAAGCGCGGACAGCCTCTTGCCGCTCCCACATCACAACGCCGCGCGCCGCCGCGCCGCCTAAAATTGACAACCCTAAGACAGTAGGTAATTAAATCGCGGATTGGGCCAGAGTTACCCTACTTCCCCTCCTTTTACTATGGCCGCGCCGCGCCGCTCGCTTGACAACACTGGCAGATTGGAGCGAGACGGCAGACAGTTAGGCCGCGTTTCCACTGAAGCGGAACGGAGCGGAGAGGAGCTTAGCGGTGCCCGAATTGACCAATCGTGCTATTCCAGCGGAATGACAGCGAAGATTTCGAGCATGGTGATTGGTCAATTCGGCACCGCTAAGCTCTTCTCCGCTCCGCTCCGCTTCAGTGGAAACGCGGCCTTATTGTACTATGAACGCTTAACGCAACGCAAAAGGTTGAAATTAGGTTGTTTTCCAGAATAGTAGGTAAATATCTCGGCAATTTTGCGCCGTTTGTATGGAAGTGAGACAGGCCTGCAGTAAGTACGTTCCAATTATTTTCCTAATTAATTTTATGATTATCTTCTTTTACAATTTTTATTCAAAAATAGTAAATACTAATGTCGCACAATTTTCATTGCAGTGAGTGAACGTTTTATCCGTAGGAGAGGAGAGAGTAGGAGTGTTTTACCTATGCGCCTTTACTAAGGTGTCACCTTTCAGATTTCTCAGTTTCTTTTAAGCAAATTACATGTATCTAATAGGCTACTTGACCTATATTCAATTTAATTGAACTAATGCATATTTCTAGTAGAACTTGGCCTAGGAAATCGTATTTCACCCTTATCATCAAATAAAAACTTATGATTGATAAATAAAGTCGATTTGAAAATATGATTTTATGAAAATAGGATTTGTACTGACGAAAACGCTTTTGCGGTACTTCCGATTTCGATGTGACGTCATCCTCATAGTAATTTAATATCTTTTATTTATCGCGCTCGTTATATGTAAGTTTATTTGTACATAAATATTAAGAATAAGCCTAGAAAGATTTGTAAAATATATTTTCTTAATTAATTCAAATAAAACATCAGTTTTATATATTATCTCCATTTATTGTAGACAGGAAATGAAATGCCCAAAACTTTTCTCTAAAAGTTTTCAACATTACAAATGATTTCTAATTTCTTATTTAATTATTTTATAATTTTTGGGCACTTTTAGACTCGTACATTTAGCACATTAAAAATTTTTCAATAAAGAGAGTTTAAAATACAAAACGTATGACGTCACACTATGGCGGACAGTGTTTTCGGCGCCATTTAAAAGGCATATTTTTCAATCAACATTTTTATGGGTTTCTACTGTGTAAAATATTAAAATATTAGTTTTTTTTTGTGAAAATGAATGATTAAGAAGCGATTAGCATGAAGAAAAAAAAAATAGGTCAAGTAGCCTATTATTATATGCTTTAAATAGCAGACGATATTAAAGTAAGCTAAATTAAGCTACGTCAGCTTAGCTATAAAATCCAAAAATATTTGGTGGGTAGAGCGATAAATTGTATTTATCGCAGGAGTAGTACTTAACAGCCTTCCGTATCCGGTGAGATATCGGCACGATCTTTATTAGGTACGCAAAAGGTTGTTCAGGTAAATTAACAGATTTACCAACTAGTTTACTACGTTGAAGAATTTTATCTGATTTAGTAGAGGCATGTGTAATACGAAAATTACTTTGAAGTAACCTACATTTATGAAGTTACTTTGATATCTAAATTAGGCTATAATGAAAGAACTCTATATTTTATATGAAAATTATTTTAGGTATATTATTATATATTTTAAGGAACACAATGTTCATGTTTTAGAGATAACCTTTTTATCCTGATTTCATTTGTACGAAAAATTGTTTTTTCCCTAAAACGTGCTACACGTTTACGTAAAAACACCCTAGATTGTATTTACGAAGTAACGGCATGATATTTTTAATTCTAGAATTTCTAAAATATGTGACTTGTACAATTTAAAGTGCCTAAATTAAATTCAAAGTGTTAGAAGCGAGATTAGCTCTCAACCGCATTCAAATGGCGACTATTAACTCGGAGACCGCCCCCGGGACGCAATTTCATTACACAGTAGAGCTTTAACTATGTCGTGTTCGGATGCAGATTTCATTATATGAATTTTAAGTTTAATTCGCTGCTGACTTGCCTTTTATGGATTTAGAAAATGTCCGCGACTTTTTTCTCGTGAAAACATTATAAGTTATGAAAAATTCGTAGCTTTACTACTACCATTTTATCGATAAAAAGACAATCATAATTATGTATTTTATCGTGAAAAAGTCGGGTAAGATATAATTTACCAGAAGAAATATAGAGGCTACTCGCAACCAACGTCAAAGTTATAAAGAACACGCCTTCTATTTCGGGTGGTACAACGTAAATAATATAACCCTAATGGCAAAAGGCAGTTTTACTGCTTTTAAAGATTTATGCGCTGTTCGACTTTTTAGCTGCCATAAATTTTACTGTTCAAAAGCGCCAAGTCGCCGCAAAAGCACTAAAAATAGTTTTTCTTTAAAAACTTAACCTAATTGGACGCTACTGTAAAACCCCGTCACTTTGTAGAGATGAAATTCATGAAATACATAGACCACAATGGGTGACCCGGACTTAGTCAATACAGACATAGTCAATGCCTAGCCGATTTGTTTTTCCATTAATAGGCAAGTAATGAATTCTGAAAGTTCATGAATGAAAATAATTTAAGAGTCCAAAATGTTTCGCCCGCTATTTTTGCATTGACGGTCATAAACTGAAATTCATGTTCCGATGGCAATTTCATACACTCCCTCGGGCTCCTAAATATAAAATCCCGGATATATTCAGGAGCTATCCGATATGCAATCTTCTGCAGTCTTTTATGACTGTCATAAAAATGTCAGTAAAAGTCGTGCAGCAGTAATATTTTTTGTTTCAGGATCCAATGGTTGAAAACAACCGGTAGCCCGAGCAGTAGGATTGACAAGGCCGAGTTTAAAAATGATAAGGAGATTTCAGAATATACATTTAAAAGTTTCGATATTCGGCGTGACAATTAATCTGCTTTGGGATTGAAAAAAATCGTTAGATAATAATTATAGCAATGTACCCATGAACCATGAATATGCCCCTAAAAATCTCTTGTGATATTAGAGCAGGAATAGCAAACACAGCGGTTGCCATAATATCTAATAGGAGCTTTTTAGTGCTCGTGATCAAAATTATTATGAACATTAAGTTTTTATTTCCGTAGCGAGTAGGTAATTTACTTACGAAAGTTAAGTGTTATTTCTATTTTATGCTTGGAGTTGTAAAATAGCACGGTCATAAAGTAATCTCAAATGGCTCAAGAAAATCGCAAAATGGTTTGCCGTTCCTGTAATAGGTAGTTTTAAGAATTTCCTTCAATGTTCTTGTTCTAGTACTGGAAACTGTCCAGCTCTCTAGATGTAAATAGTTCCAGATTAATATGACAGTATTTTATTTATTGGCAATAAAGTTTTCTCATGAAAACCTAAGTTTTTTTATCTTTATAAGACCTTACTTGTTAACGAACTTGCCTATGTCGTGCATAGTAATAGGTTAAATTTTAACACAAAATATAAGAATCTTTAAGTATTCGCATATACATCGCCAAGCCCAGTAGTCCTCTACCAGAGGACTTGCAGAGGATCTGCAAATACAATGCTGCTACATTTACCTTCATTTTTCCCACACTCAACATAAAATCTATTAGATTTCCCATATTGAGTGCCCCGGACGTGAGCACGAATAAATATTTTATTCCCACTACCGGGGGCCACAATATCTTCTAGCTAAATTCCCTGATTTTATATTTATAGCTTACGGGCAAGAAAGAATATCGAGTTAGTAAGGCTTATACAATATACACTGTTGGAACTTAGAACTAACTACTAAAGTACTAACCTACCAAGTTATTAATAAATCATAAGCTATTAATAGTAAAAGTCACTTAAAAACTGAATTATGTTAATAATTTCGTTTTTTTATATATAAAATTGTACATAAAAGTAATAGAAATTTCCAAAAGGGGTACAATTATACTTTCAGAACCACTGACTTACTAATTTCTATACATTAATTATTAATTTCAGTTGAGAGGATCTATTGTGGTGTGAATCTGATATTATATTGGTAATAATTAATAAATTTCAATTTAAATATGAAATTCTGGTCACAATAGGCTATTTCACCAACCCACAATAAAAACATTAACTACCAATAATTGTCAACCTACCGAATTACTAAGGTAATTAAACCAATTTCTGAATGTAGTTCGTAAGTCATAACGTCTGCGTCATCGTAACTCGTAAACCTACGTAGTTTCAGCTGGTAATTATAATAATCAACCAAGTACGAGTCGAACTCGCGCACGAAGGGTTCCGTACCATTACAGAGACAAAAATGGCCAAAAATTGTGTTTTTTGTATGGGAGCCCCTCTTAAATTTTAATTTAATTTTAATTTTATTATTAATAATCATTAAAGTACACATACAATTGAAGATTTTGTGAAAATTTCAAGTGCCTACCTGTTGCCATTATGAATGCGAAGCAAAAATGCCGAAAAAATCACGTTTATTATATTATGGGATTTTGTTTTTAGTATTTGTTGTTATAGCGGCAATAGAAATACATAATCTGTGAAAATTTTAACTATCTAGCTAGTAGCTATTACCGTTCTTGAGTTACAGCCTGGAGACATACAGACGGCCAGACGGACAGACATCGAAGTGTACCTATAGTAATAGTGTCCAGTTTTTACCATTTGGGCACAGAACCCTAAAAATTAGCTCATCATATTTACTAATCCTAATAATAATAAAATAATCAATATATTAATTACTAAGGTCAGTAATTATTTATAAATAACATAACAATCTTTAATAGTAAATCTACAGTCTCTACAGAAATGTGAACCAAAACTGTAATGGGTTAACTGGCCTCCGTATCCGATTTTAAATTATTATTATTAAAGCTATTTCCATCCCAGCGAGCAATAAGCATTCCCAGTTATAAATATTTTTCTACACCAATGCACCTGGAATTCAATCATACGGATTTTCAGTTTCACGCGAGCGGAGCGATACAATATTCACGATGCACGATGAAGCTTTTATTTAGAACATCGCTTTGGCGAGAAAAATTGAAAATAACATTAAAATCTCATCACAACAGTGTTTCGCGCTCTCCAAAGTAAAACAATTTCAACTTCCGAAAACGCAAACCGCTCCAAACGAATTCGGAGCGAAGTTTCGTCGCGGGGACAAGTTTAGGGGGTCGTTCGCGATATGACGTAATAAACTCGAAAGTGCCGTAGAAAAATAATAAACCATCTGTTAAACGTCGAATTAGAATTAGACAACGACCTTGAAGGCGGAGAGTTCGGAAGGGTGGATGATTACGTCCGACTTCCGAGTCAGTAACCCGGGCGTGCGTTATTGATGGCGCGGGGGTGCAAGTGGGTCAGGGGTGCGCGCGCCGCGCGGCACTGCTCGCCCGGCCTCCGACCATGGTGGACGCGCCGCCAGAGGTGCTCGAGCTCAACGTGGGCGGCGTGCACTACGCCACGACGCGCGACACGCTGCTCCGCGAGCCCGACTCGCTGCCGGCCGCCGCGCTCGCCGACGCCGACCACCCGCGCGACGCTCGCGGCCGCATCTTCTTCGACCGCGACGGCGTTCTGTTCCGGTACGTCCTCGATTATTTACGGGACGGCGGGCTCGTCCTGCCGGAGTGTTTTCGGGAGCACAAGCGGCTGGCGCGCGAGGCCAAGCACTACAGGTTGCCCGGGCTCGAGGGGGTCGTCCGGGACGCCGATCCCCGGCCGCCCAACCGGGAAAAGGGCTGCATCACCGTCGGATACCGGGGCAGCTTCGCGTTCGGTCGGGACGGGCTGGCGGACGTCAAGTTCCGCAAGCTCTCGCGCATCCTGGTGTGCGGGAAGGTGACTCTCTGCCGGGACGTGTTCGGGGACACGTTGAACGAGTCCCGCGACCCCGACCACGGCCTGGCCGACCGGTACACCAGCCGATTCTTCCTGAAGCACTCGTTCATAGAGCAGGCGTTCGACATGCTGCAGGAGCAGGGCTTCAAGCTGACGGCGAGCTGCGGCAGCGGCACGGCCGGTGGCGCCGGCGAGCTGAAGCCCGGAGTCGATTCGGAGGAGAACCGCTGGAACCATTACAACGAATTTGTGTTCGTTCGAGAGTAACTTGACTATGATGAAACACTGTGAGCTCCGATCGAAACCGCAGCCGAGACGTCCGGATGAGCAACTCCAGCTGGAAAATGGGTAGTACATATTGAATTATCTACGTCGGCAGTCGTCACTCGATAGGTCTGTATTATGTTAGATCGAACCGTGCGACTTCGCGAAACTTTTAAAACTAGTTGACTAAAGTTTAGTAACCTGTCACCTGTGCGGTGTCTTAGAGGCGATACTGAAACTCATTGTAATATTAAAGTAATATATGTAATTGTATTCATCGCAGGGATGTTTAATAATGTTTTATTAGACTTAGAGGTGTAGATAATAGTTATACTCGTGGTATAAGTATAATTTGTTATAGATAAAATGTATAAATGTAAAATGTAGACTCTAAATTACCTCCTCGTAGAACAAATCTTGTGTACTTTTAAATACCTATGTCTAATATATTTTTTTAAATAATTTTACTCATATTATAAATGTATTTTGGAAACGTATTACTTTTACTTATGATACCGCCAAATTTTAAATAGACATTTACTTCCTTTATTTGCATTATGTGAATTGAATCAATTGATGTTTTTAAACTATTATTATGTATCTAACTGAATTTTTTGTACTCACATGTTTACCAATCAGTTCAGAAAATATTTTCTACCTGGTAGCCGTTTCTATGTCTTTATATAGTCCTAAGATCTTCAATAATTTACTAAACATAATAATTATAACGAAGTAATACCAATGTAACAAGTTTAATATAAAAGCGCGTTTGTGAAGTACCTTATTAACATAGTTCCAGCATTTTGCTCGATAGGCTTATAATAAGCCTACTAGAAAATACATAGTTTCATAAAATAATAACTGTAAATTTCATACATAGTTGACTTCCATTAAAATAAGCCATATTTTAATAGTAACTGAAAATTTTACATCTAAAATTTTGTGGATGTTCTCAAAACCAATGTAGTGTACTTAATTGTTTTGCACTCATATCATTAGATGGTGGATAATTATACCTACTTATAAAATATAAATTAATAAACCCGAATTTCAAGTCTCTGTAGTGCTATTGAAGTTAGTATTTAATTAGGTACTCTTTCAGCGCCAGTACTCCAAGTTAAAATGTTTGAGTATACTTCAAAGACGCAATTGATTGTTATAATGAATTTATCAATCTCAACTATCGTGATAGAGCAAAACTTTTTCAATACATTTGTGATTGTAATCTAAAATTTAGAAGTTGCTACTTATTTGAATTCTTATTTGATTTCAGTTAATCGTAATAATTATGATAATAATATATTACTTATATTCATATTATCTATATTTATTGTATCTAATTGTTCATTTATGTACCTACTGGGTGGTAAAAAAAGAAAATCTGTTAGCCTAGTTATATTCTAAAGAAAGACCAAAGTCAAAATTGTAAAAGTTACATAATATAAATCTTCTTAATATATTTATGTGAAACTATATTTATTCTAAAATATATATTAAAAGTTAAAACTCTTTCAAATATCTATGTAGGTTTAAGATTTTAAAAATGAATACCTAAAATTGACTGCATAAATTACTCACGTAGCATAAAACCATCCTCGCTTTGATGTTAATTTTAAGCATTCCTTAACTAAAGCGCACCGGCATTCCCTTTATGAAGTGTAATGACTGCAATAGTTTATTTTGTGCTGAAAATACCTCATGAGCGTTAAATAATGTTAGCTTGCAGATATTTTAACTATTTCTAACAAATGCCTAGCGTTATACAGTGAGTTTATATTCTCAAGCCCGAATTTCGGTTTAAATTTTCGAGATGTTTTGTGTTTACGGGAAGGCTCGCGAAGAATGGGGGCTTAATGTAAAGCAGAAATGCCTCTGTTTTGTTATAGCTTTATTTGAATTATAAAATGTTTTTATGAATAAAAAGATCTCATTTTTACCGCATTTTCATTTTACACTAATGTGAGTTATGGTCCACTGACCTCCATTACTTGTATAATAGAGATCAGTGGTTGTGACTCATTCGGCACGACCGCGGGGCCGCGGGTGGTCAAAAGCTTAAAGTTTGAAAGTCACTGATTGGTCACTGAAGTTATAAAACTCCTAATTTTCTTCTTCGTTTAATTTTTTTTTAAATAAAATAATGTGGCAAAGGTCACCTGATGGAAAGCAACTGCCGTCGCCCATGGAGTGTGGACACTCGCAACATCAGAACTGCAGGTGCGTTGCCGGTCTTTTAAGAGTTAATACTCTCTCCTTCAAGGTTTGCAGGTCGTATTGGTCGGGAAATAAGCTGGTATTTTGTATTATATTTTTTTAATGTGCTCTAAGTTCTAATTTTCTAATAACAAAATAATGTCTTGGTTAGAAGTTCTAACCAAGACATTATTTTGGTGGGTTGCACTTGCACTAGAGGCGTGGTTAAAATGGTTATAACTTATAAGTATATAGTTAAGGCTCAATTCAAGCTCAAACTCAATTTTTTTTTATTCAGAATAAAATTTTTCAAATATTCTATGAACGTCGAACGAAGATATTGACAGATGTCTGTTGCGTTAATTTTTTTTATTAAAGCCACAGATATAAAGTATATGTATTAAAGCTACAGGTAATGTGATTGAGAGTATAAAAAATTGAATTATTTTAAAATTTTTCGTTTCGGCCATCTTGGACGTTCCGACTTCCGTCTACGCCTTGGCCGTCGTCTCCGATGAGGGTCGAGCGCCTCCCTCTCTCTAACTCGCTCGGCTTCGTCTTTGGAGGAGATCAATCTCTCCACGTCTCTCCATTGGTGCTCGCTGCTCAGCATGGCTTGCACCAGTGCCGGCAGCGAGAGGTCTGGTCCGATGGCGGCCATTAAGGCCGCTCTTTGTCTCGTCCATTAGGGGCAGGACAAGATGGTGTGATCGGTCGTGTCCCTGTCCGCGGTGCAGTGGTGGCACCGCGCTGACTCCTCTCTCCTGGCTATCTCACGCAGGTACCGACCGAAGCAGCCATGCCCGGTCAGCACCTGCGTAAGGCGGAACGAGAGGACGCCGTGCTTGCGTTTCACCCAGTCCTTCAGAAACTAGGCCTACGCTGACCCAAGTTTCCGAAAGATTCTGCTAGGTAAGTAGGTATATTAACTGGCTCAGCCCTGGATTTATCATTTATAAATAGGCTGCGGCCTGGGGGCGCCAGTTACCTAAGGGGGCAGGCGGCAGCAGCGTCATAGGGGGGTCACAACAACAGCAATAGCAGCAATAGGTAGAAAATTATAAATAGGATTACAACAGCGGTACTCAACCTTTTTTATCCGGGCCAAAAAGTATTTGCTTTTTGGTGTTGGTGTCACAATCAAAATTATTTAGGTGTAAAATAATTTAATATTGTTTAAAATTAGTGGTTTATTATTGGAACATTTCACACCTTTCATTTATTATATATTGGAATATTTCACAACTTTCACATAATATGAAACAAATACCTACAGAATCAGGCAGAAACTGCTGTGAGTGCTGACTGCTGTTAGCAGGCTGTACGACCGCCGTGTTTTTAAGTTTTTTAGATTTAAGTTGTACAAATAAAGAATTTTCTATTCTATTCTACATAAAGTTGGATTATTGTGGTTTACAAGGACATATTTTGGATAAAATAAATTAATTAAAAAATCAAAAAACCCGACTGCAAAAAAATTTTGTTAACTAAAAAGAACGAAACAAGACCTAAACCTGCCGGAGGCATCGAATCCATGTTTTAATTGATACGACTCTTGCTTACGAGTTTCATGCCAGGATGAATAGAAGGTTACATAAAAAAATCTAGAAGAAGAAAGTGGACTACAAAATGCAGTCGGAGGCATGTCGCATAAGGTTTAAGATGAATTCATAAAATATTTTATGAATTCATCGACCATCTCAACCATTTCGACAATCGATCTAAGTAATAAAAAATTGAAAAACTACTGTGTTGATATTTCTAAGTGTACCTACAATACGTACGTAGTACGTACATAAGCTTAGTACTGTTTCAATTTATGTTTCTGGTTTTAAGTTCCTAATCATTGTTTTTTAACACTTTTTCATTGAATTTTCACCTTGTTTCAGTAATTTCAGGCGGGTTTTTTTTTATTATTTATCGTTCCATATTTAAAATTAAAACTGCAAGTTGTATAGGGTCATATTTAGGATCAGTGTTTAAAATACTTTATTTTGATACCCCACTCGATATGCTTGGTAGTTTTTTTTTTTTTTTTACCTCACAATATTGCGTCAAACATCCGCCATTTTGTTTTTTTTTTTAATGTCACCTATCTAAGAACACTTGGGCTATTAAGACGAATCTAACAATACCTCAAATGTGAAAATCCGTTCAGCGGTTCTGGAGATACAAGGTAATAAAGAATATTACATATAGGGTTGCCAGACGTCCTTTATTTTAAAGGACGTCAACTTCTTCAGACCCAATATTTGATCTTGTCCTATAATTTAAAATGTTCAATAGAGGACAATACTTTGTCCTTTATACCTAGTATCTGCTAAAAATTATACAATTCGTGTTTTCTATCTCAGTTTTAAAACCTCAAGCTGAAAGGATTTTTTCTTTGTCTATGAATACGTGGACCAAGAACCGAAATAAGTTAAAGATATAAAGTCTGTAAAAGCAGAACTACAAATAATTATTAATGCCATGTAAACAATGTTATCATTTCATTATAGAAAACGAAGAAGCTTTTAAAGCCGCATATAATATAACAGCATTTCATTGCAAAAAAATGTCCCTTATCTACAGATCATATCCTTTATTTCGTCCTACCCAATCCTCTAAAAATTAAACTTGGAGCTGGCAACCCTAATTACATACATACCTACAAGATACGCGCTAAAAACATAACCCTCCTGGCAGTCGGGTAAAAATACCAACAAAGACAACATAGATACGCGATTCGCAAATGATATAATTTGTACACGCGCATAGTAGGTACCTATTACTATGTGTGTGTACAAATTTCAGTAAAAAAGCGTTACCTAATTAAATATTTACAAGACCCGTCTCTGGCAGTGGCATTTGAGTCATTAATAAATGCCATCCGACTGCCCGACCCTCGCTTCATTGAGCCTCGGCCTCGGTAAAAAACAACAAAATTCTTGTTGAGATTAGAGATATAAGTATCTACGCTGCACGTACGGTGTACCTACCCACCTACAGCAGCCACGGATTTATACTTATACATCTAAGGCCGTTACAGGCTAATCGGCACTGACGTTTGACCTAGAGCTATGTAGAACTACGGTCTACGGGTAATTATCTCTTTTATACCTTACGCTTTGTTAAGAAAATGTTGCAGGTTATGACTACATAATATTACCTGCACAACTTCGTGCATTAATTTTTTTTTAACGCGCAGGTACCGTACATTGGCATGTCTATCCTATGTCCTTTCCCGGCGGCCGGCATTCACAAATTTGAAATTTCATAAAAATGGGTTCAGACTTCAGGGGTTTAAGCGTGAAGAGGCAACAGACGATTTCGTATTTATCTTAATATAGGAGCTGTGTCACAGTTTATACTAGTACAGCTCCCAACGCTATTTACTGAGTAATGTATAGATTGATTGTGTTTCCCGTATTATGTAAAACTCATGTAAAACCGATTTAAGTTAAATAAATTTTATTATTATTATTATTATTATTAAAAAGTCTGAGCCGCTAAAAAAAAAAAATATATATATATATATATATATATATATATATATATATATATATATATAAATCTCGTGTCACAATGTTTGTCCTCAATGGACTCCTAAACCACTTAACCGATTATAATAAAATTCGCACACCATGTGCAGTTCGATCCAACTTGAGAGATAGGATAGTTTAAATCTCAAATTATAGTCGCAATTTTATTTTATTGCAAATTATTTGTCTATAAAGAGCGACCATTGTTTATGCGACGCGGGTCACGGGATAGCGATGGACGTTGCCATGGTGACATACTTATTTAGTCACTAATTCAATAAAATAATACGGGCGATATACTTAATATAATATGGCAAAGAAACGTTTGCCGGGACAGCTAGTAATATTAGTATGGATTTTGTGCAAAGTATCGCATCAATTTTTATATTTTATAACTAGCGACCCGCCCCGGCGTCGCATGGGTATAAAATATATTATAGCCACTGAAAAAATGATAAAAATCGATAGCCTTATGATCCTTCACGTGGTCTACTTCCTATGTGTGCCAAATAACATAAAAATTGTTCGCGAGATAAGCCCTTTCAAATAATTTCCCCCGTTTTTCCCACATTCTCCTATTAGTCTTAGCGTCATAAAATATAGCCTATAGTAGGGGTTCCCAATCTTTTCCAGCCTGCGGCGCACTTGCAAGTCAATATTTTTTCACGGCGCCCTGCTCTACCTAGCTGTTACAAAAATATACATTTAAATAAACACCTTTAATGATTATTAATATAGTTACGAACTTAGGTTAAGCAAGTAAATAATAATTATTTAACCGTCTGCCTGCTTTGTATAATTCATATTATAATTTGATTTTATATTATTTGTGGTTATTGATAAATGTAATGATAGAGGATCGACTCGCGGCGCCCCTCTTGCCTTTCCACGGCGCACCAGGGCGCCGCGGCGCACAGCTTGGGAACCCCTGGCCTATAGCCTTCCTCGATAAATGGGCTATCTAACACTGAAAGAATCATCAAAATCCGTTGCTTAGTTTTAAATATTAAAGGGAACAAAGGGACATGAGGGAAAAAAGCGATTTAACAATATTCACAAAATTAATATTTTTAAAACCTTACACCGCACAGCGCCATCTATGTTTTGAGCACATAAACGTTTCTCCTTTCTAGCCAGTAGTTATGGGTTCGAATCCAGCCCCAATTTTTGACCGTCGCATACGGCATAGCTAAATTATGAACTACATTAAAACTAATTAGACCCATTCATAAGCTTAGTAAAAGTAATAATGTTTCTTCTGAAAATAACCAGTTTTTGTACAGTTTTTCCGCTTTGTTTCTCTCATGCGATTTTTCTGACCCTGATTTTTTCTTGATTTCTGATTTTTCAAAATTATTTTTGTGTTGTATAAGGTTCAACTCGAATTTGGTACCATGTTCACAAAAGTGGTGATCTGATTATGGGATCCTTGAGGAATCGAGGGGACTCCTTGGAATTTGTATGGAAACATAATATAGTGATTTTGATTTTTTCTGAAGCATTCGAGGTAAATGCTACCAAAAAGTAAGATTTCGTACCAGGTCATACCCCGGATCCGGAGGTACCGAACAGAACTTTTGATTGCTTATTAGCCTAATAAACGAATGCTCGAAATGGAGGTGTGCTTGGAAAGGTCGAAAGCAGAAATTATGACTACGCCACTTTGTTTGGACTAGTTAGGAGATAAACATACTAAAAGTCCTGACCCCTCCGAGGTGCGCCGGAGGAGAGGGGGGAAAAGAAGGACCCATTTTTTGGTTTTTTGACTAATTTACGAAAACGGTGCCTCGTACGAAATTTTATTGTATTACATATAAGAAAAGCTAATAAAATTCTCTACAACTTTGTCCATTTTTCAGTATGGACAGAAGGTGCGGAAATCACATAGGAGAGCAGAAAAAAAGTCTAAATATTTAAAAACATTAAAATCTCAGGAACTATTTGAATTGTAGGAATGAAATAAAGTACAAAATTTGTGTCTCTTAATGATTAATCTAATCAGCTGGGTAGCAAGTTAACAAACCCTCGTAATTAATTTAAATAAAATAATTTCGTTTTTAGGGAGTCAAAAAATGACCAATTTAAAAATTGATTTTATCAAAAACGAAGTGAAATGCGCACACGGGAGTTCTACTCTTGCATTTGAAATGTAAGACTAGAATCGACTCATTGCATTAACTTAGTCATGTCCGATTTTGAGGATTTCTAAAAGACTGTGCGCGTCGCGAAAAGAAAGCGCGAAGGGAAAGAACATCTTAATCCTTCGATCGTGGATTCTTGAAAATCTATTGTTATTCTATTGTGTCTCGCTCACCGGCGAGCTTATGGGGCTTGATAGATTAATAAATCTTAAAAATTTGGGATACATAACTGTTGATATCCATAGAATGATAGAAATATGGTAAGGTATAGATAGCTTTAAACAGAAAGGTTTTAGAGCAAAACAAAAGTTGAATAGTATGATTGAACTTGTATTTAAATAGTGTGTAAAATTGTTACAATATGATCATAAAAAAGTAAATTCATTGCTACTTTTACTCTCTTGGATCGTGAAAATTGTATTTCAGGACTTCTCTCAGACTTAATAAAAAATCAGTTTTACAATAATTATGGTCAACAACCATAATAAACAACCAAGGAGTAAAATTATTATTATATAGCCCGGTCACGTTAACTTGACGCATCGCCGAAATACAAAATGCATTCCAGCAATGCGTCAGGTTGATGTGGCTGTGTTATAATATCTTATTACAATTCGTTATGAGTCAAACTCACAAATATCAGGTAGATAATTTTGTTATTTAACATGCCGGCTCCATAATGACGTCATGAATGATCAAACCATGCGTCGAGTTAATTTGACCGTGTTATAGTACTGTACATATCTACAAAATTTTGTTTATTTTTCTGTCCATCTTGAGAAATAATGTCTTCCATGATTTTGAATTCCATAGTCTAACAGTTTTACTTAGTAGTAATCAATCATAAACACTAAGTATTCAGAATAACAATAATGAAGAAAATCATGTATTTGTAAGTAGGAATAAGGACAAAATGTTATTTTCTCCTAATTCCTAGTTACAAATACATGATCTTTATAGTACTTTAGTTCTTCAATACTTTCTTTAATATCACTTAAACCTCTATGAGCGAATTTCTTCTGTGGTAAATTTGAATATTCTTTTGGACACCATCTTCGTGCCAGTTCTTTCATTGTGCTAACATCGATTATTCTATAATGTAAATATGAATTTAATTTAGGCATGTATTTGTATAGGAATATTCTGTCCATATAGACACTGTTACCAGCTAGGGGACACCTATTTTCTGGCACATGTGTACAAACAAATTTCAATATTTGTTTCTCTGCTTCCTCAACAGAAATTCTTGAATTCAGGCTAGCCTTTGTCAAGCCACTCTGTAAAAAAACACAGTGTTAATAGTTATCTGTAAAATGAGGGTCTTTTGTACAATTCAAAATTTATTCATAAAAGCTTGAAGCAACATCTGATGGACATACACGATACCATAGAATTATAATCTTTAGAAGAGGCATTCCATACAATCGTCAGCGCGAAAATCTGTCATCCTCGAAATGAGTGAGCTCACTCATCTGAGAGCAGTGTGCCTTAGGATGCGGTGACAGTCGGACGTGTTTAATTCATTGATTACTGCATTGTTTTTCGCTACATTTCGCTCCAGAATGCCGTTGTGTGCCTTCCGGCAGTGCAGTATCAACATGAGGAATACAAATAAAGCCAAAGGTGTAACATTTCACACGTAATTACTAAGATTTACTGAATTATTTAAATTGTTGTCTTCCATCTTAAAATCAAAGCGAAGCGTAAAATGAGCGAAAGAGAAAGTAGTACAGTGAAACCTGGTTAATTGGGATCTCAAGGGACCAAGACTTTTGTACCAATTATTAAGGGCTCCCAATAATCCAGTTATCCAATTAAGCAGGTTTAAAATTATGTTTGTCTTATTTACAGAGGCCAGTACACACAGGGGTCGATATGTGCCGTTATTCAATTTTAAAGCTTTTATTTGTTTATTTTTTTTCTTTTCCACCAATATACTGATACTGAATTTCCTTGTTGTTCAATAATTCTACACAGGGTTGACCTTGTGGTGTGTTATTCTCCCTACTCAATTATTCATCACTGAGTGAATTTCGTTAAGGCGGATACGATGGGGTTGACATGTCAATGACAAAAACCCCCTGGACCAAAAGTAGATTAAAAAAAAAAAAAAAAAAAATTATTCATCACGCGACATTCTACAATCATAATCTGATGGAAATTTAAATTTTCAGATACTGATTACGTTTTATATTTAAGTTTGGACATTTTTTACACTTTTATTCCGTTGGTTTTAGGGCCATCATTGCAACAGTCAATAATAGAGGTTTTTCATTTGGCCAGGTCCCGCTTAAGTTTCACTGTATATGCTATTATTGTAAGACAAAAAAGGACGACAATATTTTCTCGATACACATTTTGCATGCAAAAACATTGCTACAGTTTTGATGGCGTATGCCTTATCTAAGTATTGATATTGTTGCATGATACAGTATAATAATATGTTAGGACTTGTCCTAATAATGCAATTTTTTTCTGACTGTTATGATGAATTAAGCCAAAAAAATTCATTAATACCTCTATCATGAGAATTCCAGACACAATAGCAATTGTTATGCGGCACCCGGTGGCCCCGCTTGGGAGTTGATGGTTTAAAATAAAAAATATAACTTGACGAAATTTCACACAACTCTGTATACCTCACCATGATGAGCTTTGCACCAGTCACCCATCTGATCTAAAACCTCCTGCGGTTGATGTATAACAATGTTTGGCCCCTCTGCCACAATGTTTAAGTCAGCGTCTGTCACCAGGCAAGCTATTTCCATAATACGATCCTTGTCGATATCCAAGCCCGTCATTTCCATGTCCACCCATACAATTCTCTTACCAATACTTTGAGACGAGCTCATTTTTACTGGTGCATTAAATAAGCCTGAAAGGAAAGGTAAAAATATGAGTGATAAAACAGTAAATATGAGTGATAAAAAAGTTGGTGTATAATTTATAAATGCATTTGTAATTTATTATACCGTATAAACCAATGAAAAGTACACTGTAAGACGTAATAGCAATTATTTAAAATTAATAAATCTACACACATGGATTTTTTTAACTAACATATTTTTAATTAACAAATGAGATCGTTATTTCTGTTATGAGCAAAATATTGTGCTATATTGTTGATTTTCACGAGATTACTACAAATCACAATAACACCATGTAAAGAGGTTATGCGTAAACTCACAGTTATTTCTTCCAACTGCTGGTCCTATACATTTATAGAACCATCCTATATTTCTAGCTAATGAATTCATTTATAACTTACAAGTAGAGAGTAATCAATTTATTTTTCTAAATAAAATAATTGGAGATTTATTCCAAAAACACAGTAATATTTTAAAATTTTAATTTTGACTTGAAAGCCTTCTTCGTCTTCTAACTTCTTATACCGCATCACAGATCAAGAACTAGTTACTTTATACTTACCGCATTTATACATTCGCACGAATAGCGAGGCGAATCACGAGGCGAATAACGAACACGAATGTGCAAGGAACTTAGAGTCAAACTGGAAGCCAAACTCATAAAGAAAAAGTGAAGATAAAAAATTTGTCCTTGAAGTTATTTGTTGACGCTCCGTCCTTTTCTAAGTAGGGTGTCCACACATTTTGTTTGTATAGGTACTAGGTGGAAACGTAGTAACAGTAACAAGTTGGCACTAATATAATGGATGTACTAAACCACTGTGGAGTGGCCACGTAATATTTTTAGACAAATCCGGCAGGGCTATCACGTAAAAATAGCGATCACGAGGTTACGTTACTTACCTTAAAAGAACGATGTGTTTGATATCATCGATAGTATTGCTATGGCCGATCAACAATCGTGTTGTATTTTACCAACCCACGGAATGTGTAATTTAATTTAATTAGACGTCACTACCCGACTACGGCGAAGCAAAAGGAAGGTTATGATTTTGACCGGTATATATGTTACATTCAAACCAGTATGTATCATACATAACGTATACGTATGGCCGATTTCTTCATTTCTTCAAAAGTATTTATCAGAATTCCATAAATAAGGTCTCGTTTGAAAAATCTTTATTGTCCAATGGTTAAAGGCTATGTGAGGCCACGTCTTGTAGTCAAATGTGGCGCCCTCTGAATGGCATGAAACTATGAACAAAAAAACTTGTGGGAATATGCGTAGCCGCCACAAAGGAAGATCTTCCGACCGAGCGAGGTATTATGCTCGGTCAGGCCGAAGCCCACGTGATACATTTCAGCTGTCGTATATATCGACAGCTGGTCCAACAACTGAACGTGGGCGGGGGCGCTACTGGTAAAGGAGAACTGTCAAAAATAGCGTTTTTGTATGATGACAGCGTTAGTTCGTTTTTTCGCCACGTGCATTAAAAACCTTGTCGAGCTCTATGGTTATGGTTAAATATGGCGTCTTGATGGCGTCCATTTTTAACTTTAACCAAAGATTTGACATTTTGCATTGTAGTTAAAGTTATAGTTAAAGTTAGTTGGTGCAACCCAACCTTAATCTTTTCAAGGAAGCAAATAATAATAATCAATAAAATAAAGTAAACCATTTAAAGTTCAAACACATTTATTTAAGAACGATTTACACGTCTAAGATTTATAACTATAACACGTGATTAGATAATAGTTTTGTGGAGTTATTGATGCCTCACAATCATATTGATTTTAGATTATACACTTTACATTTATTTATTACCTATAGATTGGTACAGCATACATATTCTAAATTTTACACATAAAACTTATGCACAACTCCATTTACTATATTTTTCTGAAGTTACAAATAGCAGATTTATCAAAAGTGGACATATTATGCAATGTTTGTATCTGCAACTACAGAAAACTATAATAAAATACATACAGTTGATAGCTATACATATACATACTATAGTACCTAATCTTCAATTTTACCTAAGGAAATTTCTGAAAATGTTTTAGCCCCTTACATAAATATTATTTTTTCTTGGACGCCCACAAATTATGATACCTATTTAATAATAAATTATACATGATTAAATATTATAGCTTTGTGAAGTTTCTGACGCCTAGTCCGAATAACGCTTAACCTGGAATCCATGACATTTTTTAAATGTCTTCGGAGACGCATAGTTAAAAATGAATTTGCAATTAATTTAACAAGTTTTGATTCGTGCAATTCAGTGCAAGTTATACAGTCATTTGTGGTATGACAAAACATTTTTCTTAATTTCGGCGTAAAATGTTGACAGACCAAATTTATCATCTTATTTTTAACGTTGAAAGAATTTAATTTATCCATGTTTGATAAATTTTTGAAAACTTTATCAGCATATTCAATTACTGAATACGCTTCAGTAGAAGGGAAATGCAATTTCCCTCTATTTACAAACACAGTAAAAGACTGGTGTCTGTTAACGTCCACATTATAAAAATGATCAGATTGTAAATGTTCAGGTTCAATCAGTATTTTTTTACATTCATCACATTTTTCACGCTTTATAATTTGTTTGACAATATATCCTGTTATGTAATAAAGAATATTTTTTTGGTATTCGGAGCTTGTTGTTGTTAGCTCTAGTTCCAAAGAATATAGTTGATCTTCCATTTCTTTGGTGTAATCTAAATCGTTATCAATATCGTCGATGGAGTCCAAAAGTGATGGTTTTTTGGTACTATAATTAAAAACATGAGATGCCTCATATGTGTGGTCAACGCTATTTGGATTGATTGATGGCTGAATAGAATTTCTAAAGAGCAATTTTCTCAATCTGTATCTGAATTCCATAGGGCTTGGGTTATTGTTTGTTCGACCACGTGCTCGAATACATGAAAAAAAAATTTCTAAATTGTCCTGAGAACATTTAAATGTTAAAAGATATTTGACTACATGAGTAGGATCTTTACATAGGTTGTTAAGAAGAAGCGGAAAATTTTCAATTCCCATCAAAAACCCTAAAGCAAAAGTTTTGCGGGGATGGTTTAAAATGCCTTTGCCTTGGATAGATAGTGAATTTAAAAAAACTTTACTTTCTTGTAAAATAGGTTTCCAAAAAGTTTCATTTTTTTCCGATAAAGGACTTTTAAAACCACGGCCGAAAGGAGATTTCGAGTTCATTATATCAAAAAGCCGATCAATCATTTTTAGAAATTCTACTGTTGCTTCACTCCCTAGGAAACGTATGTTTCCACTCTGTCTCAAAAAATCAACAGCATCAGCAACAGATGAACTTAACACTTCTGCAGCGAGCTTCACGTTCATTTTTTTGTTAGCATATTGTATGTGAGTTGCCGTTAATTTGTTACCAAATTTGAGACCCTCTTCTTTTTGAACGTCGTGAAGCTCGCGTACATAATGAAAAGAAGTCATTCCAGTAGGTGTCTGGATATTAAATTCTGCGAAAACGTTACGAGCCAGTTTGAGCATGTGTGCAGCGTCCAAAAAACAATAAATCTGATCTCGTCCATTTGGATGTTGAAACCACGTTTTTCAGGAATGGTTTTTCTTGGCTTTCTAATTGACATTTTAAATACTCAATAACCTCCGTTAGAAACCCCACATTACAATTGAATGTTGAAATAGAACGCCGTAAGGTCTCTACATGGGGCAACGCTACATATTTTCTTAAAAACTCATATGATTTTGCGGAATAAAAATGGAGAGTTAATGCAAATGATTTTACTTCTTCAGTATACCTCATACCTTGCGGGGATTGTTGCGTCGGTTTTTTTGAAATGTTCGCAAATATTCGCAAAATTTCCCCTAATTATATTTTCTATTTCACTGTTACTTGCATATGATTTAACTATATTCATTAAGGACTTCATGCTATTTACCGACTTGTTCAACCTGATAACTCTTTGAGCTAATACTTTGTTTCTCCTCTCAAGAGCGTCTTCTCGTGGTGTTTTAATTCGTGCTTGTATGCTTTTGTCCATACTGATCTTGATAGGCGAGGTACTTTGGTTGGTGACCTAAAAACATACATAATTATTAATTACCATTATCCCAACAGCTAGAAACTTTCAAAAATAGCTCAGAACAGAGTTGTGCTGATCTTAATCCAAGTACCAAGTAATATGAAATATATATTACAAACTATTCACAAATGTAACTGAGGCCGTTTTAAAGAAGTCCAAACACAAATACCATGGCACCAGATTTTTATGCATAAATATTAAGCCAGTTCATAAATAAGTAAGAAGATATTAAGAATGTATGTGTTAAATTAATTTATTTTACCTGTTCTTTGTTTTCATTGTCCACTTGTGGTAATAACAATGTTTTAAATAAGCGAGATTTTTTGCAGGGTGGTATATTATCTTCTTGCACATTGGATGTATTTTCCCTTTTTGATGTTGTGTCCTGAAGAGGCAACAGCATCTGGACGAGAAAATATCGCATCAGTAAATATGTAGGCGCATTAAGTCATCAGACACCCATGTATCCCATGGTATATGTTTTTAATATCATGTTTAAAAAAAAATGGTGCAAAGCCACAGGTAGAAGCTAGTCATTATCAACTAGCTTCTACCTGTGGCTTTGCAGTTCCCACGAAAATAGTTCCAGGGACAAACTATTTCTATTAAATTAGTTACGGTGAATGTTATTGATTTAACTAATAATAATATCTATGGACATTTCACACCATGTCAATCTGGCCCCATACTAAGTATCTGAAGAACTTGTGTTATAGGTACCAGACAATGGAAATATATTTAATACTTTTATATTATATTTATACTTACATGACGTGATGATGAAGGCATATTCATTGCTTCATCAATTAAAATGGAAGGTAGTTTTGTATCAGTATTCTCTGATTTCTACAATAAATTATTTTTGATTAATGTTTAATAAATCTATTGAAATTGAATTTAGATATGTAATTAGGCAAAAATATCATATGGTCACAGAATAAACTTACATTACTTTCTTGATAGCTAGGGGTTATACCGATTAAAAGTTTTTTTCCAGTACTGTCATAATCCGATTGTTTAAAATGGAGACTGCATATTTTAGAGCTTTCTGTAAGAGGTCTTCTCAGTGGCACAATCGCCAACCATTTATTCCGTTCCGCTAAATCAGAGGGAAACCTAAAAAAGACAATAAAACAAATATTTATACAAATATTTATCTAACATCTAGGTAGCATACATGGCACTAATTACCTATTAAGTTGATAAGTAGTCAACTAAATTTTAACTTAATTTGAAGTGTCTGCCCAAATGTGTCAAGTGACAAGCCCTGCCTGCCTACAAAGAAAATAGACAAAATTCTAATTATCTTGTTTAGTACTTAACTAAATTTTAACTTGCTACTTGATACTAAATGTTGTGTTGATACTAAATTGTGTGAGTACATGCAATTAATAACTTAAAATTAAGTTGAAATTTAGTTAACTACTTATCGACTTAATACGTGTAAACCAGCCATTATAGTACAATGGCTCACAACGTGGTCACCCTATTACAATTCAGTTGACGAATTTAAAACAGTTATTATAGGACAATTATGAACTATAAACGCATTATTACAGACATAATTAACAAACAACCGAAGCCCAATGGTTGTCAAAAACAATTTTCAAGTAAAGGCCATAAAATAACGAAAATAATCACGAACAAAGGTGTACGACGTACTAACAATTTTACATTAAAATTGTGTACTTACTTGTGAAAAATCACATCACATGCAGGATACCACTCACTTCCACACCCACGAACTATACATTTTAGACCCATTTCGTTGTTTTTATTATATATTATCCAAAATAAATCATAAGAAAATTGCGAAGTGATGCGAAACGTCACAAACATCCGCCATCTTAGCTTGTCACTGTCCCCGCGTTCCATTTGATGTTAAAAACGATCAAAACGCTCAAAATGCCTCCTATCTTGAGCGTTTTGGTCGTTTTTAACATCAAATGGAACGCGGGGTGTGTGTCAATGATTTGACAGTGTTGCAATTTAAGATTCACATATTTAACTTTATTTTATGGAAAAATAAGTAGGTAAATATAATCGAACTGTAGTTTAGTTATAACTATCTAACTAATAATATATAATATTTTTAATAACTCTACTTATCCACTTACTATTAAAAAATATTTCATAGTATACAATATTAATTAAACAATATTATAAGATCAAATTCGTCGCGGTCAAGATTGCGGATGTGTTATAAGTGCAGTTTGGTATAATTACTCTGGTATATTAGTGAGAAGATTTAGAAAGGGACGAAAGGTAAACGTCAAACGTAAAAGGTTATTCGGGGTCAAAAATATCATCTTCAGCTTGTTATTCGAAGTTTGGCTTCCAGTTTGACTCTAAGTTCCTTGACGAATGTGTAAACAGGCGCTCGCTATTCGCCTCGCACTTCGCCTCGCGATTCGCGGCATTCGCGTTGCGGGTTTTTCGGACGCGAATCAAAGGGCACGAATAGCGAATACGAACTTACTGTTTACACATTCGCCTGCATTCAGTTGACAGCTAGCGTCCGACCCTACATGACGTGTACAAAACTGAACATACTTAATTGATTTAAGTATACTGTACTGAAAATTAGCCTATTTTTTTAGTACAGTGTATAACTGTATTTTATAATGTTATCATGTTATTATTATGTTATCATGTTATTATTATAATAATGTTAGTACAATGATGTTATTAGTTTTTACAGACGTTTCTTTTCTTACCAATGCCACATACGTGTACCATTGTGCAAACTTAAGTCATAATTTAAGATATAACATAAATATATTTTGGTTTTCAACACGGATTAATTATTAGTATTTAGTATTATTATTATTATTATTATGTAATAAAAATGGAGTGGAGTGAAGGGCGAATTTTAGAATTCCTAGAATTTTACAAAAATGAAGAGCTCATTTGGAACCCAAAATATCGCTATCATCAATTTCGTAATATTTTTCATTCAACGTCGCTATAATATGAACACGTCCTCCATGGTCGTGTGCGAATATCAAAATGAATCACTCCACGAATGTGTGAACGGTAGTTCGCGACAGCATTCGTATACGAATGGTTCGTCGAACGCTTCGTCGATGACGAGGCGAATGGCGAACGCGAATGTGTAAATGCAGTATTATTACATTTGTGATTTGAGTGAAATTTTATTTCTCTTTCAGTACCGTATTGGCGCAGATTACACGCATCAATTTATCACGATTCCGTGATAATATTGATGGTGTAATAGGCCGAATCGCAGTATCGCAGTACTATTTGTGAATCCCGTGATACTAGAATCGTGATAATATTGACCATGTAATCTAGGCCATTAAGGGGGTCCATAGTCCATACTTCATTCACAGCAATGCGGCAGGCCCAACGAAATACGAATACTATACTCACGAGGACCGGAGGGCAGGCCGCTTTGCCGTCCGCCGATTTATGCAGGATTGTGAATGTTGAAAGCAGCCTGCAGCCCTGCATGCCGCATGGTGGCCGGCTGCGGCAACACCCAGCAGGATGCGACTTGAGTCCTGCACAAAGCGTGCTAGTGCCTAGTCCGCCCACCTCTTGCAGTCTTGCAGACTATCGCGTCGTCGGTGACTTGGCGTCCTGCGTGGCAGACTGTCGTGTAGAAAGCAGGAGCGTGAATTTAGACGCAGAACTGCATTCTGCCATTATTATGTCAACAATGTACCACACGGGCTTAGGGGAGTTTATTGAAATATAAATAAAATCGCTGTTTGTGGGACCAAAAATCCCCAAACTATCGTAATAAACAATAAAAATTATTTTTATCTAATATTACAGAAATGAATAAAGCAAAATATAGCTATTTTCTTTTTTTTTTCAAATAGCGCGGAACATCATAGCAAAAATACCGACACTAAGATGAAAGAAACAGTACTGCGGGGCTAAAATGGTAATATTTTGCAATTCCTTCAGAAAATGAATTGTCGAAACTGTCAAACTGACAAATGTCAAATTAGTACAAATTGTGCAAATTACTAGACAAGCAGAGTGATTTTTAAAAACCGAATCATAATTATGATTTATTTTTTAAAGTCACTCTGCTTGCAAATTGCAATTCATATTTCTTAGCAGTATAACATTGTGTTAGCTCTATGTCCAGCTTCACAGTCCTGCACGGCGGATTGCCATGCAGGATAGTGAATGAGCCCCTCCTTTTACTCATGTTTCGTTCCACATAACGGCTCCATTCCACCGCGGCGCACGGAGGTCGGAGAGACTACGCATGTGCGTCAAGCTTCGCTTTGTAAGAAAATATGTGACTGTATCCACTGCAACCCGGACCCGAACGGACACGCTACGTACGAATTGACTCAAGTCAAAAAAAGCGCTTATTCCATTTCACTAAATTTAGAAGTTTTAAATGATTTAGTTAGTCAAGTGAAATAACATTTAGAAAGCTAGGGTCCTAATTAGTGTACTAAATCGGAAAAGGCGTAGCTTCTGACTAAATCAGTGTTGCCAGATGGTTTCAACCTTTTATCTGTAGTGGGAACTGCTAAATCTGTATTATAGTCAATTTATAATATTAGGTATGTTTTATGATCTGGAATCCATTTGTAGGTAATTTCTAAAGTCTGCTGGTTCTAAGTAGTTCAGAAAGTTCATACTTAATTTCTAATTTTTCGTGGAGCAAAAATTCTTTCAACCATTTTTTTCGCCTTTTATTTATTTTGATTTTCATCGAGCCAACAGCTAAGCCTATGAGCTTTGGGCGCGCGGCTCTAGTTTTGGTAGACGCCTGACTCCTAGGTACGGATTGCAACATAGAGAAATATAATACATGGATTGCAATTCCGCATAATTAATGTGCCGCCATCTTTGTTCATACTCTTATTATTAAAGTGTAAAACAACAAAACTCAAGCGACTTATAGCATTTTTGTCGTTATAGAGAGTTTTCGTTATATGGAATGAACAAAAAAACAGCTCATAATACGATAGGTACCCAGTATGCTTGGTCGAAGACCATCACTTCCGAGAAAACAATGCGTCATGCTGCACGTGTTCAAGGCAATTAAGGATAACAAAAGCTAGACCGACCTCAGATGTTTCGGAGCTTCAAAGTTTTTTGTTACCTGATAAGTGATAACATAACATGAACAACAATACCGATAATAAATATTTACTGTCTAAAAATATGGACACATTTCTTCGTAATAGAGAATGGCGTATTGCTATAAAGAGTGTTTCAATATGTGGGTTTTAATGCAAACCAACCAAGTTGGGCTCACTTCAACGTTATAGGGAGTTTATCGTTATAAAGAATAATGTTATAAAGAGTTTACACTGTATTTATTATCAAGCGAATGGTCGAAGTAGTGAATTTTGCATATAATATAATGTTATCACTGTTTGACAATTTAATATTATCATTTATAGCACGCGTAGCGTTGTGCCGAAGAAATTTATTTGATATTTTCATGGTATCGCGTACGACATTTATTGAAACCAAATCGATTTTTAAATTGCTGTTAAAAAATGTTAAAATTGCAATATACAATAAAATTAACAAACAGATTTTATAAAACAAACACTTAATTACCTGCTACTATGGCAATTTAGCGATCAGAATCGGTAATGTGGACGCGAGAATTTCAGTGATATTTTCGCGTTTTACTATTTTTCTTCAATGAAAATCTTCAAATTTTCAGCACTCTGACACGTCTTTCACTTTAATTATTAATATTAATCACAGTAATATGTAGTTTTCATATTGTAAAACTAAATTTAAGAGGCCGGGCTACCCTCGAAATTCTCATACATATACGTAATACCAAAATAATTATTTTCTCATACGAAAATATTTAACATGTTTGAGTTATTTTTCAGCTTAAAATAGTAATTACCTAGGTTCCTGTACAAAAATTAACTTCAAAATATTTAAACACTAAAAAAAAATTTTTCTGTATAATTTTTTTTTTACTAAATTTACTATTAAATATTTAAACACTAAAAAATAGAGTAAAACACTGAAAAATATAAAAATAAATAGTAAATTTACTACTAAATATTTCAACTCTAAAAAATATTTTTTAGTATTTAACCACAATTTAAACACACATTTTACCACTTTGGAAGAGTCTCTCTCGCAAACTATTGAGATTAGAAAAAAATGATATTAGAAACCTCAATATGATTTTCGAAGACCTATCCATAGATACCCTACACACATAGGTTAGACGAAAAAAAAATTTTTTTTGTTTCAATTGTACCTATGGGGACCCCTAAAATTTTTAATAATTGTTCAATTTTTGTATCAAAATCTTAATGCGGTTCACAGACTACATCTACTTACCAAGTTTCATAGCATAGCTCTTATAGTTTCGGAGAAAAGTGGCTGTGACATACGGACGGACAGACAGACAGACAGACAGACAGACAGACAGACAGACAGACAGATAGACAGACAGACAGACGGACATGGCGAATCTATAAGGGTTCCGTTTTTTGCCATTTTGGCTACGGAACCCTAAAAAGGGTTTTGCGACTTTTGCCGCTATTTTTACCATAGACTTTTAATATATACTGTTGTGTCTTTAGCATCATACTTTTATGATTTTTACCTGACACTGGCAATGGCCTAGATAACACGGTCAATATTATCACGGGATTCACAAATAGTACTGCGATACTGCGATTCGGCCTATTACACTGTTGGGTATGCTCTAAGGTGATTATAAGAAAAGTTCGTAGGCTCAGATAATTGTTTATTAAAACTCTACACAAAAAGTCACAACACGATACTTAGTGGCTAGTACAATACATTGCGCGCGGGTACGCTCTACAGTTCCTTAAAACATACTGGTCTTCAAAAGTTAAAACTCTAAAGGAGCATTGTATTTAGCTCCGTGGTGTGAACTGTGCACTCTACATATTACGACTTACGTCATAATGACCCTTACAACACCATCAATATTATCACGGAATCGTGATAATATTGATGCGTGTAATCTGCGCCAATGGTTCATTTGGCCGTATTGGGCCGTATAGGGGGTGACGTATGAACTTAAAGTACACGGGTTTTAAGCTTGTGAACTTACTCGGCTCGCGTTGGTGACACACGAGAATCGCTCACACGCGCCGCGAGCCACGAGCCTGAGGGCATGGTAACCCCCAGGCTCGCGGCTCGTGGCGCGCAGCTCGCGGCTCGCGGCTCTTTGCTGACACACAGGCGATTAAGATCGTCGAGCCATAAGTCCGCGTACTTACTCGCGTGTCTGTCACCCCCTTTAGACGTATCAAGATTCAAGAATCACATTTCCCAATTTTAAGAAAAAAATCTGTCAACTGTCAAAATATTGACAATCTTTTTGCTGTTTCGGAAATTTACATCATTGTCATGAAAGATTAAAGATACGACTTGTTTTTCTGGTTTTATAATTTCGACTCCATTGAAAAATAAAGATGAACAGAATAATTGTAAATAATTGTGGCTGCTTAAAGAAATCGAGTAAGTATGTGGATATCGATGGTGGATAGCGCTGCTAAGAAGCCGTAACTTCTGTCTTCCACTATAACCTTTCCTACGATTTTGATGGATTATCGTGACTTCATCCGTGTTTATAGAGTACAAGTCAATATACGGTTAGGATAATATAATGGTACCATGGCAATGCATTAGAAGTTAGAACTTCCAGAATGCTTAGTCCCATTACTTATTTATATATATACATCATTTAGTATCAATGATGTAAATATCACATGTTTATTGAAATTGATAATATCGGCTTTAGTTTTTACTTTGGGCCCGGCTATAATTTACTTATATTACAGAATGAAAGGCACATTCAAGTTAAAAAAACTGAAATATAGTTTCTGTGTAATGTAAAAAAATCTATTATTGTGTTGATTTTCATTGATGACAAATAATGCAGGCAATATGCGCATTGTATTGTACAAAACCTTACTTCCTGTTTCAGCATTACTATGGGAGACACGGAAATATCAAAACTTTCCATACATAACACTGTCAAGGTCACTGTCATATTACACAACTCAGCCTATTGGACAACAACATGATCTTACTCAAAAACCATTCAATAGCAGAACATTGTGTCCCACCTTTGCCAGAGCCATATCAACAAGTCAATGGTACAATGAGAAGGAGCCACTCAAGCCATCGTCAAAAGTAGAAGCAACTGTGGAAAACATAAAAAAGGGTATAGAAGAGCAGGAGAAACTTCCTAAGAAGGTGGAGGTAAAGAAAAGCATAAAAGAAAGGATTATGGATGAAGTGAGACATTATTATCATGGGTTTAGGTTGCTAGGTATAGAAATCAGAATTTCTACATCATTAGCTATCAGAATATTGAAAGGGGAATCCCTAACACGCAGGGAACACAGGCTACTCGTCACAACCATAGGCGATTTGTTCCGGATGATACCATTCATTGTTATCCTACTTATACCATTCTTAGAGTTTACTTTACCAGTTTTAATTAAATTGTTCCCCAACATGCTGCCATCCACATTCGAAAGTAGCAGCCAAAAGGAGGCTAAACTAAAACAGCATTTAAAGGTTAAGCTAGAGATGGTAAAGTTCTTCCAGGAGACACTAGATCAAATGGCCCCACAAGCTAAAAACAGGCATTCAGAAGTAGCCAAGGAATTCTCTGCTTTCTTTAACAAAATAAGAGCTACAGATGATGTAGCAACGAGCGAAGAAATCATGAAGTTCTCTAAACTATTTGAAGATGAAATCACACTGGATTCTCTTCAAAGACCGCATTTAGTTGCATTGTGTAAAGTATTAAATGTGTCCACTATTGGGACGGGTGCGATGTTGAGGTTTAATTTGAAGATGAAGCTACGGTCGTTGTCGGCTGACGACAAGATGATTGCTAAGGAGGGTGTGGACAGTTTGAACTTTAGTGAGTTACAGCAGGCCTGTAGAGCGAGAGGAATGAGGGCATATGGTGTTTCCGAGGAGAGATTACGAAAGGAGTTACGGAATTGGTTGGATCTGTCGTTGAATGAGAAAGTGCCTCCATCGCTTCTGCTGTTATCTAGAGCTCTTATGGTACCAGACCATGTGCCCACAACATACAAACTGAAGGCAACTATTTCTGCTCTGCCAGAACAAGTT
This sequence comes from Lysandra bellargus, assembly GCA_905333045.1. Taxonomy (NCBI): domain Eukaryota; kingdom Metazoa; phylum Arthropoda; class Insecta; order Lepidoptera; family Lycaenidae; genus Lysandra; species Lysandra bellargus. The sequence goes on from HG995353.1 coordinate 3,659,424, forward strand.
GCAACACAAACCAAGGCTGCCATTGGTGAAAGAGAGGGCAAACTTGACTTTAAGGTAAATATTAACATCATCATTACTTACATTCATTCTTTCATTGCACCAATAAAACTATGTTAATGACATAATAAAAAGGTATAAAAATATCCTTTAGTATTTTGCTGATAAAATAGATTGCATTACCTTTAAAAAAATTATAAATATTAATATTATGGTGATTCACTGGTACAAGAATTATGTGTGTGTAAAAAAGGCACTTCTGTGAAACAGTTAATTTTTTGCTTTCAAAAGGAATACAATTGGGATTGTCCAAAAAAAATCACATGTGCTTTTTATATTTTTTTTCGTTAAAATAGGGTATTTTAAGAATATAAATTAAATAATTTTGAAATTCATTGGCTAGTTTTTTCTCAATAAATTTTTAAAGTTTCCCTCTGACGTCATCATCGGCGGCCAATTGACCTCTGTGTATGTTTTAAATTTCCTTTCAATCTTATTTATAATGGCTGGTTCGTCAAATGCAAGTTCTCATTATGTGAAAGCTGATACAAGAAGCATACCTTTGTTCGAAACGTAATGTTGGTTGATTTTATTGCTAATCTAACGCCATTGAAGGTCAAACTAAGGTTAAACATATTTGTTCAAAAATATAAGTAACTACCCATTAGTTACTTATATTTTTTATTTTTTTCGTTTATATACAGAAAAACGATCACTGACCTTATTCCTCGAAATGTTTTTGTAATGAGCAAAATTAAAAAAAATGGACAATCCCCATTGTATATCAAATATATTTTGGGATTCATTATTGTGTTAAATTTTTTTTTCATTTCAGGCAAAAGCTGAAGCAATCAAATTGGAGGAACAGAAGATTAAAGAAGAGAAACAGGAAATGCAAGAAGCAGAAAGAGAGAAGCAGCTGCTTGAAGCTAAGAAGAGAGAGAAAGAAGAACTCAAAGACAAGGCACCAATTATCACCGAGGATATAACTCCGATCATGGTAGACCCTGCCCCAGTGATAGCTGTAGACTCCAAACCGAAAACTGAAGAAGGCCTGTCTAGCAAGGACATGGAAGTAATAGAAGATGCTTTAGAAAAATTAGGTATGTTTTTGCACTTTGTACCATAACAATAATTGATGTATTATAGTCATGAATGATTTTGTCATAAGTAATAAGTAGAGATATACCGACTAGTCGGTAAAGCCGACTATCCGGCCACTTCATAGTCGGCGAATAGTCGACAAAAAGCGCCGGCAAAAATAATAGGTAATAAAAAGCTGGATGGATTTTTAATTATATATATATATATATATATATATATATATATATATATATATATATATATATATATATATATATATATATATATATATATATATATCGACGGGTGAAAGCAGAAGTGGCGTAACTTGAAAAATCCAACTTTACAGGAGAGCCAAAAAACTTTTAAAAAAATTCATAACTTCTATATTTACTAAGGTAGAAACTTAAAAATTGGAACGTATTTAAATTAACCTAAGACCTATACGATAAGTTTGTTAAAATTTTTCTAAAGTTGATATTTCATTGATTTTTAACAAGTTACGACAAAAAATATTTCTATTTTACGCAGCAGAAATGTTGTATCTTTGAGAGGAAATATATAGATAACTTAAAAAAGCATAATTTTTTGAGCGACGGATCTGTCGTATCTCAAATATAACAGGCCCTTACGCATTTCATTTCGCCGTATCTTGTTTACTTAATTAAATTGCCTTACAACTTTTGGTTCAAGTGCAAAATCGGCGACAGACGTTGTGAAAATGAAATGCTGTATCTTAAACTAAATGAATTGTTTGTTTTAAAAGAATGTCATTATAACAAATTAAAAGAAATAATATGACTATTTACTATTATTTGTTTATAACATAAGAAAATAAAGGAATGGAAATTTGTTTTATTAATCATTAATCAACGTTGAAATATAAAATCACTATAATAAAATGAAAATTAATGTAATAAAACATTTATTTCTCTTGTTTTTTCTACTTTATAAAGGTTTAAGCCCTAATATTTTATTCATGCTCATGAATTTAAAGTTATTCTTTTTATTTTATAAGATATGGGGGCAAACGGGCACAAGGGTCACCTGATTGAAAGTAACTACCGTTGCCCATGGACACTAGCAACATGAGAAAGGCTGCTGGTGCGTTGCCGGCCTTATCCGGTACTAATACGCTATCTTTTTAAAGGTTTGCAGGTCGTATAGGTCTGAAAATATTGCTGGTGATAGTTCATTCCACAATTTTACAGTACGCGGCAGAAAGTTACGTGAAAATCGCACGGTGGAAGACTGCCACTCATCAAGGTGATGAGGATGGTATATTTTTCGCGTGGAACGATGGCAAAAAATTGCAGGAGGTATGATTCTGAACAATCCCTCAGGGCACTCCCCGTGATACATCATGAAGCCGATAGAGGATGCAGAGTGAAGCTACATCTCGGCGTATTTTCAAGGAGTCCAGCCTGTTTGAAATACTATGGCAGTCAACAATGCGAGCGGCCCTTCATTGTATACGATCCAAAGGGAGTAGTTGGTATTTGGCGCCCCTGCCTCTGGGCATGAGAAGAGTATTCCATATGAGGCCGAACCTGCGCCTTGCAGAGTTATGTATAGTCGTTGGTCCGGACTGAAATACTGTCTCGCTCTGTTAAGGACACCAAGCTTTTTCGAGGCTAACTTGGCCTCACCCTCTAGATGACATCAGAACTGGACTTCGCTTGATATGTTTACGCCAAGTATTTCAATGCTGGGGGAGAATGTTAAAGGGGTGCCCTGAAAACGAGGAGAATATGAACGAATATGACCATTGGTGACTTTTTAGTGGTGAACGCGCAGACTTATGTATTGGTGGGGTTGAATTGGAATAAGTAACGTCTACCCCATTCAGAGACTTTCTCCTGTGAATTCTCTATTTTAGACACAAGTTCGTTCCGACTCTATATCTAGAAAAATATCAGAGAAGCCGGTATATAGGGCAGCGTACTGTACCGCATATGTATGTATCCGCATAGCAATAAATGCCGTTGCTCTGTAACATGATCTGCTAAGAAACTTGTGACCTATTTGCATAAATTCTCGGGGAGCCCATATGATGGAAGCTTTGATAGCAGCGCCTTGTGCCAAACCCGATCAAAGGCCTTTGCAATGTCCAAACTATCAGCCAGTGCCTCTCCCTTCGACTCAATCGCCTGAGCCCAATGACGAGTTAGGTACGCCAAGAGATCACCAGCCAAGCGACTCTTTCGGAATCCGTACTGTTTGTCCCTGGCCGCCCAAGTATCGAAAAAGCTGGGTATTGATTATGGATTCCATAATCTTCGAGCTGACGGAGGTTATAGCGATTGGTCTGTAGCTGGAAGGATTTGAGCGGTCACCTTTTTACACCAAGGCTGTCTTCCAAGAAGCCGGGACAATGCCAGAAGAGTAGGAGAACTGAAAAAGACGCGTTAAGACCGGAGCCAACTCTGGAGAGCACTTTTTTAACACAATAGGAGGGATTCCGTCAGGCATATCTGCTTTTGGATATCAAGGGAACGCAGGACTGAGCGCTGATGAAACTCCGACATGATGCTCGTGCATCGTGGTATGGTCGGCGTTTTCTATCCCTCGTCATCTAGGTTCGAGCTTGACGCAAAGAGCTTGCCCAGAAGATCGGTTTTGTATTTTGCATCGTGGGCTAGCGATCCATTTTCTACTTGTAGGGATGGTAGCTTGCATGAAATTGCCTTCAATAGCTTTGGCCAGAGACCATGTACGGGTTCCCGGAAGGAGTCTCGAGTCTCTCACAGACAGAGACATCTCTCTCTCTTGAAGGACGTAGAGGCAAGGTTGTACTCCATTTTATATTATGTGTGTGTCCACGCATAGACCCGAAGGAGCTCAATATTTATTAACAACAACAATTATAGCTCAACAATATTTTTTATTGAACCATCAATAAAAAAATATATTAGCAAAACATAAAAAAATGAGTCGATAATCGATATTGTTAACAGAAAATATACGGGCTTTTATCTTTACAAACATGTAAAATCAACAAAATATGTATACAAGAATAAGTGTGTAGATGTTCAGAGCAATGCTCAGGGGAAAAAAATATACGTGGACACATACATGCAACATTTCACTATGCGTCTTTAAGCTTCATTTAAGAATAAGCGTGTTCAGTTCCATTCAGAATAAACGTGCATTGATACACACAAACACGTTTTCTCAAATCGACGCTAACAATCTACTAAAAGGCGTTAAGAACGGCTTATATGGTGCGTCAGCGAAGGTGTCATACAGGGGCAGGAGGGAGATGAAATGGCGTTACTTATCTCTGTAATCATCACTTAAGTATATTAATTGGTTGTAAGTATAGGTTTAAGAATAAAATTATGTGTTTGAAATGTAATAACTTTCTCATACCTATAAAATTAGTATGAAATAAATTGTCGTATCTTTGTAAATGTTGTATTTTAGGCGACAAAAATGTCGTAACTCATTTAAATCAAACTAGAGAATTAAAAAACCTGTGTCGTATCTTTTTCTAATTTCTCACGCATTGTCGTATCTATCTTTTATTCAAAAATTGCAGTTTTTCGTGTAGTTACGACAATTTTTTTTAAGGTCTGTGCTAAAAGGTGGTAAAAATCCATGGTCGTATCTTTACTAGAATTTATCGTAGAAAGACGAGATATAGACCATTCGACGCAGAATTTTTTTTTATACAACAATCAATTAAAAAGTGATTTTGGCCAAAATTCAAGTTACGCCACTTCCGCTTTCATATATATATATATATATATATATATATATATATATATATATATATATATATATATATATATATATATATACGCTTTCATATATATATATATATATATATATATATATATATATTCATATATATATATATATATATATATATATATATATATATATACATATATATATATGTATATACATATATATACAGGATGTCCCAAAACTCAACGATAATCTGGGACCGGATGAATGGCCAAGTTATACCAGTTCCGTGAAAAATAAAATAAAAATTCCATATCACTCAGTTCAGCGATAATAGACAATTTTGTAAAAAAGTCGAAATTCGACACCCTTGGTCGCATTTTCAAGTCCTGTGATCACCAATGTCACAATTTCGCTGTGATTTTTTTAATTTCGTGATCTTCATTAACGATGCTATTGATCGCAACTACGAATTAATGCAAAAAACATTGTTAATTTAATAAAATAAGTTAAGTTTTAGTGAGTCATGGTTCACAAAAATATTGTTAGTTAACTTTGACACTTCATTTTGAAAAAAAATTGTACTACACTGCCCTTGGCAAGTTATTTAAAAAGTTGGCGCATTTAATCAAGATTTAAAAATAGTGCAACACTAGCCACTTTTCTTACCATTAAAAAATTTATTTCAATTTTTTTTCAAATTGAACTCATTTCTAAAATAATAATTGATACTTTTTTATATTAAAAGATCAGGGTATTGAGTGTGTGTAATGAACAAAAGTGATAGAATGAGATAGATAGTGACGCTGACAGTCTGTCTCACTCTAGAGCAAGACAGATCGACATTCGACTTTTAGAATGAGCGAGACGGATAGTGACGCTTGAGGGGTCGTCCGTTCACAACATTTAGTACGCATCGTTTCTTCGTCTATTGCGCATCTCTCGTATTCGTGTTACTATCGTACTAACGACTTTGGCTTGTATTACTTTGGACTTGATACCGCTTCCGTACTGACGACTTTGGCTTGTGTTACTTTGGACTTGATACTGCATTTGTACTGACGACATTGGCTTTGCTTTTCTGGACTTTGTGCTGTGAAAATAGTGTGTGAACAACATGCCGGATCTGTACACAGTACAAGAATATGCAAATATGCATCTTATCTACGGTGAATGCCGTTGTAATGCCTCTGCCGCAGCCAGATTGTATCGCGAGAGATACCCCAATGTGCAGCGTCACCCAGATTATCGCGTATTCCAAAATGTGCACGCGTCATACTCGGAAGGACGATTGCCCAGTGTTCGTACGTCCGGTGGAAGACCGCAAAGAGACTACGACGACGTAGTTTTGAATGAAATTCAAAATGACCCTAGCACTTCAGTACGTGCGATAGAACTAGCAACGGGAGTACCGAAAAGTAACGCTCATCGAATTTTAAAACGAAACGAATTTCATCCGTATCATGTGCAACGCGTCCAGAGTTTGCTCCCACGAGATTACGCACCTAGAATTAATTTCTACAGAACAATGTTAACGAAAATTCGAGAAGATCCTGAATTCCTAAACAAAATTTTATGGACCGACGAATCTACATTTAAAAGAGACGGTTATTTGAACTTACACATCCTTCATGAATGGCACGTCGAAAATCCGCATTTAATGCGTGAAGACCGATCCCAATACCAATTCAAAGTAAACATGTGGACTGGAATTTTAAACGGACGAGTACCTAATTGGACCATTTGAGCTAAATCAAAATTTAGATGGCGCCACCTATTTGCATTTTCTTCAAAACGATTTGCCAAATTTGTTAGAAGACGCACCGCTCAGTATTCGCAGAGAAATGTGGTTTCAGCAAGATGGTTGTCCGGCGCACTATGCTCGAGCTGTAAGGGATTATTTAAACGCTGATTATCCTGACAGATGGATCGGACGCGGTGGCTCAATTTTATGGCCTCCTCGTTCCTCCGATCTAAATCCAGTTGATTTTTTTTACTGGGGATGCATAAAAGAAAAAGTATATTCGAAAAAAATACAAAATCTATCAGAACTTCGCCAAAAAATTGCTGCAGCGACAGAAGAAATAAATTCAAGAAATTTGGCACGACTGGTGCAAAGGTGTTTTGTAAGGCGTTGCAGAGCCTGTATTCGTGCCGGAGGCAAACAATTCGAACATTTATTGTAGTTTAAGGAGAATAATTTAATAAAAAGTTTTACGACGGTTCCTTCATTGTTTTATTAATTATTATTATGTTTTTTTACAGTAAGATTGGTTATTAACTGACTGAGTTACCTCTTTACTAAAAATAATAATTTGATTTAAGACCAGAAACAAAAAATAACAAATTTTAGTAACAAAAATTCCTAATCTTGAGTTGTTCAAAATAAGCTCAATTTGGAAAAAATGAGAAATAAAAATTTTAGTAGCAAGAAAAGTGGCTAGTGTTGCATCATTTTTAAATCTTGATTAAATGCGCCATCTTTTGAAATAACTTGCCAAGGGTAGTGTAGTACATTTTTTTTTCAAAATGAAGTGTCAAAGTTAACTAACAATATTTTTGTGAACCACGACTCCCTAAAACTTAACTTATTTTATTAAATTAACAATGTTTTTTACATTAATTCGTAGTTGCGATTAATAGCATCGTTAATAAAGATCTCGAAATTAAAAAAAAAACACAGCGAAATCGTGACATTGGTGATCACAGGACTTGAAAATGCGACCAAGGGTGTCGAATTTCGACTTTTTTACAAAATTGTCTATTATCGCTGAACTGAGTGATATGGAATTTTTATTTTATTTTTCACGGAACTGGTATAACTTGGCCATTCATCCGGTCCCAGATTATCGTTGAGTTTTGGGACATCCTGTATATATATATAATATTTAATTAATTAATTAAAATTCAGTGGCCTCATAGTTTGGAGATAACGAGGGCATAAAAGGACTGAAATATGCACTATCAATGAAAAATGGTCAAAATATGCACTATCACCTTAAAAAGTGCCATTATATGCATTTGCATATATGCAAATACATATGCAAATGCATATAATCCGATGTTGTGTCTGTTATAATGTCTGTTACATCTCAAGCCCAAACCGCTGAACCGATTTTTCTGGGTATGGAGATACTTTGAGTCCCGGGAAATAGTGGTGGTTAATATAACGTATAGCTGAAAAAAGTAGCGCGCTATTTCTTCGCAACGAATAGCGCGCGCTATAAAACTATGCATAAGACGCTACGTTATAACGTATCGCCCGGTCACTGACCTAGCGCGGCGCCGCCCACGCTGCCGATCGCGCGCGACTTTCGTTGTCGTGTCGTTCGGGTCAAAATCGGGTGAATTCGGCTGTCATAATTTTTTCAGTGTTGCGTTGCGTGCATAGGTAAATTATAATGTTTTAAAATCATCAGTAATTGACCCCTTGGTCCGAAGAGCACTGTACTATAATATAATGGTAACTTCCGTTCCATGTGAATGTATTCTTTCTAAATCTGGATACTCTATTATATTTTTAAATGTAAGTAAATAAAATGTTAAAAAAGGTATAAAAATAATTTAAGTATATTACCGAAAAAAAATTTAAGTAATTAAAAACCATTTAAAAAACTTATAAAAAAAAGAATTGTACTTATATAAACCGATTCCTTTCAATTTCAATATAATATTATTATATAATTATATTGTATCATTTTAATTTGAATATTTCAAAAATAATAAAATTAACCAAATAAATAATAATGCCTTCAAACGATTATATTATTCTAAGTTATATACAAACTTTACAACGTGTCCAATCGATCGTTATAACTTATAACGTATCATTCGTTATAACGTAGCGTCAAAACTAGCGCGCTTGAAATTCGTTATAACATAGCGTCAAAACTAGCCCGCTTGAAATTCGTTATAACGTAGCGTCAAAACTAGCGCGCTTGAAATTCGTTATAACGTAGCGTCAAAACTAGCGCGCTTGAAATTCGTTATAACGTAGCATCAAAACTAGCGCGCTTGAACGAATCGAGATTTTATTCGTTATAACGTAGCGTCAAAAATAGCGCGTTTGAAAAATGTAGCGTATTCAATCTAGCGCGCTATGAAAATATAGCCGTTAGGAACACCACTACCGGGAAAGGACATAGGATACTTTTTAGCCCGGAAAAATGTATGATTCCCGCGCGGTAAACGAATTTTGGCGCAAAGGATTTGCGGGCGTCTGGTTATATTGTAATTTGTATAAAATTCTATACTTATACTAGCCTTCCCGGCAAACGTTGCTTTGCCATAATATAAAGTATTTCGCCCATATAATTTTATTGAAGTGACTAAATAAGTACATCGCCATGGCAACGTCGACCGCTATCCCGTCGCACAAACATTGGTCGCCGTCAGTCTCAGGTTGTAATAATTTACTATTATTTATTCAACAAATGCACTTATCTATTATATATTTTTAAACATCTTTTTTGTACCATATTCTGGCAAATAAATACTTGAATTTGAATTTATAAAGTACCCAGTAGCCAATTCTCAGACCTACTGAATATGCATAAAAAATTTGGTAAAAATCAGTAAAACCGTTTTGGAGGAGTTCGCTGACTAACATTGTGACATGAGAATTTTATATAAGATGAAAATCATAGTTTGAAGTTTGAACTTACGAATAGTAAAATACTTGTCAAAAATGGTACACATTTCAATACATTTGCAATATTTAGATTTTAGGTGGCCTTGAGGGATATAAGGCTGATATTACATGACAGTTTGAAAGGAACCAAATTTAAAACTGTAATAGTATGGGAGTTACATTTCCTTATTTTTTATTATTCGTAGGTTTGAACCCACAAGTAAAGTTCTTTATTTACATAGGTGACGCATAATTCTAATAACTTCCTAAGCAATAGAGTTGTGTAGACTTGAAATATGTTGTCCGATGATATTGTATCCGCACCAACTGTTAACAGCTTTAAAATAGACTTGACAAATGGTTGATGACAAATAAGTCCTGCAAAAGAAATTAATAACGAGTGTATGAATTACAACACTGTGTGATATGGTCATATCAGCTAAATGCTGCTAGATCATTAACAATAAATAAATAATTTTTACACTTACAGCGGAGCAGAAGAAGTCTTTGTTAATTGAAAAGGAAAGCATTGAGGAGTTGAAGGAAGAGTTGTTAGAGTACAGTGAAGATGTTAAGGAGATGGATGAGATGGTGAAGACCAAGCTGGCTGACATTAAACTGACCAAGGGTGCTAGAAGGTATGTAAATTAATGTACAGTACTCCAAAATTAATAATGCGCATGTATGACCGTGAATAATGACCGTGTTACAAAAGCTACAGGAATATCACGACGACCTTTGACTAATACATGTATCTTAAACGCAATGCAATTAGAAAATGTAATATCGTCTACCGTCGCTCTGGAAATACAACCGTTGCCGAAAATTTTTGAAAACTTCTATGCCCATTGTCACTTTGGGAGCACTGTATAGATCAACGTAAAATTGTCAATACCAGTGGCGGCCCTAGGGAGTGGCGAACAGGGCAATCGTCCGGGGCCTCGCTCTTGCAGGGGCCTCGCATGGTATTTTTTCGTAAGACACGAGGCCTCGCAAACACCTGCCGTTCAGAGCCTTGCAAAGACCTTCCACCAGGGACCTCGCAAAGACCTTCCACCCGGGGCCTCGCAATGGGTAAGGCCGCCACTGGTAAATACCGTTTATGAAATAACTTTTAAAATATCGATAGACAACTTCCTAGTTAGCTGACCAATGCCTGACGCGGCGCCGCCATTCTAGTTTATTCCATTTGTTTTTTAAATTCGTTTATTTATTATCTAGAATCTAGATCATATACCTCTCTTCTTAAATTTATCTCCACGACAATATAAAACATCATTAACATTCTCAGACTATGTGTAAAAATCTCGATGGCAAAATATGTATTAACAAACAAATTGCCGGCCAATCTTTGTGCGACCTGTATTTTAAGTTCTTGATTTTTTTGTAATCTCGCTATACTGTACTCGGTGAAACATGGCGGTAGCGGTCATTGACTCCCTGTCAAAAACTTGTCATTTTCTATACAAAGCCGTGATTGACAACATTTGACACTTCATTGTCAATCGCGGTTTATACAGAAAATGACAAGTTTTTAACAGGGAGTCAATGACCGCAATCGCCATGTTACGCTGAGTACGTTATAGTTATATTATAATATTCAGAATTTTACGATATCAGATTTCTGAGCGTGACAAATTTTGAAGTATGTTGTGAAGTATTTTTTGACTGTCCGAGCTGCCGCGCAGAGCTTTTTTAGTTTTAAATTATTGTCTACATCTATACTATCTAATATTATAAAGAGGTAAACTTTGTTTATTTGTTTAATTGTAACGAATAGGCTTAAAAACTGCTGGACCGATTTTAGAAATTCTTCCACCATTCGAAAGCTACATTATTTACGAGTAACATAGGCTACTTTTTATTTTGGAAAATATAGGGTTCCGTAAGATATTTTGGTTTTTCTGTTACAAGGTGAAAAAAATCAATTAGAAAAGTTACTTATTTTGCGTACGCTGCCTAAATTATAAAATATAGAACCATACAGTGTTCCAAGTAAATGTAGATCTTATAAATATCTACAAAAATGTCCGCGACACATTATACCTATCTATGTCAAGTGAGGCACAACAACCATTTTTATATTTAAGTTAAAAATCTTGATTTTTTTTTGACTACATTTAAACGCATTTATTTTACTCATGCTGATAATCTTTATCAAAATAAATTATTTCATCACTAAGTACAGTTTGTGTAGATAATATTTGGTCTTTCAATGATTAAAATTGGACGTTTGATTTAGAAGTTATGGCGAAATTAAAAATTGCGATTCACGCCCGTTTCGAAGTGGGCGCTACCAAGGCGGGGGTGCGTAGTAGTGAAGGTGACCGGCCCTGCAGCTGGTGAATTAGCTTATATAATACACCAAGAATACCAATGATCCCTACTGATTTGCCTATAAGTAAATTTTTTTTTGCACTAACTATAGATAAATCCCAGGGCCAAACATTCAAATTAGTAGGAATAGAATTACGAAAAGAATGTTTTACACATGGGCAACTTTACATTGCCCTATCACGAGTCGGGGCTCCCAACCATCAGTATATTTTGTTACCTGAAAATAACTCAACGTCAAATGTTGTTTATAGAGAAGCTCTACAATAATCGCTTTAGTTATCTATCTTAAAACAACGGGTTGCACTCCGGGAATACCGGCAGAAGTGAAAACTTATTAGGTATAAATTACATTGAAATATTACCATCATTAACAACTCTAACATCCACAGAAAGACAATCTGTGCAGCCTGCGGATAGTGACTGCGTTGTCGATGTTTCTGTGAATTGACCTGGGAATCATTTTGCTGACCGTGTCTTTCCTGGGTAGGCTTTTTGCAGCGGTAACCGACATCCACGCGGGCGGAGCCGCGGGCGACTGCTAGTTATATTATAATATAATACTCTTAGTTGGTGGCCAATGTGTACAATGACACAGATAAAACTCTATGATGCTTTTAACACAGTGGGACGAATATTCAGACCAGCGAAAGAAGATACGCGGGACTGATATGCTCATCTGCCATCACCTTGCCAGTGGCCAGTCAGGCTGCCTCACTCCCAACGGAATCAGAATCGAATCGAGAACGAATCAGATCGATCTCAACGCTTTTGCTACCTTCGACGTAATATATATTAGCGTACAATGCGGCTCAATTTGGAACTTATTGGATCTCAACGGCTTTTACCACTCCTGACAGCTTTACTAGCGCACGGTCGTGCTGCGGCCACAGAACTAGAACGTATTGTTGATTATGTATTGGCATCGTTGGCTGCGGCTCAATTTAAAACCAATCCGACTCGTAAAATCAAAATCGTATCAGTAGGCCTACTATAGGTCTACCAGAATCTGATGGCAATTTTTGACAGCAGATTTTCAAAAAATATCCTTGATCATTGGATAAATTTTTATATTTGCATGTTTCACACACAAAATAAGCCGCTAAAGGAATAAAAAAGGATGAAAATGTTTTATTCCAATTACCCCGGTATTGCTAGAGTCAATTTATTTCCTCACTTTTTGCCATCAGATTCTGGTAGACCTATACTAAACCGTATTGAGACTCAATCGAATGAGAATGCCACTCTAACAACTCCATTTCACGTTTGTTTGAGTAACAAGCGGCGTTCATATTCGTTCGATTGAGTCTCAAAACAGGGGCCGTACCACTAAATCGTTTTGAGACTCAAACAATCGAACGAGAATGCCGCGTCCTGCTCTATCAAACGTGAAATGACGTTGTTAGAACAGGACGCGGCATTCTCGTTCGATTGTTTGAGTCTCAAAACAGTTTCGTGATACGGCCACAGTTTCGGGGGCAAAACTGCTGAATTAAGGAAGCTAATATTATCATTTCTCATTTCAGACTATACCGTGCTGTGAACAATATGATCAACAAATTAGATTCCGCCTTACTAGAGTTAGAAAGCAAAGAGAAGGAACTTATATCTACGCTGGAACAAACGAAGACAGAACCGCAGAAGGCAAAAGAACACCTAATTCAAATCGATGAATTGATGCATTCCATTAAGAGCTTACAGAAGGTTCCAGATGAGGCTAAACTTAAGCTGATACAGGATGTACTGGGCAGACTAGATGACGATTTCGACGGCCAGCTCAAAATTGATGATGTTTTGAAGGTATGTTATGCATAAGGCTTTGCTTCGAACAGGTTTGAACCTTATGGGTCTAAGCACACTAGGCTGAATTACGCTGGCGTAATTTACGTGGCCGAAATTACGTTCAGCCGCTTACGTCTGATGCGATATACTATACGCGAAGAGCCGAAATTTCGCGGCGTAATTTCCGTTGCGGAACGCGCGCGTAAGTGAGTATTTAAAATTCTCAGATGTAATGTGTGCGTTAACGCTTTGGAGCTAAGGTTGGATTTGCTATGTTCGGTTTGGATAATTACGTCGCGTATAGTGTGTTGCTATACAAAACATTACCGCCGAATCGCTGCCGAACTTTACGCTCGACTCGGCTCGTCGGAAATTCGGCTCGCGACGGAATTTCGGCATAGTGTGTCGTCTGTCGCGTTCCGTCCGTATTTTGTATGCGTTTGATACGCGGCGCAAAACGCGGCGGAATTTACGTCGGCGTAATTCAGCCTAGTGTGTTTAGACACTATGCCCTGTATTCACTTTGATTAGTGCGAGTGCAGGTAATTAGTGCAGCTATGATTAGGGTTGCCAACTTTTATTTTTGCATATAAATTACATTGGAATAAAGCACACAGTATAAAAATAAAGTACAATTTATTTTTCTTTATTATTATATCTATACTTAATATTATAAAGCGGAAGAGTATGTTTGTTTGTTTGAACGCGTTAATCTCAGGAACTACTGGTCCGATTTGAAAAATTCTTTCAGTGTTAGATAGTCCATTTATAGAAGGCTATGAGCTATATTTTATCACGCTAAAACTAACAGGAGCTAAGAAATTGTGGAAAATGTGTAAAAAAACGGGGGAAATTATTTGAAAGGGCTTATCTTTACGAATTACTAGAGCAATTTTTCTGTTTTGGGTCAGATAAGAAGTAGACCACGTGAAGGATCATAGGCTATTTTTTTGTGGACTAATTTGTCTGTAAAATATCTAATTTACGCGGGCGAAGCCGCGTGGAATGTCTAGTTATCTATACCGTGTAATATGAGCGTTTCTCAAAAAATTTGTACCATTTTTTTAGAAAATATTATAAAATAAAAATTTATTTAAATATTACAATTTTTTTTATTTTAAGATATGGGTAAATGTCTATAAATTTGAAATAGGGGTTGTTTTCAGATATAAAATGTTTATAAATAGCAAAATCTATTATTAACTATTATACTATTTCCTATTTTGTTACCTTTACTAGATTGTATGTTAGTCAGCGCCATAAACACTAAAAAGACTGGACTTTGCGTATACGTAGAAGGACTGACCACACAAATTAAGTTTATCAATTTTAATTTATTGTTGTATTTGTTTCTACTAACATTTAATAACATTTAGAGTAAATAAAATCAAAAGAATCAAAAGTTGAAACACGAAACGAAGAAATAAGAAGTAAATTTTCCAAAGCATCAATAATAAAGTAAAATATAATGAACAAGAAAACTTTCAAATTAGCAAAGCAAAATCAATTAATTAAGAAATACCAGTTTCTATGTAAAAAATTGCTTTTAAAAATATCATTAATTCACTTATTAATACAAACTTCAAATTAACAAAAAAATATTATTCATTTTTAATGTACTGAAAATTTATAATCGTATTTCTCATCCAATTTCAAAATGTCAAGTCCCAAAATCACTTAACTTCTTCGTTCTTCTTAATTACCACAAAATTCACCTAAGTTCAAATTTTTGCTCAACAAAAGTCATCAAAATCAAGTCATGTTACCAAAAAATTTTTGATATAAAAATTAGAAAACAATTACTAATATTTCATTTGAATTAAAAAAAAAATGCCTTGCATCAGGACTGTGCAACGACACGGTACATAATGTACAATTTATACTAATATTATAAATGCGAAAGTATCTGTGTCTGTCTGTCTGTCTGTCTGTCACGCCAAAACTACTGAACCGATTGTAATGAAATTTTGTACACAGATAGTCTAAAGCCTGAGAAAGGACATAGGCTACTTTTTAGCTGGAAAAAGGGGTTGTAAGGGTGAAAATGCGTAAATTTGTAAAAAATAAGTTACTTCCAAAAATTCATAACAGATGGCGCTTTGAGTCGCCTACATCGCGCTATCGCTTGCTCATAAGTCTTTCTATAAGTGATGGTACCATGTTAGGTCACGTTTTTCGATTGTTATGTGTTATTAAATATCTCGCTACTCACTACTCAGTACTTTATCTATGTAGTGACGTAACCTTAAACATACCAATGATAAACTATAGTTTATGGGTAAAGCTAAAGTTGTGTAATGGGGGGCTAAATAAGCTTTAAATTTAGTATAAAGTTTAATTTAAAAAAAAAATGAAATATTATGTGCACACTGCACAGCTTCTGTTTTTAGATATTTTGATTTAAGGGGTACCAGGGTTTTAAAAAGCTTTTTTTGATACCAATTTTATTGACACCGCGCGCTATAAACTGAAGTCCACGCGGACGAAGTCGCGGGAAACAGCTAGTTTGTACATATCGAATACAAATATAATATAAATATAAATATAATACAAATTCCAGCTCGAAAACGGTAAGTTTTATAAAAATTTTGTTTGAATAAAAGTTGTAGCTAATTTTGTGACGAACAACTTTCTAATTTGTAAAGTGTAATGTATTATTATGAAAAAATCATTTTTTCCATTAGCGCCCTCTACTTTTTGTATTTTAAGTCGGATGTCGTCACTCCAATGACAAAAATGTAGTTCGCAATGCCCGCTACATTTTTTATTTAAAAAACTTTTTCCTAAAACCAATAGTTTCCGAGAAAAAAGTGTGGGAATAATGGCGTGGAGGCCAAAGGAAGATCTTCCGACCGAGAGAGGTGGTATGCCCGGTCAGGCCGAAGCCCACGTGATACATTTCAGCTGTCTTATATATACCGCCGCGCTTAGAAAACTTCGATAGCGCGATGCAGGAATGTTAGGCGAATTGTGGGTCGCCACATCACTCCCCCCCGAAGACCGGAGGTCGAATCTTGAAGTCTTGTCGCTTGAGTCGCCAGTGCCAGTGAGTTCCAGTGAGTCGGAACTGTTGCAGTGAGTCCCAGTGAGTCGGAACTATAAGCTGCTTGCACGGGATCCAGTGAGTCGGATAGCTGCCGTGCGGGGCCGATGCTACGAGCTGACCAGGAGAGATGTGCTCTGCTTGCTGACCGGTCGGTGTAGTGAGAAAGCCCGTTGATGCCGATGCGGAGTCGCCCAGGCCGCGGTACATTGCGGCTAGTGGACGATGTACCCGATGAGGCGATGCTGGCTGGCGCGGTGCGGAGGGGCGGGGAGTGATGATGATGAAGGAGGCGCGTTCTGTCGAGGGTCACCAATGTGGGAATAATGGCGTGGAGGCCAAAGGAAGATCTTCCGACCGAGAGAGGTGGTATGCCCGGTCAGGCCGAAGCCCACGTGATACATTTCAGCTGTCTTATATATACCGCCGCGCTTAGAAAACTTCGATAGCGCGATGCAGGAATGTTAGGCGAATTGTGGGTCGCCACAAAAGCATTTAATTTTTTTTAATTCATTTTTTGGATTTCTCAAAAACAGCAATTAGCGCGACCTTTTTAATTTTTCTGTGACCTCTTGATAATCCCGTAATTTATCATCGAATACATATTTGTTTAAATTTTGATTCATTCGTCACTACGACCATAATTTCTGTCACTTTAATAAAACTTGTAACGTATAATTTACGAAAAATATCTTAATAAAATCACAAAACACCGGCTAGTTGACGCCATATTGTAAACAAAACGCACCTAGCGCCGCGGTGGTGAGCGCTGAACTAATTCAATCAAACGGCTGCTTTTGGATCAGCTGTAGTGTTGAACGTTTTGGGCGACCGAAATATTCAATTAAAAAGGTAAGTCTACCTTTTTAATTGAATAGTGATTGAATCGCGTTGTTCAGTCAAAGGGCTAGTAGTAGCTGTATGATTGAACGGCTGTTTTAACCAGTTGGCTGCGACACATATGTTATGTGTCGCATATTACAACTCGAGACTGACGGCGACCATTGTTTGTGCGACGGGATAGCGATGGCGCCATACTTATTTAGTTACTTCAATAAAAGAATATGGGCGAAATACTTTATAATATGGCAAAACAACGTTTACCGGGACAGCTAGTTTACAGCTATACATTACACAACATACTAAAGGCAAAGTTATACTAATTGTTATGTAACTCTTTACAGATGCTCGAGATTATAGGTAATGAGAACGTGAATCTATCCGAAAAGCAAATGGCCGAACTGATAGATCTACTCGACAAGGAGGAGATTCTAGAAGTTGAGAGTAAGATACAGAAGGCTTTGGACAAAGCAGCCAAGGCGGCCAAAGAACAGGATAAGAGCACTGATGCTGATGGGAAGGTAACAATTTTCACTATAATAATAATAATAATATCTATGGACGCTTCACACCACATCAGTCTGGCCATGTGCTAAGTACCTAAAGGACTTGTGTTACAGGTACCAGACAACGGAAATATATTTAATACTTTTATATTATTAAACATATATTTAAGGTTTTTATCATATCATATATAACTAGCTATTTGACGAATTCGATAAAACACGAATAAAATGACATTTTCTAAAAATGATTCCTAGCTAGATCGATTTATCGCCCCCGAAACCCCTATATACTAAATTTCATGAAAATCTTTGGAGCCGATTCCGAGATTCCAATTATATATTATACAAGAATTGCTCGTTTAAAGATATAAGATATATTTAATACCCAAGAACCAGGAACATTGAAAACTTTTGTTCCGTCGGCGGGATTAGAACTCGCGACCCCCGGCTTGCGCTACCAACGCGCCACAAACTGAGCGACAGGGGTCGTCAAATTTCACTATCATGATTTTCCTTTTTCTAACACGCTTTTATTAGCTTGGGCTGTATGTATATGACGGAATCTTTGAGCACGATTTATATAGATCAGTTAACTAAAGCTGGCACGTTCACAGTGCTGTCACTTATGCAATTTCACTATACAGTATGTTTAAAAAATAATATGTTTGCATCATGATAAAAATTATCGTATAATCTGCGTACGATAATAATATGCTATCGTACATACATCGTACGTACGCACAAAATTATCGTATGTGCACGATAATTATCGTACGGTTCTGAACGCTGGCCGCTCGCCGATCACAAGTTACCGACTTAAAACATCACGCTGTATTTATAAACAGTAGCATAAGAAAAACAATAACTGCCCCCTTCACGCTCATAAGATAGACCGCGCGCGAGAGAGACGGGCAGACTTTTTATGATGCGTATGCAGTACAACGTCACGCCACGCGCTTATTCACAGACACTACACAAGCGCAATGTTTAAATGTGTTGATCGTGCCAGCTCTTGTTAACTGACCTGTACCTATCTCCAGAACTGTGATTAATTCGAAACTTTGCATACGTAACAAAAATTTTAACAAATCATTGCATTGTCTTTGGCTCTTCACCAAAGGCAATGCAATGATTTGTTAAAACTTTTGTTTTTTAAAGCGTATTTTTTTTGTACTTTTAACTATTATTGATAATTTATGTATACAGCTTTAATCCAGTCTGGATTCTATAAAAATGTATTCGCGTACACTTCAAACAGAGATTTGATTATATTTAAAAGTCCATGGTGTGATGGACTACAATAAAATCAATACTTAATATTATTTCAATTATCCTTGGTGAGAAAAACCTATATTTATTTATTTATTTGTTTTGGAAAACCAACAGCTTATGAATAAAAATGAAGTAGAACCAATACTATATAAAAGAAAGCCAATAACAGGTTTTCACTAATAGATAGATACTAATTATGACATAGTTAGCAACACACAACATTATCTACTGATATAACATTATAGCCATATTTTTAATATATATATTCCTTAATTAATCACTATTATACCTTATTATAATATTATCGAAACAAAAATACATGAAACTTAAATATGAATCTAGTGATATAGAAATCCTATCAGTAACTTACTAAAAAACTTCTTATTGTAATCTGATCGAAATTTAGTACTTTTGGTAGTGTAGGGATCTAAATTAAGTTCTTTGCAAATAGAGTTAAAGGATCTGCTTGCTCGCACCAGGAATGAGTTACCTCTATAGTTAGTGCCGCAGGTTTCACAAGTAAGTGGAGGATTGTATCTTCTTGATCTGGAAGGTACAGTAAAATTTATTTTTTGGAGAAGGTCTGGACAGTCGACCTCATTATTAATAATTTTCAGAATAAATCTGAGTTTTGTCTTCGATTAGATAATGGCAAAATGTGAAATTGTCTGCAGAGGGCAAGGTAGTTTTCTGAGTTGTAGATAATTTTGAGGCGGTAACATAAGAATCGCAAGAATCGTTTCTGAATTTTTTCGATTCTGTCAATGAACTTATTATAGCAAGGATTCCACACTTGTGAACAATAATCTAGATGACTTCTAACGAAGGTACAGTAAGTAAAGTATTTTTAACGTTTTTGCTAATTTGAAGGAAGTACTTACCCTCATGATGAAGCCTAGGGCTTTTGAGGCCTTCGCGATGATTTTATCTATATGTTCATCAAACATTAGTTTTTCATCGTGATAGACACCAAGGTCACGCACGACATGACATCTTGGTATTACTTGACCTTTTAGAAAATATGTAGCAAGGACTGGGTTCTTTTTCCTTTATTTAGATAAAATTTAACTGTTTCTAAATTAATTTCAATAGAATTTATGAATGCTAGTGAGTCACTGTATGTGTTATCATTAACGGTGGGAGGTGGAGGTTGAGTAACATTATCACGGTTAAAGCTGCTTAATGGGCATTGGAAAGACTCATTAAAGTAATTAGAAACAGCATTGCAGATTGTTTCCCCAGGTGAAATAGTGGCACCATTATATATAAGGTTACTTGGTATATGATTTGTTTTAGACCGATGTTTTACAAAACTCCAAAACTTCTTTGGGTTTTGAGCGATGGATGATTCTGTCTCTGATAAATAATTAGAATAACACTCCGACTCCACCTTTTTTACGCGATCACGTAACAGCTTAAAAGTAATCTGATCACTAATTCTACCATATTTTTTGAATTTTTTACGATACTTATGTATTTCTTTTATTAGGTGTTTAAGAGAATAATTATACCAGACAGGATACTCACTGGGTTTAATTTGTTTTCCGTACCCAAAGGGTTAGTCTGTCTGTCTGTCTGTCTCCAGGCTAGACGAGCCGCGCCAGCTCGAGCGACGCATTTGTTTCACTCCCAATAGTGCCCGTGTCACGTGTGGGAACTAGAGCGAGCGAGAGAAATGCGTGGCTTGATTTTTATTCGGCGGTATCCGCTTTTCTGACGTTTCACTAGATTTAGTTTAGTGAAACGACATATCACTAGATATTTTTAGTAAGAAGACGTAACAAATAAGAATATTCGGCATCTACCGGGAGTTCGTGATATCCCTAGGGATATCGTGAAATCCCTGATATCCTCTTTTCCCTGCGACATATAGTTAACAAGAAAAGGATATGGGCGAACAGCCCATTAAGAGCATACGCTAAAACAATTTTTCCATACAAACGTATTTCCCAATTTACTCCCTGGACAATGCGTCTAGACAAATGATTTTTTATACAATATTGGGATCTGTGAAAGCTATGCCTGTACGTTCGATTTTTTCTAAATTTACTAATAAATAAAAAAAATGAGCATTCGAAAATCACCAAAAACGAATGCCGCGTACCCCGCCAATCGACCGATCATAAAACAAATTTGAAAGATCTTTTAAAAAAAATGAAAACGTACTGGCATAGAGGCACTCTTCCTGTAGATATTTCATGAAAAAATTATTAGATAGGCTCAATTTTGAAGGAGGAAACTGAGGAATACGGGACCTCGATTTACGCTAAAATTTTGTCGAAAAATGGGCCTGAGCTGCATCTGTCTCTATCACAATCTGCGGGGGAAGGTAGGAAGTGAGGGGGGTATTGTTAGTCGCTACAGTGTTTTGTACACATACATATACATCGCTGCATACTACGATATGACGCGGGTTTGCCTGTCGATTTATGATATTATAGCGTAAAGTACTGTATGAATCTGGTATGAGAATGTACATTTTATATAAGTAATCGGACTATGCAGTATAATATAACAGACCTATTATATTATGAACTAGCTGTTGCCCGCGACTTCGCCCGCGTCAAAGTATAATATTAAGTATGTCCTTCTTTTTGGAAGTCGGTTAAAAATAGCCTTTAAGTTACCTTACTACGTCAGCTATCTACAAAAAAAGTACCGTCAAAATAGCTCCAGCCGTTTCAGAGATTAGCCGGAACAAACAGACTGACAGACAGACATAGGTACAAACAGACAAAAATTGTAAAAAATGTTGTTTTGGTGTATGTAGCGTAGGTATAGACTTAATATTATATTCATATTTGCATATGTAGTAACAAACGGTTCTTTCAATATTACAAGCAGACACTCCAATTTTATTTACATATAATATTATGTATAGATGTATAATAGATTTTACGTATAAAAGTAACTTTCATCTGCGGCCAATTTTTTTTTACTTGTATGGGCAAGCGCCCCAGCGTCATGTATGTATGTATGTATGTATGTATGTATGTATGACATGTAAGTGTCATACATACATACTGTAGCATATGTATGTTTTTATGTTTGTGTTCGCATATCTCTGAAAGTACTATTCCGATTTCAGTAATTCTTTTTTTGTTGTACTAGGTATTGTTCAACTTAGGGAATAGTGCAAGTTTCATCAAAATCGGTTCAGTAGTTACCTACTAGTTATGGAAATAGGGAGTTTTAATTCTCAATTACGTACAATTTTGAAGTTGGTTTTATCTTTTCAAAATACAGTTATCATCACTCAAAAACAATAATATTTTTCCCTAAAAAACTGTCATAGTAATGGGCCTGCTCAACCGGAGAAATACCACGCGCTCACAGAAAACCGGCGTGAAACAACCAACAACAGTTTCGCCGAGTGAGTGAGTTTACTGGAAGTCCAATCCCATACCTTATTCCCTTCCCTACCCTCCCCTACCCTCCCCTACCCTATTCTCTTTTAAAAGGCCGGTAACGCACCTTCAGCTTTTCTGTTGTTGCGAGTGTCCATGGGCGGCGGTAGTTGCTTTCCATCAGCTGCCCTAGCACGGGTTTGTCGATATAGAAGAAATAGATAAAGACAAGAAGTTCTATAGTTTCTTGGATAATAGCTCCTGTTTCAAAATAAATAAGGTCGTAGATTCATCGACAACAGAAATCGTTTTTATGTAGGTTTTTCGAGCAACTTTTACGACCTATAATATTTGTTTTGCGAGCTCGGATTTATAAACATTTTATAAAATGTTACACAATTTGTCTACCACTTGGCGATTTCGATTCATTTTTGAGGGTGGAATTATCAATTTTCCCACGCTAAATAATAGGTAATAAAAAAACTACATGGTTATAAATTATACTTAATATTATTTTGTCTACGAAGATCGGAAACATTTAGCAATTCCTCTCAATCAGTTCAGCAAATGAATTGTCGAAACTGTCAAACTGACAATTTTAAATGTCAATTTAGTAAGTTAAATTACTAATAACTAGACATGAATTGTGAATTGCAAGCAGAAATGCATTTTGCGATTTTTTAAAAATGAATCACATTAAGATTCATAATATGATTCTACTAAGCGACCACTTTAGCCCCGTCACAGTAAAGCAATATCTATACTGAGGCCCCGCACAGCACAACGCTAACGTAAATTATATTCACAATACCTAATAATAATATTATTATCATAGCTCCAACTTCCAAGCAGACTGCGTCGAGGCGGGATCGAGGGGCCCAACGGGCTGAGGGCGCGGGCCGGGCGGTAGCGGCGCACGCACACATAGAATACTCACACACACAGGCTGGCGCGCGGCGCAGGGCGAAGCGCGATGGCAATAGTTTCTTCAAATACCTATTTTTTAAATTCTCCTGTACCCGCGTTTCCTCTTAAAGGGCCCATTCACGGCAGTCCGCCGTGCAGAACTGCAAATACAGACATAGCTCACTCATTGGTTTGACAAAAAACACAGAGATTTGACCTCATTATTGAAGAAAGATAGATTTTATAAATTACTAGAAAAATTTACTTTCTGGTAATTTATAAAATCTGATATAACTTTAGCCATGTTGTATGTAGGTTATAATTCTTAAAATTAATGAAATTCATATTTTAACAAAGGAATTCATAATTTAGGTTAACCTTAATGGAAAATTACCTTCCATTGTCTTGCTTCCGAGAATAAATGAATTGCTCCTTTGTTTCAGACTTTATTCGACTTGATACGCGAAGCCCAAAAAAGGCAAGAAATGAAAAAGGCGGCTGAGAAAAACGGCGAGCAACGGAACATGCCAAAGAGCGAAGACATCGTCACAAAAACAGCAGCGAAACCAGATGAAACCAGTAAACGACCCGAAAGCCATTGAGTGAATACGTTGTTAGTAAATGTGTAAATATGAATGTAGCGGTTTCATAGTTTACGCTTTCCTGGCAGTTTGCCGCGGCAAATTCGAAAGGGTGTCGTTTGGTGTTCAATTTCAGGGTTGCCAACTGTAAAATACTGCGTTCTAATTTCAAATTTTAACATTTTTACTTTTTAAAGCAGTACTTAAATATTTAAGGTCGTTGGAATGTTTGTATTGTCCGTTTCAATTGTGGTAGTTGGTGGTCCGAATATTTGAAATGCACTAATTTCGGTGCATGAGAGTAAGTTACGTCATTTATTTATGAAATTATTTATGAAACTGTACATGTATGCCCTAACGACAATAAGCAATTTTCTAATGTAATATTTATGTGTATATAAAATTGATTCCATTACATACAAATATAGTTCTTGATGTATTTTTTAAGTTTCATAAGATAATTTCTTTTAATATTGTACTCAAAATACATTAAGATCAGTACATAATATTATAACGTTTTTGCTTTGTGCAAAGTTAATAAAAAGATGTTTACAGTATTTCATTTGTATTTAATGTTTCTTTATTTATCTAACCCAGCATTCTCTGGTTTCTAACGTTATATTTTTCAATCCGTGTAAAAGGGCCCATTCACGGCAGTCCGCCGGCTTATGCAGGATAATAAATGGGCCTTTTTATATTTAAAGAAGTCTATAAATTGTTAATTTTTTTACATATTATGCACTGTTACCAACTTTATGCCGAAATACTACATAATATGAAGCTTCTTCAAAACGGTTCAGTTACAACAAAAACTGTATTGCAAATTGTATTTATGATGATTTATTCATGCATTTCTGTGATCGCTACATCTGTTAATTTTTTTAGTTTACTTTTATAACTATACCTAGTTAGCACAAATTGTCTGACAAATATTTTTTAATCGTTATTAAGTTAAATTATATATAACACTTATCAGCTGTATATTTAAAACTTGCATCAAATGCTCCCTTAGTACAAAATTGTGTACGGAACATAAAACATGTTATTGATATTTTGCTTAAACAATTTGTAAAGGAATCGAGGCAAATTATTTTCAAAATAATTAATCTTGACTAACTGTAAGGGTATAAGAGAATACAGATGTCGTAAGAAAACGCTTATTTTATTTCTTCCTCAAGGTGTCTGATGGTAAGGTAAATTACCCTTAGGGCCAACCCACACGTACCACAACCACACGACATCGTACCGACAAAATGTCGTCGAGCGGTGATTATGTGTGAATGGTGTCGCTGCAGCTTTTTGTAGTTGCGTTGTGGTACCGACAAAATGCCGACGTGGTTGCGTTGTCGCCTGTGGTTGCGATGTGGTTACGTACAAAAATCAATGAAACGGAGGGGGGGAAGAGCGGTGTGCGCGCACTGTCGTTGCATCGACGCAACGTTGCGCGTTGTGGTTGCGATGTGTTCGGCCGTGGTTGCGTCTGACAAGTTATCTGATAAGTGGTCGACAACGACTGCAAAATGTGGTAGGTGTGAATGATCCAGTTCATTTACAATACGAAATATACGCCCGACCACGTGGTGTAGTTGTGGTGTGGTTGTCGTGTGGTTGTGGTACGTGTGGGTTGGCCCTTATACGATAAAAGCTTTGAGTAGGTTGCTTATCCGACAAATATGCTTATAAAAGTACGCTTATACGGGCAACTAAAATTGGAAAATCCAAGCATTACGCAAAATTGCTGCTTGTTGCCGCAAATTGCTTGATGTAGTCGTGAGTCGCGACTCGTAACGTCATAGTTGACGAGAATTAACTGGAATGGAGCAATTTTGGTTGCCCGTATAAGCGTACCTTAAGTCTTAAGATGACGCCGCGTTAAAGTAAAAAATGAGCTATGGGCTTAAAGTGTATGCTTGAACTTAAATCACTCTCCAGTCTCCTCTGTTGCCAAAATAGGAATCCCTTTTTTTACAGAGATCTTTTTGATTAATTATTCTGTGTTATAAAAGTTGACCAATCGTGTTATGCTGTGGGTAATTCAAAGACAAAAACATGATGATTCATACTGATACAATGAACTTTAATTTCTTAGCTTTAGTCATTGCTGAGAAAAATCGGTATTGCTACAGCCAAATTATCAAGGCGTCGCGTCGCCTTAAGCGCATCTTAAAATCAGATATTATGTATCGGGCAATACTCGCGTTTGCGCATTCGGGACTTTCGAAAGATCTATCGATTTTAGTTATAGGCTAGTATTACGAGTATAGCAAGAGTATAGTTATAGGTATCAAGTATGTATATTGTATCGTCTGCATATTCCGTCACACAAGTGACACATAATATTATTTTTCATATTATTTTACTTCATAAAAGAGTTTCTAACTAAAAATAATAAGATGTAATTTTAAAAAGTATTAATTTATTTTATACAACTTATTAAAGGTGATGAAAGTCGTCAAGTTGCAAGGAAAATCTTATTTGAATTTCGCGGTCAAAAAATGGCGCGATTGTAGTATTCTCCCTCATATCATTGGTCAAAATTTTAATTTGAATGGCCTTCAACACCAATACGAACGAATCACAGTGCGTAAAAAATGTAATCTTGAATCTAATTGTACAAGACAGGTTTGTAAGCAGCCATCTCGAATAAATTTCGTAATTGAAGCTTTACTATTGGTCGATATCAGGACGTCACTCGGACTTGACGGCGTTGCGCAAATTTTATCATTTTGAACTCTCACTTGCGGCTGCCATGTTTTTTTTCATGTGGGGTGTGTGTGTTTAGTTAAATATCATGAAAATAACCCCATAAATATATTCTCCAAGGTGAGTGTCCGCTTTTCATGTCCGTAACCGTTGTAAAAAGTGTAAGCGAAGTACTAGGCCACATAGCCATAGTGAAAGTGCATCATGTAACCCTGTCATGTCTTGTGAAATTGTTTCGATTACACCTCTCGTAGTATCTACCGTGTCAATAAACTTGTGAAACGCACACAATGTTTACAAGAGTGAGTGGTAGATAAAAAGTGTATTTTGGTAAGTAATCACGAGATAAACCAACGACAAATCCCTATTGCCACCCTCGAATGACGTTTGGCGCCATCGACCCATTTAGCGCGGCGGGGCGGGTATGGTATTCCATGAAATTCTTTGTGCCCTTGCAAGTCATACCGATGCACCGTAGATGCGACACGCGATAATATGAGTAACGTTTTATTTTGCAGAAGTGAGGGATGCACTAAGTGCGTCATTTTTGCTAGATAGTGACAATGAATGCTATTTACTAAACGAGGGAACAAGAGAAAGAATTACAAAATAACGACTACTAGCAAAGCACAGGCCAAAGAAATAAGAATGTATTGTTTGTAAGGAGGTATAACGCAGGATCGATATCGCACACGGCCCAAGCTAATGAAAAATGGACACACGATTTCCAAGCATGTTATTGGTGTTTGCTGCGAGTAGATATTGTACCGGGCAGGATGCGTAAGCATAAAAGAGGGAGCCAGGCCTTAGCCTGCTGGCCTGCCACATCAAAAGAATCGTACCTGATATCCAACAATTTCTGATACCTGCACATTAATCCCAGGTAAGAATAATATTTATTTTGCCCGCAATCCCTAACTTTTGTTTTGCTGTTTATCAAAATGTTGATCAACAAGTATGTTACAATGAGTGTCTCAGTAAATATGGAGTCTCATTATGTAATTACTTTGTCTACAATATCTATTAAAAATGTCAACGCACTTCTATTTTTACTGTAACAATGTAGACAGATTTAAGTAATTGTGATTACTAATGACGATCATTTGATAATTTTAAATGTATTTACAAATAGTTTGGTGGTATTGACATCACAATCTTATAATATAAAGATTATTGTTGCATTGTTATCTGAAATTTACATTTCAACATTCCGATCATTGTTAGGGTAGTGTAGTATCCGTATAGCTGATGTTGATACAGAGGAACTAATTTTATATTTTTCTATTGTCAAGTGGCTATGCAATACCCAATGATGGGCAGAGACGGTAATAGTGGGCATGTTAATAAGAAGATGGTTAAGACAGTTAATGGTACAAAGAATCCTTTGAGAAAGGTCGGTTTTCATTGACATGCATCCTACTTTGTATTCATAGGCAACAAATATTAATATTTTTACTTAGTCACGGTGTTGTTTTCAATTTGCTTTTTGGATATTTCAGTAAACACATTATTATCACACTTTTATGTACAAAATACACTTAGCTTATTATGCTTTTTGCACTGCATTTAATACTTTTAATACCCTCTACTATTAAAAATATTTACACAGCTAGTAAGTATGTTAGAAGGTATGCTCGTCTTACTCTGGCATATTGAAAAATAATGTGACAAACAGACAGCAAACCGAATAGTGGTATGCCGTTTAAATATTTTTATTATTTTGGGGATTATGTTTTATTAAGAAATACAAATGGAAAGTAAATACATAGTTTATTAAAATAAATTATAGTTTAGACTTTCTCCTTGAACATGGTATTGTAACTACATTTTTTAGCTAGAAATAATCTGATATCATACTGAAACATCCAATCCAATTATATTTCTGAATCCTATTATTTTTTGCTGACAACTTACAAACCGTGGTTGGGTACTTATAAGTTATGTAGTCCTTTATTTAGCTGTTTTAGGCCAAACATATTTTAGACCCTATAAATCTATGTACCATTGTGGAAATTGATTCCTAGGCAGTTGACAGACCAACCTCATTTGGTCGGATCATGTCAATTCAATGTTAATTGTGATCTGTCAGCTGGGTTTGACATAATGCGACCAAATTAGATCCACAATAGACAGAACAAAGGAGTATCTCGACTTCAAACACACTGGCGAATATACGCGAGTTGGGCGCGAGTGTCACTTTCAAGTTTCAACATGTTTCACTATGCTGGGTAACACACAGTTAATATACCTAGCGGAATAGAGCAACAATCTCGAGCTGTCAAACAAAACCGAAATTGATTTACGTCTGTGTGTAAAAATTTGTTTACAAGTATCTTTCTAAGAGATTAAATTGTCAATGTGCCGATAAGTGCCGACTGGACGTCAAACAGATGAAAAAAATTTTTTATAGTGACATCTCACTTACTCGGGCCTTTGTTTCTCTATTCCGCTAGGTATATTTACTTTATGGTAACACATTAGAACTGCGTGCGCCGGTCGATATGACATACTACGTCAAACATATAAATTTCGAGATCTCTTCTGAGTCGGCCTACTTGTTAGTTCTGTTTACTCTGCTACATAGGTCCCCCAACTGCCTAGAAATCAACTTTTCTGATAGTGCATAGATGTTGCCTGTGAGAAGCACTAGTTTTACATGATGTTCCTATTATTTTACATATTAAAATTTGTGTACCATTGTTTAATGCTGTCACCATTTATTTGCATAATTATACCTTCATAAAAAAGAGCCTTGTGAATGAGAAAATATTATTTCCCACATTGTTTACATAACATTGCTGTAGATTCTTGTTTTGTTTTAAATAAAATTTGGATGCCTTTGTCTACCCTTTCATGTTATTTTTGTCAGTAAACAAAACAATATTTATAATGTTGTATGTGATCACATTACAGGAGTCTAATCCAGACAACTTCGTCGGACAGCTGTGCACGAGACTACAAAATATCAAAGACCAGGGGGACACACCACTAACAGGAATGCCAAGTTGTTCTATAGAACAAACAGAGGCTGTGCGTAGATATTATGCTGCATTCCCGGCTCTGAAGAAAGGACAAGAGTCGCCGTTGCAGTACTACTTGCCGCCACCGGCCTGGTGTCGAAAAACCGCTCCGGAAACCAAGGTCAAGATGCAAAGCGAAATCGTGGCAACGAAAGATTGGAATTCTAAAAATAAAAAATATTCATCCGGAAGGGAACGTCGCAACTCATGCCACAGCCAAAAAAAGAATCGAAAACGTTTCAATAGCTACAGGAGGACCCTCGAGAGCAAGGAGAATCTACCCGAGTGGATGACGCATGAGGGAGTGTGGGACATGGAAGCTCAAGATCCCGTCAAAGAATTCATAAGAGCTATCGCACTGGACGAGGGCTACGGGACATGCGAAAACACCGTCACCGACGAGGTTAAAGAAATTAATCAGGTAAAGCGCGTAAACGACGAAAACATGGTGCCGGATTTCGACGACGGCCTCGACCTCGACGCCGAGTGGGGCGCTCTCACGGAAGATCCGATCCCCCGAGTCCGCAGCCCGCTAGAGGTGGAGCAGTACGCCAAATTCGAGGCGAAGTTCGACAGCAGCATCGAGGCGATATGGACCAACCAGCAGAACACGCCCGACGACGAGTACCAGGAGCTCCCCATCGACTTCCACGACCTGCTGTCCTCACCCTCCGACCGGCTGTTCGCCGACCCCCCCGCCGACCCCCCCGGCCTCCTGCTCGCCGAGAGCATCTGGGCCGCGGACGCAGGCGGGCCGCGGGCGGAGTCTCCCGGTGACTTACCCGCGCGCCTGCGACCCCTTAACATCGAGGACGAGCCGCGCGCGCTCGAGTTTGCGCTCCACGACAACCACCTAGACGACGCCCTCGCTGCCGTCGCCGACACCATGCGCTCCTTCGCCGCAATCAACCACAGCCGCGAGCGCAGCGGCTTCGCGGAGGTGGTGCCGCGCCGCCCGCGTCCGCCGCCGCCCGTCGCCCTCGCTCCCGCTCCCGCCCCCGCCCCCGCGTCGCCCCCTCGCGAGGACCTGCTCACCGCTGCGCGCACGCACTTCCGCCCCATCAAGCCGGCGCGCGACGCCGAGCCCGCGCGGTACCGCGACGGCGCCACGTTCGCCGTGCGCGCCGACCTCGACCCCGTCGAGTTCGTGCGCAGCGAGTCCGGCGGCGCCTACCGCGCCGACACGCGCGAGCGCTACCTCGAGTACCGCACGCGCACCATCGACTACGGCCGCCTCGCGCTCACCGCCGAGCAGCGCTGCCCGGACCTCGACGACCCCGCGCTGCGGCTGCGCTTCCCTGTGCGCCAGCGCGACGCCGCCGCGCAGACCGACCACCTCGCCGCACCCGCCGCGCGCCCCGACGAGCCCGGCGGCGCCGCCAAGAAGATGCGCGCGGGCGACGACGACGTCTGGGGCGCAGCGCCGCCGTGTGCGTGCGTCGCGCCGCCCGCCGCTCGCGACGACGACGAACTGTCGCGCGACTGGGAGGAGCTGCTGGCGGCGATCAGCGCGGCGCACGCGCTCTGCGCCAGCGAGGCGGAGGCGGATGCGGCGGCGGGCGTGGACCGCAAGCGCCGCCACTCGGCCGCGCTGCGCTGCGCCGCGCCCGCGCGCTGCCCGCGCCCGCACGCGCGCTTCTTGCGCTGCTCGCACCGGCCGCTCACGCGCTAGGCGCCGGCTCTCGCGTCCCATTAATTCGTTTCCGCTCGACCGGACCGGCGGGCTCGATTCCCTCGAAAGCTTCGTACGAAAGTGCCTTCTCGTCCCCCCGCTTTTTTGAACTGTTCCTCGATAATTTTTGTCCGCAGTTATTTTGACATATTTCCGATTGAAAGGCCTCAGGAGGACTCGCGGTCGAGAGGGGCTCCCGACGGACCTGGCAGTCGGAGCCGTCGGGATTCGTTTGGCGAGCCGGAGGGCGGGAAACGGCAGTCGGACCGCTCGGAAACGATATTGAGAGTATCCCCCGTCTATCTTAACTTTTCGACCTTTCGAACGTCGACGTCGATGTCGTGTCGAGACGGTTCGATCGTTGGCTCCCGTCGACGGTTTCGTTTACAGTCTAATATTGTAAGGCCCCCGTCGATCGGCTAGTGAGTATGCTCGCATCTCGTTGAAATAATATTGTCGTCGACTCGATGAGAAATGTTAGCCGAGCGCGAGGAAGAGTTAGCAATAATAATAGTTTAAATTAGGGTCGCCCTGGCGCGATTCCATGGAGCGATAGAGGAGAGATATTAGAGAAGCGTTTGACATATCGTTTCGATTGTAGACGTCGAAGGATCGAGGGTAGTGTAAAAATAATTTAGTTATCATTTTCTTTGTAGCGATTTTATATTGACGCCGCACGGAATGCCCCCGCCTCCGCCGCATATTTAAAAAGTTACTAATATATTGAAAAAGTTTAGTATTTACACGTGAGGTTTTTTCACCGGTGTTCCGGTGTATGTATTTGTTTACAAATGATTTGTACAAAAGACTAATAAGAAGTATTATTTTCTCGTATCGGGGCGACCGGACGGCGACATCGCGTGCGGCGCGAAGGACGATTCTAATATAATTCTTAAAATAAAATCGTCCAAAGTTGTTAATACGATTTGTTGATACGGTATGTACTCGCAGGTTTTATTTTTGTTAAATATTTTTTTGTTTTTTGTACTCTAAATTCATGTAAAAATTTATACGGCCGTAGTTTTCGTTTTTAAAGTCGTACACGTCGAAGGCAGAGTTTAGTGCATCTGGACCACGTAACATCAGGAGTAAGATAGCTGCGGGCGTCCGCCCGACTTATATCGCATGCGAGGGAGTCTCCTATAGATGGCGGCCTCCTAGAGTCTGGGTGCTATATTATAAGTATTCGTTATTGAAGGTGAACTATTTTTTCGATGGTTTGTCCGATGCTAGGTTTTATACGCGGAGATTTTATTGAATAGCCGCATATTTAACGATATGGCGCGCGCGGTCGGTTTGGCCGCGCCAGGATAGGTTTAACGTAGGAATACGCGTGGTCGGTAAAGTAGGATGTGCGCGGTCGGTAACGTTAGGATTTGCGCACTGCGCGTTCGGTAACGTAGGATGTGCGCGGTCGGTAACATAGGATTTGCGCACTGTACGTTCGGTAACGCAGGATGTACGCGGTCGGTAACGTAGGATTTACGCACTGTACGGTCGGTAACGTAGGATGTGCGCGTTCGAATGCCACGGTCGTCCGCGCGGTCGGTCGGTTAGGTCGCGGTCTAGTTGGTCGATCGGCACGGGCAACTGCACTGTCGGTCGCTAATGTCTCATGTCCCTCCGGTCGCCAGCTGCTACGGTTGACTGGCTACGGTCGACAGAACAGTACCGCGCGTGGTGAGTGGATCGTAAATGTTCCGCGCCGTTTTTAGCAGTAATTAACGTGTAAAGTTTTGTATGACGTCACCGGGTGGATCGTATTTGATAGTGCCCATCGTCGCCATTCCGCGAGCGCCCCGAGTTTTGTTGTACCCTGAGTTCTGTCGTAAAACCTTTTTAAGTTTGACCACGGCGCTCACGAAATGACGGCGACGTTAAATTGTAATATAATTTACGACAAGTATGGATGGTAACAGTTCATATAGGCGTAACTGTTATAGTTTATGTAAATCATAAGAATTGTATATGTTATATTTTCATTTTAAGAGACGTGATGGAGTTCACTCCTCGATGGGTGGGAGTGCGACATTTCTGCGTATTCCCACCCCGCGGGGCTCTATATGTATTACATATATTGTTTTGATCCTTTCTAGATACATTTTCATGTTTCACTGTGCTACATTATTATATTATATTTATGTATTTATTTCTGTAGTGTGTCCTCTGTTTGTAATGACTTAAAATGATAAAAAATAACAAAAAAATCAAAGTTCATGCATTGGAACGGCTAAATAGCTGTTATTGTATATATTTAAATGTTTCGAAATTGTGTAAGAACCCGCGGATATCTTACTATAAATATATTATAGTCCGTTGTGTTTGGAACATAGTATGTGACACTAGGAGCATTTTGTGTAGCAGATCTATTCCATGCACAGCGGACACCCAGTTAAACTATACAGGTTGGGTATTTTTTAAATCATAACTAATTTTATCGTTCATTTCTCCTACTCATCATTTTATTTCCGTTGTAAGTTCATTTTATACTGTACTTATTCCATTAACAATATTTGCTAAAAGATCCCTCAAGAAAAAAAACAGAAAATTAAAAAAAATGTAATGTTAGCTTCAGGATTGCATATAATATTATGTTTGATTAATTTTAATCTAATGTAATGTGCCTATGCACTCGATATGATCGACGACACCTAGATCATGTTTTGTTACAATTTAATATTGTACAAACGGTCCACTTTGGCTACTGGGGTTCGGCCTTAGCGGACTGTCAGTGAGGCTATAACGACTACGAGCAATCGATCGTCATAATAGTTTTGCTGACTCGATTGACCCTCAAGGTTACTCGTAAAGATTCGTTACTGTTGCATTAAAGATATCCTGCCCCCCTAGACAAGCGGCAAGCGATTATCGTAAACGCTAACGCCACAAAATGTATGGGATTTGACATTAGTATTCGCTAGCGAAGCGATGTCAAATCGCATACATTTTGTTAGCGTTTACGACAATCGCTTGCCACTTGTCTGGTCCCTGGGTTTTTCAGCCTCGCGTGAGACTCGGTGTGGTTTGTTCGAGAGTTTTGAAATACTGAGCTCAATCGTTACGAGTAACCTAGAGGAGACCCCGAACCATTAAAAATTTTAGCCACCATGTAATTCTCTGTGGCCACTAAGCTTTTGTCAGTAATGTTTATCGGTAATTTAATTTGCATATCTCACGATCAGCAGATGATTTTCTTTCCTTTACATTGGGAGGAGAGCTTCAGAATTTTTGGACACCGTCGCTAATGAGCACATGTTAAAAAATTTGCGAAAAATCTAAAAAAAAGTAGATAGTCGATTTGTTTATCTACACTCTTCTCCGGTAGTTTAGCAAGTGGTCGTGTAACCGATGACCGACGGTTCTTGGTTACATGCATATTTGTTGAAATGTTTTTTCTTTTTCGAGATTCGATTATCATTAGAAGAAATACGCCAGGGTAGTAGGTAGCAGTTTACAAGGGATTCCACATAGTTGGGGGTGCCAAACTTATGTATTTTTTTTAGAATATCATAATATTATGTAATATGTATGTAACTGTAGTCTGTTGAATACAAATTCAGAACTATGTTGGCCAGTCTAAAGTTTTATGTCTAGAATCTAGGTGTTTCAAAATCAAAGTAATTTTCCGATAATGTCATCAAGTGTATCCCTGAAAATAGTTACCAATTTCTTTGTATTAGGTTGTACTGCTACTCTGGTTGCCACCTGTGGGAAGAAAAATAAAAATAACGAACCAAAACATGCCTTTTATTTCTTACGCTGTGTTTGCTTCCAATGTTTCCCTTCAGATATTAAGATTAAATTTCACAAAATTTATGGTTACACTAGAGACATTTTGTGATTACATAATTTTAAGGGGCCGGGTACCCTCAAAATTCTCATACAAACGTAATACCAAAATCATTTTGTCATACGAAAATATTTAACATGTTTGAGTTATTTTTCAGCTTAAAATAGTAATTACTTACCTTATTTACGGAGTCCTTAATTTACTACAAAATATTTTAATACTAAAAAATATTTTTTAGAGTTGAAATATTTTGTAGTAAATTTTATATTTATTTATATATTTTTAGTGTTTCTAGTGTTTAAATATTTAGTAGTAAATTTAGTAAAAAAAATTTATACACAAAAAAAATTTTTTTAGTGTTTAAATATTTTGAAGTTAATTTTTGTTCAGGAACCTAGGTAATTACTATTTTAAGCTGAAAAATAACTCAACCATGTTAAATATTTTCGTATGACAAAATGATTTTGGTATTACGTATGTATGAGAAATTCGAGGGTAACCCGGGCTCTTAATTTATTGAATAGTGTCAGAAAATGTATTGATTTTATATCAAAATCTTTACAATAGGAGTTAAGTAATCATTTAATCTGAGTGTGGCCATTGGTCTCTAGATCAATATTAAACTGGATGAACGTATAAAGAAAGAAGCCTATAATTGAAAAATGGGTAAGAATAACAATAAAATAGTGGGCGAACTTACTCGACAAAGTTAGCCAAACTTGATCTCGGCGTCTCTTTCTTATGCACGAGTGCAAGCGAGAAGCACATATACAAAAACCTCAGTTTACACTTTCATCCATTGACATGCACGCGGTCCTTCGCGGCGCGAGACACCGGTTATACGATTTTGAATAATATTTTGTGTCTTAAAGTTTGTCTAAATCTTGTGAAGTGTATGGACTAAACTGAGTTAAATTCGCCGACTCCGTAAATAAGGTAAGTTGATATGTTTGATGAAGTTGTTTGATGAGTAAGGATTAATACCATTTATTATTATTCTTTCCTCTGCCGGCAATATTGTACATAGGATTCTCTATGCTCAATACTGAGTACAGGCAGTTTGCTAAGATAAAATCTAGGTGCACGGCATTGCTTTGGGTCAAAGCTCTTACCAATGTATTGTAAGCGAAATACAAGACCGTTTTTATCGTGAAAGTAATAAGCATCCGTTAAGGTAAAAGGCATAATATAAAATATATAAAATATATAAATAATATATTAAATAAGTAAAACTTTACCTAATTAAAACTAACTGTTATACTAAGTAACTCCGTAGTTTAAAATTTTATAAAAGCTTTCGAATGTGTTATTAGATAAACTTATAAGTAAGTAAAGGTTTTCCGTTTTACGTTAACAGTGCCGGTAACATAAGATTTAAAAATAATATAGGGTTCCTCTACATTTCACGTTACAGGGCAAGCGGGCATAATTATGTATTATGGTAGACCTAAGACCCCTGCATGATTAGAGCTCCAGACCTAGAAAGATGGGGAAATATTTTAACTCCGGTGCGCCAAAACTCGTTTATCGCAAGGGAACCGTACATTTTTCCGGGATAAAAAGTGTGCTATGTCCTTTCCAGGGACTCAAAGTATCTATCTCCATACCAAATATCAGCAAAATCGCTTCAGCAGTTTGGGCGTAAACAGACAGACAGACACACTTTCGCATATTACTTAGTATGGAATTGTCACCCGCAATCCCAAAGGAGCGAGCTTTCGAGCTTTCTTTGGAACAAGTAGAAGTAAGTAGGCTTTGGAAGTAGGTGTCCCACTCAAGCAGTAGCGGCGTCAGGGGGGGGGGGGGAGTTCGCTGGGCGACTGCCCAAGGTGCCGGATAAAAAGGGGCGCCAAATTTTTTCAGCACTATCAACACCCTGGGCACCGAAGAAGTCTCGCCCAGCGTCAAGCGTCATAAACGTTACTCTCTCCTCTTCCCTATACTAAGGCTGGTATAAATAGTAGGTACTCAAGATGCATCTCGGTCTCAAGACACGGTTCAGGCTCTGTGATTGGTTGGCTGTCACGGGGCGAAAATGGTCACATTTAGCAATTCCTCTCAATCAATTCAGCAAATGAATTGTCAAAACTGTCAAACTGACAAATATCAAATCAGTACAAAAATACAGAAACGAATTGCAAGCAGAGTTGCATTTTGCGATTTTAGAAAAATGAATCATATTATGATTCATATCATGATTCTTCAAAGCGACCATTTTAGCCCCGTGGTCGCGTCTTAAGTACTGACTATTCATACCAGCCTGAGATTCTCAATGTAGGGGTATAAAACTCAAGGCTACCGTGGGGTATGGGCTTCCAGATCAAATAAAATAAGGTGGCAAACGAGCAATTAAAGGCTCGTCTGATGGAAAGCAACTACCCAGTGTTGCCACACCGAATTTTCGAAAATCAGTAGATGTCATGCCAAAAATTGGTAGAATTAGGTAGATGTTAGACCCAAAAGTTTGTAGATCTACCACCCTCATATTATGTGCAAAATTTTTAGAATAAAAAATGCTAGTTTATCCATAGAGAGAGTTTTATTGATAGTGTTTATACTTATTTTTATTGAATAACCAGATGTTCCGCGCGGCTTCGCCCGCCTAATTTAGGAATGTTACGGAAACCGTACATTTTTCCGCAAAAAAAGAAATCTATGTCCTTTCACGTGGTCTATTCTTCATGTGTGCCAAATAACATAAAAATTGTTCCAGTACTTTCTTAAGATAATAATTTCCTCAGTTTTTTTCCAATTTTTCCTCGATTTCTTCGCTCCTATTAGTCTTAGCGTGATAAAATATAACCATAGCCTTCCTCAATAAATGTTCTATCTAACACTGAAAGAATTTTTCAGTAGTTCCTAAAATTAGCGCGTTCAAATAATCCCTTTCAAATAATCCCCCCCCCCCCCCACTTTTCACTCTTTCCTCTATTTCTTTGCTCCTATTAGTATGTATTAGCATCATAAAATATAGCCAGCCTTCCTCGATAAATGGGCTATCTAACACTGAAAGATTTTTTCAAATCGGACCAGTAGTTCCTGAGATTAGCGCGTTCAAACAAACAAACTAACAATCTCTTCCGCTTTATAATATTAGTCGGACCAGTAGTTCCAGAGATCAGCGCGTTCAAACAAACGAACGAACTAACTCTTCCGCTTTATAATATTAGTATAGATTTTAAATGTTCAGCACTCGGCTGATGAAGCAAACCTTCCAGTGTTGACTGCTCTGAGTTTCTCTGATATGTCTTTAAATTGTTGAGGAGAACAGTCTCTCAACCTTTGCACTGCTATGTGGAAGTGCAACTTGTCTCACAAAGCAGGGGAAACATTGGGGACTGGACTTTTTATTGTTGCAACATGTTTCCTAAAGAATTCGGGCTCAGGATCAATCTTTTAAATTTTTTGTTACCACTCTTGTAACATTTCGGACCGTTCACAGACTACTCTGCGTTTCGAAAGTCAGTGAACGGCTCAGAACGGCTGCAGCTCGTTAAATGCTGAAGGAAGTGTTGTACTAAGACGACTCAATATACCAAAATGCTACCCGAGTAGCCTGTAACTTTTATTATTAATTCAAGTACGTGAATAATGATATGTTGAAAAATAGGTAGATTTGATACCGAAGTTGGTAGATAGGTAGAAGGAGGTAAAATTGGTAGATCTACCATAAAGTTGGTAGATGTGACGACACTGCAACTACCATCGCCCATGGACATTCGCAACATTAGAAGAGCTGCAGGTGCGTTGCCGGCCTTTAAATCTCAAGTAGGTAGATACGATATACCTAGCTAACCAGCTATAGGTATCGTAATGTATCTACAGTTAAGTCGGACTTGTTTTTACACAAATCACTATAAGCTGGGAAGCTGGATATCAAAAAGTAAACAGTTTGCACCTGCAATTTGAATTTAATGTTAGTAATTACCTCAGAAACGCACCCCAGCTAGGTAGCTACTAGTAACTAGCTGTAAGCTGGGGTAGCAAGCAGCGAGCATAGGTTATGCTCGATGCTAGCAGTAGGTAAGTAGGTAACTCTTCTATACCTAAGGACGTTAATAATTATATTAAACTCGTACAAATAAGGGACGTCACAGTTTATTAGAAATCGTTGAAGCAATTAGCAAATAGTTATGATCATTTATTATTTCCGTTTCTTATTTTCGGCAAGGTTTAGAAAGGAAGGTTTTGTTATATTTTTCTTTATAGAACTTGTGAATTGGGCAAAGTAATGATAATATAATCCGCAATCAAAAGTAGAAAGTAGCATCGTATGTAGGATATAAAGTAGATAGGAATCTTTTATCTTCCTTTACACTATTAACATGGTTATGGCAAATAATAAACATAACAGTGCGATGCCTAGTTAATTAGATAATAATTAATTAATAATAATCGACCAAGTGCGAGTCGGACTCGCGCCCGAAGGTTTCCCTACCGTTATAGAGCAAAAATAGGCCAAAAATTGTGTTTTTTGTGCCCTTCTTAATTTTTTATTTTATTTAAATATTATTATTAATTATTAAAGTACAATTATATTTAAGGCCTTCGTGAAAGTTTTAAGTGCCTACCTCTTATCATTATTGACTACGAGCAAAAAAGGCCAAAAAAATCACATTTATTGTATTGGAGCCCCCCTTAAATTTTATTTTTATTTTAGTATTTGTTGTTATAGCGGCACCGGAAATACATAATTTGTGAAAATTTGAGAACTCTAGCTATAGCGGTTCTTGAGATACAGCCTGGAGACAGGCAGACGGACAGACAGACATCGAAGTCTCATGAATAGGGTCCCGTTTTTACCCTTTGGGTACGGAACCCTAAAAACTAGATAGTTATTATAATTTAGGTGTAATGCGTATAGACTAAGATAACTTTAATAACGACAAGTAGAAAAGGAACACATCCACACAAAACATGAAACAAATCTGACAACCACACGACAACCATAATATTATAAGAATTAAGATAAGAACACAAAATTATTGTATACTGTATAGCTCAAGTCACAAGCAGTTTTCTCTTTTGACGATAAAAGCGATAAACTTATAGCTTTTTTAACTTACTAGTATTTTAAATGACCTTTAAAAACCGAAGGATACCAAGAAATAGGCTTATTAGTGAGTGTAGAATCTGTAGATCTCTGATTACCTGCCCCTCTGTGCATTGCCTAGGGCCTACTTGTCTGTCCCTTAATTACCTATATCTATAGGATATCCTATGGATAGATTAGGTAAGCCAGCTTTATGTGAAGATAGCCACAAAAAGTACTTGGTAGTTTTTATTTTTACAGCAGAAATTTTTTGGGTTCCCAAAAAGTTTTTTTAAATTAAAAAAACTTGATTAATACTAAAGTCGTAATTTCGATCAATTTATGGCACATCTTAACACAAAATCTTGTACAAACTAGGACTCTATTATAGTTTTACTAGCTGTTACTTCCAATTTTGGTGAGGAATAAATTTTTAAGGCCATATAGAGCGAGAAACGAGATGCTATTGACTCATTTTGAATTTACCGTGGGAAAAGTGCGGTTGTATTTTTATCCTTTAGTTTCATCATTAAATAAACCTGTTTTAAAATTATACTGATTTAAATGCTCGTCTCGTAGAGTTATGGATGGTATTGTGTGAAATTTATTGGATGATTTTTTCCATTATTTATGAGAATATTGGAAAGACTAGCCTCAAGGTAGGTAAGTTCCGTTCGGATTCAATTTAATCTTGTTAGGGATGTCACTTTATTACGTGAGACGTTTTGAGCATTTTTCGATTCCCCCTTGATGCAAATCTAACGAGACTTGTCTATCTCACTCAAGATTTTACAAGATTCTTTTGGTTTTTATTATTTTTAAACTGAGGATCCAAAAATTTATTAATTTCGCAAGATTTTCATGCTAGAAAAAAAAATTAATTTTTGCTTCGAAGGACCATGTGTTGTATTACAAAATGTTATTCTTAAGATTCCCGAGTTATCCCCGAGACGATCAAACGGTTTGACTCAAACACGTAAATTTTGGTTTGACTCAAACCATTTCGATCGCTTACAAAGCTAGTTTGAACGGTTTGTCAAACATTTACGTGTTTGAAGCTCGTTTGATGAAATTTCATATTTTTGTTGTGTTTGACGCGCCGTTTGATCGTGTTCCGATGCGTTTGAACAAACTTTGTACCATTCTTTGGAGTAGGTACATTAGTTTTAACCGACCAAAAAAGAGGAGGTTATCAATTCGATGCGTATGTATGTAATATTTCCAGAACTGCCCAGTTTTCGTATATAATGTTAGTCTATATCAGCATCTGAACAAATGTGCAAAATTTCAAAAGTGTATATATGTTTTTATGTTTGTGTTCACATATCTCCGGAACTACAAGTCCGATTTAAATATTTTTTTGTTGTACTATAATAGGTATTGTTTAACTTGGGAGACTTCTGCAAGTTTCATCAAAATAGGTTTGGTAGTTTTTGAGATAGGGAATTTAATTCTCAATTTCGTACATTTTTTAAGTCGGTTTTATCTTTTAAAAAATAATATTTATTTGTCACAAGACGTGTATTGACAGCGAGTATTGAACCAAACTGCGCAGTTTCGTTTGACAAACCGTTCAAACCGACGTCAAACGGTTGCATCAAACACGTAAGGTTTGAATCAAACCGTTTGATCGTCTCGGGGGCCTATTAGTATTAACTAGGCAAGTGATTAACATACGCGTATAACAAAGTGACGTAGACATGTATGTAGTAGATACAGGATGTCCTATTGGCATGCGATCTCATCTGACATATCGACCTACTTTTTAACCACCGTCCAAAAATGAGGACCTAGGTAGGTTGCTATTTTTGTCATAAAAATACATATTGTTAAAAGTAATAAGATTATTATTTATTAACTAAGTATTTATAATATTATGTATTTTAAGTTGTGACCTAGATAATAGCTCCGTGCCTAGAACTCTCAACTCTATAACAAAAAAGTTATAAATTGGTGGGTGCTAGGTAATGTATTTTTAGGAGTAGCATAGGTCATGATTGTGGTAACTTGTAGCTTCAAGATCTATATTCTTACAAGTTTATTTAAAATTAAATAGAATTTTCCAAACTTTATCCCAACTTGGGATTTCTAATTAAAAATCTAAATTTAAAAAATCCACGTGACATTCCTAGCTCCATAGCGCGGTGTATTACAAAGAATGGTCTACTTATTTCACTTGGGAATCTCTGCAATAGTAACCTTTATATCTTTGGAATAAGCAGCATAGCAAGGGAAAAAAAATTCTTAACCAATTTTAGCATATCTCCCGCTCGTGACATCACGATTATCTCGAAATATGAAAAATGGCGGCAAAAGATTTGTCAGCACTTTTACGGGATATCTTTCGTAACTCTACGCCATAAAAAGAATGTTGTGGTGTCATGAATTGATGCTTTTTTGGCAGTGTCACGTTACAGCATCAGATCAGGCGTTCGATTCTCAAGTCTACAGTGTCGTTAAGATGGAAAGCGGGTACAGTAGAATTTAAACGAAGAAACTATTGCCATCACGCTTCACCCTGCGCCGGCACGTGTATTGTGATAGAGACAGATACAGTAAATCGAGGTAACGTATTCCTCTGATTCTTCCTTCAAAATAGAGCCTAACTGATTATAATTTTTTTAAATATCTTCAGAAAGAGTGAGTCTATGCCTCTACGTTTTTATTTTATCTGAAAGATCTTTTAAATTTGTTTTATGGTCGGTGGATTGGCGGGGCACGGGGCATTCATTTTTTGCGATTTTTGAAGGGTCATATTTTTTATAGAATACATATTTGTAAATTTAGAAAAAATCGAACGTACTTAGAGGCATAGCTTTAACTGTTAACAGATCCCGATATTGTATTAAAAAAAACATTTATCTAGATGCATTGTCCTGGGAGTAAATTGGGGAATACGTTTGTATGGAAAAACAGTGTTAGCGTATCCTCCGGCCATCTCGCGCTCGCACGTCCGCGCCAGATAGCCTGTGAATTGTGATCGAAATGACATTCGACACTTGAAAATCGTAACACCGAGGCTTTGGTATAATATAAGTTATATCTAAATTCGAAGAGAGGCTGCTGAGAACATTCTCTGAAACAACGGCTTCTCTCAGACAGATTGAATGATAACTAA
Source organism: Lysandra bellargus (assembly GCA_905333045.1). Taxonomy (NCBI): domain Eukaryota; kingdom Metazoa; phylum Arthropoda; class Insecta; order Lepidoptera; family Lycaenidae; genus Lysandra; species Lysandra bellargus. The sequence continues at coordinate 3,702,773 of HG995353.1, forward strand.
ACCTTAAATGAAGATTTAGTCACAAGCTATATTCGTTACATTTTTGTAACACTCTTCTAAATCCTTCGATCGCGAATTCTTGGAAAATGGAAATCTATTGTTAAATTTTTCTCTGAGTAGTGAGTGCGGCGGGTAAGTAGCTACTTAAATTAAAACAAAACCCCATATGCCATGCCATTATTCAAGAGTAACAAAAAATATTCATAACGAACTCCTGGGTTCCGCCGAACCTATTTCGGAAATCCGTTGATAAAAACCTTGGTAGAAAAATCGCATTCAACAAAGGCGAGTGGCCCCCATTCCAAATCCTTGCACGCGTCGTCGTTTTTGTCTCAACGCCATTTTTGGTCTGATCTATAAATATTTTACCGTTCCAAGAACAACGGTCACGATCAAAGAATATTTTAAAAGGTCCAGTCGTTCCCGCCACTCGATATATGCATGATACAATTATTTGGAAGTAAGGTCGAGTAGTGCTTGCTTCACATGCTTTATTTCATAAAAGTAAGCTTCTTTACCCTTCCTTAAAAATCTTAAACTAGTGGTGGGTCTTATCCCTAATGACTAATGAGACAATCTTGTGTAATGTGTATCTGTATATTAGAATTTTCGACAACAGCATAAGCAATAAGCATTTCCAAAAAAAAATTATGTAGATTATAGGGTGTTTTGGTGCATTACAAAAATCAATTATGGTGGGTAAGGTAAGAATGGCGGGTGACCGCGTATAGTCTCTATTCACCACCATTTTTTTTCTCTTTTCATAGTTCGTTCTCGAGTGTCGTGCATTGTACTTAGATCAAACAAGTCGTATTGGCTCCGATGGGACTCGCAATGTAGAAATTTTAACTCGTAGATAGAGACTGGTCATGACAAGTCAATGTCTCCAACTCTCCATGTAACTTAACACTGCGACTACGATTTCTAAGAAAACATTTTTATGAATTACTGTACGTTCCCCGAGATAATTAAGATGAAATTACACATAAGCTGTAAACACTTTCTAAATTCCATAAGTTTTCCTATCATTATTTATTTACCTTGAAGGTCACTGTAATCTTCACGGCTTTTTTTCCAGAGATTTATAGAAGAGCATTTTGATGTATAATTCTATATCTCATATTCTGTACACATTGGTTTTTCTGGTTCATACATTTTATGTTATTATTAAATATGCATTACGTACAATTTCAAGCCTAAAGCGCTGGTGCAAAAAATCTAGACCACTTATTTGCTGAGTACCGAGAACTATTATTAGGTCCAATAAAAAGTTGCAGATGTCAGTAATTGCGGGATCGCCGTCCTGAAAATAGCTTTGTCATTTTGTATTTTCGTGTCGGTTTCTTTGGATCTCAGGAGCTAAAGTAATTACCTAGGCTTTTCTGAGGACAAATTGAACTCTTTTTATGGGGAACTACTGTTAAGATTCCCATCGTTTTGGGAACACTAGCCGTGGTATGTGGCCTGTGGGTCTCCCTAGGCCTGGTGCCTCTACCCATTATCTACCTACAATAGTTCTTGCAATCTACGAGTGCGCGTCGCCCTTAGTTGTGTGAGTGACCATATCTATACACGCGTACATGGCTCGCTACTGACTGCTCCGTCAGGTACGCACACTAACGAAAATGTCTATTCACATTTCTAACTACAAATAAAGGCTACGCGCACTCGTAGATTGCAAGAACTATAGCCCAATATTGTCAACATGATTTGAACGTAGGGCTGCCACCTTTCAAAAACAATAGACCCGGAAGTTTTAGAAATATAGTTTTTTTTTACTAAAATATATATATTTTTTAAGTTTTAAAAAGTATTTAATGAATTGAGGCGCTATATCGAAAGTAATTTTACCGCAAGGGCAATTTTATACTTAATTTGTATGACTATAAAGTCGTGAATACGCTGCGGCCAGAAGCTATCGGCTCGCTCGGAAAACATGCGAAAAAACGTAATTATAATCATTTAAAAAACAACTAGGAGCATTTAAGCAAAATGCTTCTATACGATTTTGAGTTGCAAAGGTGTCTATCAATTAGACTAATTTCCCACAATACATCTATTTTCGTTTAAAAATAATCTTCAAATTTCGTATTTTTAAGAGGTCATTTCGAAAATTAAATGTATCGAGGCAAAATACATTAATCGTGTTTCTAGTTCTTCTCAAACCTAGATAAGGCTATGAAGATATGTATATCTCATTACCAGATTTGTAACATTACTGAGGATCCTATAGTATTACGTCAAAAAGGACAGTTTTTTCAATATAGCGCCTTAAGGCAAGTACAACAATATTATGGTTAATTACTATTGGTAATGTTTTTTTTATATAAGTTACCTACCTAGCTAGTGCTAGGCTGACTTGAACCAGCTTGACACTAAAACTATATTTATTGTTCTGCAAAGATTGTTTCAGCATTTCTTCTTGCTCAGGTTTCTTCAAAAACTTCAAAAATTCTTGACAATTCATATTGTAATTAATCTTTACAATTAGCTCGGCCTTTACCATGTCCACTGATAAACAGTTTCGCTCGTCTGTCCACAAATTTCCCATGAAAGTGAAGACGCGTTCTACAAAAGCATGCCGGACGACATGCGCGCACGCAATCCGCACGGTGATCCGCGTTTTTTTATAAACCTAGATATAGTGCAGAAGATACCTATTAGTTCAAAAAATTAAAAAAAAGATCCTTTGAAACGCCATAATCACGTACGAGCGTTTGTATGGAAAGATGGACGGGTTGGCCGCTCTTAAACCCGTAGCCCGGACATGCACCATGCAAACCCGTAGACTCCGGGTCAAACCCGGAGAGGTGGCAGCCCTATTTGAACGACGTACCATCGAGGAAATTGATTCCTAGGCAGTTGACCAACGTCAATTGGTCAGATCATGTCAATTCAATGTTAATTGTGATCTGTCGTTTGGGTTTGACGTAACGCGACGTAGGTCCCCCATCTGCCTATGAATCATAATGCTCAAAAGAGGGGAGTGGATGGAAAAGTCGAAAGCAGAAATTTTCGATTAGGAACATTGTTTGGACTAATTTGAAGATAAACATACTGGCTAGTCGGTAATCCGTACGCTGCCGATACAGTAGATCTAGTATAAAAAAAATATCCATTTGGTGCAAAATGTCCGTTGCGTACGATACCGACCTGTGGATGCTTACCTTTACGCGTTACGTCACAACTGCAAGCGTCATAAACTGTCAACGGCTGCCGTCGGCTGCCGCCGACTGCCGCCGACTGCCGCCGACACGTGCCGTCGTCTGCCGTCGATTGCCGCTGACATGTGCCGCCGACAGCAGTCGACTGCCGCCGACACGTGCCGTTCGTCTGTAAGAAGCCTTAGGTTTTATTATTCGTAGCTGAAATACGAGTTACTACAATACATCAATACCCAAGTTGTAACTTCTGGACCATCAATATCTTGAACTAATCTAATAGTATTTGGAAGATATATTATCATTTATCGCCCACTGAAGCTTACTGTCTTTTGGCATTTTAGGGCCGAATTAAACGCTACTTAAAATTAGGAGACTCTCAAGCCTCACTCATTATCTCTACTGACTGATTGACTTTATTGTATTCCTAAAAATTAAGTTAAGTAAACTACAATTTTATTTTTGGAAAAATAATCAACTTCTTTTCTCAAAAATGACTCGTGCAAGTTTTTTTGGCGGTTCTCGCCGTGTTCGGTTGGTTGGTCAATATCTAGGACTTGCTGGATGTTTTTGCTTAAAATTTATTCAGAAATAGATCAATCTTTACTTTATTTATTATTTATGCTTACCTGTACTTTACTGTAAACGAAATTTATTTAATAACTTCAAGACGCTGTGTCATTTAATTGGTTTAGTACCATTATGATTTTGTTAAATAGCTAGTTTTCCTCATTTTGTTTATGTAGCTAAAAGTGCTTTGCTTCTTTCTATTAATAGAAAGAACCAAAGCACTAAGATAACTTAATCGTAACTCTTGCCCGTTTTCACAATTCATACATTTTCTCGAGACATAATGACGTATTCTATAGGTATCCTTTCTCGTTTCTCTATCTCTGCTTAAATGCCAAAGGAGACTGAGCAAAAGTGGTCCGTGAACCAATACACATACTGTTGATGTATTGTTGTAGGGATACCTCAACTACATCCTTGGCAAAAGGGCATCAAAATCTAACCCGGCTGTTTTGAGAAAAAATATCTTACAACTCGGTCGAGTGGTACGACTAATATACAGTGTGTAACAAAAATAAGTGATAATACTTTAGGGTGTATACGTGTTCCTTGTAAAGAGTTCACTGTGAAAGAAGCAGCGCTGAAAAACGATTTTTTTTTCACTTTTGTATAGGCAAGGGCCCGAGCGTCACGAGTTTCCCCATACAAAAGTGAAAAAAAAAATTAGTCTTTCAGCGCTGCTACTTTCACAGTGAACTCTCTACAAGGAACACGTACACATCCTAAAGTATTATCACTTATTTTTGTTACACCCTGTATATTCTGTGGTCGAGTTAACTCCGTAGAACTCCGTAACTCCGTGGAAAATATTGATATTATTTGTATCGATTCCTAAGAAACTGTTAAAAATATATATATTATATTATTATTTAACTGTTTCTCAGGTATTTTTATATGAATCATTATATGATTCATAATATGAATCGTAATATGATTCACAAAATGACTCATAATATGATTCACAATATTAATCATAATATGATTCACTATATGAATCATATGATTTACAATACGAATTTCAATATACGAAATTCATATTATGAATCATATAATGAATCATATTATGATTTATATAGTCATAGTATATCATTTTTTTAAATCGCAAAATGCAACTGCTTGCAATTCATGTAATTCGTACTAATTTGACATTTGTCAGTTTGATAGTTTAGACAATTTGTTTATTGGAAGTCAGTGTTTAAAACCCAGTAACATCAAATTTGGACCAGTATTTTCGGATCTTTGATATAGTAGAGGAGGAGAGGGTGCTATTTTTGTAGTCACCCCCCGAGCGTCATGGAGACCTAGTAGGTTTTGTACATTAGGTAAAGCTGATAAAAAAATAATAAGAGCGTTTTTTTTATTTCAGCGGTGGGTTCAGAAACTGCAGCCATTTTAAAGTTTTGAAAAAGAAAATATATTTAGGAAATTGCTTATTCAGGTAAATTGTAAATATATTTTAGACAACTAGGACTAAATCATTTGGCTTAGAGCCAAATAAAATATCTGCAAAACTTAGTTAAGAAAATATGAAGCTTTATTTATACTTATTATAAAACAAAGTCGCTTTTTTTCCCTCATGTCCCTTTGTTCCCTTTAATCTTAAAACTACGCACAGATTTTGATGATTCTTTCAGTGTTAGATAGCCCATTTATCGAGGATGGTTATAGGTTATATTTTATCACGTTAAGACTAATAGGAGCGAAGAAATAGAGGAAAATGTGGAAAAAACGGGGAAAATTATTTGAAAGCGCTAACTTGAACGCGCTAATCTCAGGAACGGGCCGGGCACGGTCCGATTTGAAAAATTCTTTCAGTGTTAGATAGCCCATTTACTGAGGAAGGCTATAGGCTATATTTTATCACGTTAAGACTAATAGAAGAACGTGGAAAAAACGGGGGAAATTAATTATTTGAAAGGGCTTATCTCGCGAACTATTGGAGCAATTTTTATGTTATTTGGCAAAGATAAGAAGTAGACCACGTGAAGGATCATAGGCTATCGATTTTAATCATTTTTTCAGTGGCTATATATTTTATACCCGTGCGAAGCCGGGGCGGGTCGCTAGTTTTTTATATTTTAAAATGTCCCTACAGGCTAACCTAACATTTGAATCGTCAGTGCTTTAAATAGAAGCTTCTTTGGGGTATACTAAACATCCCCTATCTTAATCTAACAGATCCGACGACATTTCAAGATTAAAAAAAAAATTTTTTTACCCACCACGTGAGAAATCCGATTTCTATACCATGATAACTAGACACATGTCGGAAGCCTATGCAAGCTTAATCTGATACGCTCGAGCTACTCCCGAAATCCCCTCTTCCCCTGTTCTACTAATATAAACAATCTTTATATTAGGTAAGTACGTAGAATGTAGATGTATAGACAACTCGATGACGCCCGCAATTCCGTTGCGCCAAAACTCGTTTATCGCGTTGGAACCGTAAATTTTTTCGGGATAAAAAGTATCCTATGTCCTTTCCCGGGACTCAAAGTATCTCCATGTAAATTTCAGCAAAATCGATTTAGCGGTTTGGGCGTGAAGAGGTAACAGATAGACAGACAGACTGATAGACTGAGAGACAGACACACTTTCGGATTTATAATATTAGTATGGATATTGGATACACTTAGCTAGCTTGCATCAGACCTAGATTATTCTATCACAATACTTAATTAAGTTCTCTCTTACATTAGTTTCATTAAGACCACATTTATCTTGATTCTCAGTAATAAATTACTAGAGATACTTACGTACATCCGCTTAATCAACTGTTCTCCTTTTGTTTTGCTATTAGCTTATGGTGGGCTGAAGAATTGTTAATCTTAATTAAGTATTTAGCAAAATTAAACCCTTAGTTTACGTCGATATTTAATTGGAAATTAAAATTAAGATGTAGAGTTCCTTTAGATAGAATAGAACTTTAACTTGTAAAATTACACGAAATTGACCAACAAAAAAGATAATAATATTATGAAATATGATCCTTCAAAGTCCTCATTACGTAACTACTGAATATTTGATTGTAGTGGTGCAATCTTGACAGCCTTTGCTGAGCAGTGGCCAGTGGGACAATATTGGCTAATAAAAAAAATCTTGATAGACAATTTTTTAATTTTAAAATTATTTAAGGTTCAGGTAGACTGTACTGTAGAAGCTGAATATTAAACTTTATGCCCTTATTCTATTTTTTAGCTACTGACAAAAATAGAGAGTCGTACTGGTACCTACTTATAAGTTTGAGGTTTCTGTCTGGACAAATGTTTCAAATGGACCTATTAATATTTTTAATTGATGTGGCTGAGATTTTTCATAGCTACACTCAGCCGTCGTCACAACGTAACTAATTAGCTTTTCTCGTATATTAAGTTAGGTACCATCCAGTGCCTCGGTGCGTACTTGTGTAAGGTCGTCAGGAGAGAACCAACGCCAGTCTGTCACGACTGTGGCGCTGCGGAGGAGACGGCCAGCCCACCCTCGAGGTGTGCGATCGTTGGGCCGTGCAGCGCCACGATCTCGTGGCGGTGCTAGGTGGAGACCTCTCACTCCCGAGCATGGTGCGCTGCATGCTCGAGAGTGATGACTGATGAGGCTTGGCAGGCGGCGATCTCTTTCCTTGTGAAACCTTTCACAGACAGATGCAGGTGGTTTTAGTAGGTAAGAGCCCCACATACCCCCGGGGTGCTTCAGCTACTACTACTAGAGTAGTACCATCCAATGCCGGATGTATATTTTTAACCGACTTCCAAAAAAACGAGGAGGTTATATGTTCGGCTGTGGATATTTTTTTTTGTATGTTCAACGATTACTCCGCCGTTTGTGAACCGATTTTCGAAATATTTGTTTTGTTGTATTAGGTTTCATTCCAATTTGGTACCATGTTCACAAAGTGATGACCTGATGATGAGATCCATGAGTAATCGAGGGAGCTCCTCGAAATTTATATGGAAACATAAGGTGATTTTGGTTTTATGAGAATCATCCTAAGCATGTGCTACCAAAACGCAAGATTTTGCACCGAGGTATACCATGGTTCCGAAGATACTAAGAGAACTCCGGATTCCTTATAGATACAAGTTTGGGGGCTTAGGCGCTGTTTTAAGAACTGAAAGCATATGCTACTATGCAAATTACATTCATCATCATCATCATCATTACCACATCAGGGTCACCAATGTCACCAAAATTGAACATAACAAATTCATTCTTAAGTCCAGAGCACAAGGCACACATTTGACATTACTTCTGAGAAGTAAGATGCTTCGATAATTAATACAAGTAACATGCATGTCTCACAACAACAACCTAATTTCAACCTTTTGCATTGCGCTTAGCGTTCATAGTACAATAACTGTCTGGCGTCTCGCTTGCTATAATCTGCTAGGGCTGTCAAGCGAGCGGCGCGGCGCACTATGGAAAATGGTAGAACTAGAGCATATCATAAATGGTTTTTAAAAATATCACAATTTGAATGAAATATTTATTGCATTCGATACTCTAATAACCAAATAATCCTAATCAGACATTTTTTTGTACTAAAACTGCATAAATATTTTTTTTTCATAGGTTGAAGTAAGTTGAAGTAGCGGATGGCTCATTCAAATGTTTGCATACACATAATTCAAATGAATATTGTGAAAAAAGTATTTAGCACATGCATGCGGTTTTATACATTTTTAAAAAGGATATTTTATGTTCTTATTAATGAGCTATTAACTTTTTTTAATATGCTTTTTATTTTTGAGTAAGTACTTAAAAATTGACATACCCTATTTTTCACTTTCTTTTTTTTTTCGTCGAAGGTTTTCATATTTACCCACGGCTCCCCACGCGCAACTTTATGTGTTATTTGATAGCCTTACTATTCATAAATGAAAAATTTAAAAAATCTGCTGCGGAAGTTTGCGGTCCTGGAAGTTATGGGAAAAAAATGTGATAGAGGTCGGAGTAGATAATTCGGTATCTTTTGCGGTTACTGCTGACATACTATACAAAAACAATATGAACCACAATATTTTGATAGCAATAGCTTATTATCTATTTTGCACTCGTCCTGCGTGAGTAAATATGCATAACATTGACATTAGTACGTATTTAATATCTGAAAAACCAGTATATAAGGGGAAGCAAATATCTTCAAATTGCACACTTCAGCGTGTATTTCATATTAAGTGACACTTATTTAAATTGGTTATTTCCATTAAAATGTCAACTTTCAACTGTACTAAGGGTGATTTCATCATTCCCTATATCGAGCGTGGCAGAACCTTGGAATCGTTGTCCATAGTTCTACAGCAAACATTAAATGTTTCTGAAAACAACTTGTGTTTTGTAATTGGTGACATTCAAAGACATATTCTGCCTTCTTTCAATAAGCGCTGGGCTAAAGCATCACGGAAAAAGGACCAATTTATTCTGAATAATACAAGCTGGCTGGAGTCAGGATATTCAGTACAGTTTCCGGAGTCTGAAGCACATTCACTGCCATCAACTTCTGGTGAACAAGGAAGACCGTGCATTGCTTATGGAGACTCCTCAGAATCAACAAAGATAAGGAAAAACACTTTTACTAGAATTTATGAATTTATAAATTTACTAGAATTTATAAATGTATGCCTTAGGAACTGCGCGAATTTATGTTAGTAACTATGATTGGTACTACATGCTATCCTCCGTGCACAAATTACTTATACACGGAGAAAACGTGATCAAACATTTTTCTGTTCTTCCTGTTGGGCAACTGTCGGAAGATGCACAAGAGTCGCGCAATAAAGACTACAGAAATATGCGCCTGCACCATGCCAGAAAATGTTCCCGTATAGCTACAAATGAAGACGTATTTAAAACGCTTCTATATACTTCAGATCCATTCATTCCAAGTTTAAGAAAACCTTATGTGAGAAATGTGAAGGATCTTGATGAAGAGGCACTAAGTCTTTTGAAGGTGGTACCTGAAGGTGATCCTACATTTACACCGGAAGTAATTTTAGTTAGGAATAGCGAGGATAATAACAAATAGATATAACATTATCAGTAACTAAAACCTAGTTTTAAAAAACCAATAATATTATAAGATTTGTCTAATTTGAGATCAATTAGTTTGGTGTGGGGTATAAATAGGTACTATACGATTTTAAAATTTTATGTATTTTATTATGCTTGTGTGATAAGTAATTATTTAAGTTTTCTTAATTTTACTCATATTAGTACTTATTTATAAAAAATAAACATATAACTACTCGTAATATTACTTTTTTTCTCTTTTCTATTTTTTTTTACCTAAAATAAATATGTATACATTGAAAAAAATACAAAAATTGATTATTTTTAAAATCTTTGTATATCACTGTATGCATGTGCCAAATCTCAATACAATACGATGAAAAACCTTGAAGTTACAGATTTTTGATCCGATACGGACCCAAATTTTCCACTGTGCGGCGGCGCGGCGCGGGGCCGGACCGGGCGGCGTATTTACAACGGCTATACCGTTTGAGTCACGAGCCAGGCTCTAATAGATGAGCTTTTGCTTATGCATAATATTACTCGACAATACCTATTCTATCTCAGTAAAAAAATTGACTCAAATGGATTAGATTTTTGCCTTGATATTTTCAAATAAAAATGCACTTACAAAACCTAGTCGAGTAGAGGCTCACCGCCATAATATTTGTTTATCGCGAGCGTGCCATACTCGTATAGCATACTTTTAAATAAGACTGACCGTTACCAACTACGTTTAAATTGTAAAAATACTAAACTAATCGTGATAAAAATGATTATCTGCGTTTTGTATTTTATATTAGAGGTACCTAACTACGCTAGAAAAAATATTATAGTTTTCTTAGCTATAAATGATCAGAAAGATCAAAGACCAATCATTTAACTAAGATAGTTTTATAATTATATTTTGTACTGTCAACAAGTGTGTAGTTATGTACATACCTGTTTCTTACCTATTAATTAAAGTTCGTTAGTTAATTAAGTAGTATTTTTTGTCACTTAAATACAGAATAGAAACGAGTAAGTAATTTCGTTACTGTAACATTAAAATAATAACAATTTTCATGTAACTATCCACCTACATATTTTTAAAGCTAACAATGACAATGTATTTACCATATCGGTATCAAATTGAATAGCATAATGTTGCTGCAATGTTAGAAACAATTTAGCTAACAAAGTCTAGGCGATTTCGGTCATTCTGTACTAAAATAGATAAGGGTTTTGTCAAGTTTTTGTCTAACACGCGACCGGGCGCGCACTAGCGGCCGAGCCGCAGCAGCGCGCGGCGACGGCCATCGACTCCATCGAGATAGATATACCACCATAGACCTCGCGCACCTGGGACCCAATTCTCAGAACGTGAGAAAAGTTTATCTTCGAATAAAATACCGAATAATGAGATTTTTACGAGCGTAACACAGTTTGTCTATTTTCAAAACTTCACACTCAAAATATTATTTCGTGCAAAGATCGCTCGAGTCGAACGAGTGGGACCGGTTATTAATTATTATTTTTAACAAAAAATTAAAACCGACTTCCAAGGTAAAAACAATAATAACATTAATATGAACTAAAAAGTATTAAATAATTTCTACTATCTAATAGTGCCTTTTTCCGAATTCGGCTAAACCTCAACTATTTCTGTACTCAATCTTCATAATTTTGAAGTCGGTACCAGATAGCTGAAACTTCAGTCCTCTGACAGAATATTTGAAACTTTTGGAACTGGCACCGACTTCAAAATTATGAAGATTGAGTACAGAAATAGTTGAGGTTTAGCCGAATTCGGAAAAAGGCACTATTAGATAGTAGAAATTATTTAATACTTTTTAGTTCATATTAATGTTATTATTGTTTTTACCTTGGAAGTCGGTTTTAATTTTTTGTTAAAAATAATAATAATTTCACTCTTTTTAGTTACACTAGTAGATAAACCTTCGCGTATATTTTACCTAAGTATCTTATTACAATTTGTTAAGAGTCACAACTCACACTCACAAAATAATATACCTATTATCAGTGAAGTGAACATATTGTGCTAAGTAATTTAACAATTTTAATGCTTCAAGCCCCAAGCGGTCACCGGCGATTGCGATAACAATAGAAAGGCTATTGTGTCTCGTTTTTCCACGATCGAAGGATCTATCAGATAAAAAATTGTATAAACTTGCATAGGATGTAGCGTAGCTACTCATAATATTTAATATTATCATAATTATTGACAGCTGTTCTTGTAATAAAGAATTCAAATCGATACTTAGTGCGCCATCTATCGATTAATAAGTATAACTAATTAAAAAGACTCTTAATGACTTTGTTTTGTTTAAATGCTCTTTTTACAATAACTTTATTTCAATTCTATTTGTCTATTTAAATTTTATAAAGTAGTTAATAAAGTATTCGATCTGTATATTGTTACGGATACGGGAAGTTGTTTACGTGTTACGAATACGGGCAGTTGTTTACCTGCGCGCGACAGTTGCGCGTACCTTCTAGAAAAGCCCGACCCTTGTTTATGTGATTGCGTGTTTACGTAAACAATCCAAAATAGAACGCTCCAGAATTCGACGCGGGCCATATAAAAGGTAAACAAGCCGGCAGTAAGGCAGTTCGATCCGAGCGATCATCAAGGCGACTTCAAAAGTGAGAACAAGTGATCAATAGTGAGTGATTGTGATAGTGAACTAACGACTCGGCTACGACCTAGGACAGTGATAGTGCTCAGTGATTTGGATATAGTGCTTAGTGTTTGGACTTAGTGATTTGTGTGAGCTAGTGTTTGTGAATAAAGTCTTCAAGAGAGTCACCAGGTCTTTCTCTCCGAATCCTCGAACCCTAGCACGTAACAACTGGTGTCAGAAGTGCGATTTGGAAGATGCCATTGACTCCGAGAGAGGACTTCAAGGGGAGTGTCAGGACAAGGGCACAGCGAGCTGCTGCCATTGACTTCGAGAGAGGAGTTGGAGGTGGGGCTGCGGAGGCCACACCCGCTGGGGACCAAGCTCCGCCCACTGCGGGGCAGGCCCCACCCGCCGGCCCCGCCCACCTGGCTCCGCCCACTGACCACGCCCCCCAGGCTCCACCCACTTCGGGTGAAGTCGCGCCCACTGGCTCCGCCCACCGGGACCCGCCCACTGACCACGCCCCCCAGGCCCCGCCCACTCTGGACATGGCCACGCCCACTGGCTCCGCCCACCAGGCCACGCCCACTCAGGCCACGCCCACTCAGGCCACGCCCACTGGCCCCGCCCACTGGGCCCCGCCTGCTCAGGCCCCGTCAACTAGCTCCATCCATCCTGTCACGCCCGTAGTTTCTACGGCCCCTCAAATGGCTCCTCAATTGGAAAGCATAATTGGGTTAATTCAGGCTTTGCAAGATTCTCAAAGGGCAATGATGGAGGCACAAGACCGCAAGCTCGGCGCCTTGCAAGAATCACAAGACCGCAAGCTCGGCGCGTTGCAAGATTTTCAAAGGGTTGAAATTCAGGCAATGAGGGAGTCACAAGACCGCAAACTCGGCGCTTTGCAAGAGTCACAAGAACAACAAAAGGACCTTCAAGAAAAGGCGCTTCTGGCTATAAAGGACGTCAGTAATACAGTGACAAAGCTTCGTAAAGATGTCGACATAATGGACGAACGAGTTACGGGGTTAGGATTGGATGTGGAAAATGTGAAAACCGGCCTCACTGAACTTCAGAAGAAAGTAGTGCGCCTGGAAACCACAGGAGTGGCGGTGTCTAGTGGAACTACCGGAGTGGTGCAAGTGGTACAAGGACCAAGAGTTAAAGTGCCACCATACGACGGTACTACTTCATGGAACGCTTATCGTCAGCAATTCCAGACGGTTGCTTCTGCCAACGGATGGACTGACGAACAATGCCTGACCGCTCTCACTGTTGCGCTCAGAGGGCAAGCTTTGTCGGTCCTAGAAGTACATACAGGGAAGGGGTTCCAAGACCTGATGGAGGCCCTTGAATCCAGATACGGGGAGCGACACCTGGAGCACGTGTTTCGTGCTCAACTTCGTGACAGAGTCCAACGTTCAGGAGAGGGGCTACAGCAATGGGCGTTGGAAATTGAAAAACTGGTCAAGAAGGCACACCCAGGAGCCGATTCCAAGATGGTCGACACGAATATTGTGCAAGCATTTGTCGACGGAATCAGGGATCTGGAGGTCAGAGCTGCAGTGAGGCTACGGCACCACACCTCGCTAAAGGAAGCGTTGGCGCATGCTTTGGAGGTCGAGGCTGTTCGCCATGAGATACAGCAGACCCATAAGATCCGCAAGGTCTCCGAAGTAAAGGCTCCTGCAAGGAAAATATTTGAAGCCATGTGCTATAAGTGCGGGAAGAGGGGCCATCTTCAGCTCAACTGCCCGCAGAAGGAGACCCAGATGTCAAGGATGAAAAGGCTCGAGCAACAAGTAGAGGAGCTGAAGAAGCAGGGAGCTTCAGCCAGGACTAAGAGGCGTGTACTGGCTGACGCGGAGGAAGCCCCAATAACTGTTGTCTCCCAAGCAAGCAGCAACTACGGATTAGTGACTGAACTACTCGACGACTGCAAGAGTAATCTGACTTATTCGCAGAGCATGAAAGCTAAGAAGTTTTTACAGCGTCACGCGAATATCTTCTCCAGTCAGGAAGGCGACCTTGGAAGAACGTCGATGGTTCAGCACAGAATAGATACCGGAAGTGAGAACCCAATTCGTCAACGAGCAAGACGGATACCCATTGCAAAGGAAAAAGAAGTTGAAGGCCTTTTGGAGGACATGAGAAGGCATAAAATTATTGAACCATCTGCAAGTCCGTGGTGCTCACCTGTTGTGTTGGTGAAGAAGAAAGATGGCAGCACAAGATTTTGTGTGGACTACAGACGTCTCAATGATGTCACTAAGAAGGACAGCTATCCATTACCTCGAATCGACGACACTCTGGATACCTTGAGTGGCATGAAATGGTTCTCGACCCTGGACCTGAAATCTGGATACTGGCAGGTGGAAATTCATCCAAAAGACAAGGAGAAGACAGCTTTCTCCACCGGTAAAGGTTTATGGCAGTTTAACGTCATGCCCTTTGGATTGTGCAACGCACCTGCCACATTTGAGCGACTCATGGAGTGTGTACTGGCAGGCTTAGTTGGAGAGGCTTGCTTAGTCTACTTGGACGACGTCATCATTGTTGGCCGCGACTTCGAGGACCATTTGCGAAACTTAGAACGAGTTTTCGCTAAAATAGAGGGGGCCAAGTTAAAGCTGAATCCGAAAAAGTGTCGTTTATTCAGGAGTAAGGTCAATTATCTCGGCCATGTCATCTCCAGTGATGGAATCCAGACGGACCCGGAGAAACTGGAAGCAGTTCAAAATTGGCCAACCCCTAAGAACAAAACCGAAGTGCGGGCATTTCTCGGCCTATGCTCCTACTACAGGCGTTTTGTCAAGGGATTCTCAGAGATAGCCAAGCCATTACATCGGCTGACGGAAGATAAACGACAGTTTATGTGGGACGAGACTTCTGAAGATTCTTTTCAGAAACTGAAGAAACATCTGTGTGAAACACCAATCCTGGGGTATCCACAACCTGAAGGTCAGTTTATAGTCGACACTGACGCAAGCAACACGGCCATTGGAGGGGTGTTATCTCAAAAACAGGGTGAAAGAGAAGTTGTAATTGCATATTTCAGCAAATCTTTATCTAAGCCAGAGAGAAACTACTGTGTGACAAGAAGAGAACTCTTGGCTGTCGTAAAGACGCTACAACATTTCAGCAAGTATCTCATAGGCAGACAGTTTTTACTGCGAACTGATCACGCAGCGTTGAAGTGGCTACTGCAATTCAAGAACCCTGAAGGTCAAGTAGCTCGATGGATTGAACAGCTCCAGGAGTACGACTTCAAGACGGAACACCGCAGCGGAAAGGCGCATGGGAATGCCGACGCACTTTCACGAAGGCCGTGTTCAGAAGACTGCAAACACTGTGTTAAGCAGGAATCTAATGAAGTGACATTAAAGTTAACGAAAACAAGTCCTTTGGGTCCATGGGAGAATGATGCTATGAGGAAGGCTCAAGAAACAGATGACGACCTACGGCACATCATCACATGGAAGAAACGAGGTGACGAAAAACCAATCTGGAGTGAGGTTGCACCCACTGGCGCTGTCACTAAGGCGTACTGGGCGCAATGGGACAGTCTGATACTTCAAAATGGAATACTTTACCGAAAATGGGAAAAGACTAACGGCAGAGAGTTCCATCTTCAGATAGTTGTCCCAAGAACGAGAGTACCGGATGTTCTCCGTGAAATACACGATGGCGTATCAGGAGGTCATCTAGGTGTTAAGAGGACGTTAACAAAAGTGCGAGAACGATTCTACTGGTTGCATTGTCGAGATGATGTACAGGATTGGTGCCGCAAATGCACTACTTGCGCTGCAGTGAAGGGACCACAGACCAGGAGCCGTGGGAACCTGCGGTTGTATAACGTTGGCGCACCGTGGGAACGAATTGCAGTTGACGTAGCTGGGCCATTTCCTGTAACGGAATCGGGAAACAAGTATTTTATGGTTGTAATGGACTACTTCACCAAATGGCCCGAAGTGTTCGCCATACCAAACCAGGAAGCTACAACAGTTGCTTCTAAGCTGGTCGAGGAAGTGATATCTCGCTTTGGTGTGCCTCTCGAAATCCATTCCGATCAGGGCAGGAACTTCGAATCGCAGGTCTTCCAGGAAGTGTGCAGAATTTTGGGAATGCATAAGACGAGGACCACCGCGTACCATCCACAATCTGATGGAATGGTCGAGAGATTTAACCAGACCCTTGAGAGGCATTTGGCGAAATTAGTAGACGACAAACAAAAAGATTGGGACAAGTATATACCACTCTTCCTTCTGTCGTACCGTACCGCCGAGCATGAAAGCATAAAAGCTACCCCGGCGTATGTCAATTATGGTAGGGAACTAAGAGTTCCAGTAGACCTTTTGACAGGAGGGTCACCGGAGGAACCAAAGACCGTACCAGACTATGTCTGCGATTTAAGGGAAAAGATGCACTACATACACGCCATGGTTCGGGAAAATGGGCTACAGTCAAGTGAGAACATGAAGACCAGATACGACCGGAAAGCGAACACGAGCGGCTTTGAAGAAGGGTCACTGGTATGGCTGCATAACCCAACTCGCCGAAAAGGGAAATCTCCAAAGTTGCAGACCAAGTGGGACGGCCCATATAAAGTGGTTACCCGATTGAATGACGTGACTTACAGGATTCAAAAGCCACCAAGAGGCACATTCAAAGTGGTACACATAGACCGTTTGGCGCGTTATCATGGCAGTAACAACGATGCTCGGGACGAGCATCTCTAAGAGGGGAGTAGTGTTACGGATACGGGAAGTTGTTTACGTGTTACGAATACGGGCAGTTGTTTACCTGCGCGCGACAGTTGCGCGTACCTTCTAGAAAAGCCCGACCCTTGTTTATGTGATTGCGTGTTTACGTAAACAATCCAAAATAGAACGCTCCAGAATTCGACGCGGGCCATATAAAAGGTAAACAAGCCGGCAGTAAGGCAGTTCGATCCGAGCGATCATCAAGGCGACTTCAAAAGTGAGAACAAGTGATCAATAGTGAGTGATTGTGATAGTGAACTAACGACTCGGCTACGACCTAGGACAGTGATAGTGCTCAGTGATTTGGATATAGTGCTTAGTGTTTGGACTTAGTGATTTGTGTGAGCTAGTGTTTGTGAATAAAGTCTTCAAGAGAGTCACCAGGTCTTTCTCTCCGAATCCTCGAACCCTAACACGTAACAATATAAAGTAGTTAGTAAAGGATTCGATCTGTCGTCTGCCGCCATGCGCCGCGCGGCGGCGACGCCGTCGCCTCTACGGCGCCGACCGCCGTCATGTATTAAATAAACGGGTGTTGTTATACAGTACATAATTATTATTATTAGTATATCCATACCTATGCCTTGTACTATTATCTAGTCTGTGCCATGAGACATTGGTGACCTTAACACGACGTGGTAATGATGATGATGACGATGATGATGATGATGATTATGATGATGAATATAAATTGCATAGTAGCATATGCCTTCTGTTCTTAAAACAACGCCGAAACTCCCAAACGTGTATCTATAAGGAGTCAGGAGTTCTCTCAGCATCTTCGAAACCATGGTATACCTTGACCCAATATTTGACTTTTTGGTAGCATATTCTTAGTACACTTCACATAAAACCAAAATCACCATATGTTTCCATATAAATTTCGAGGAGTTCCCTCGATTACTCATGGATCCCATCATCAGGTCACCACTTTTGTGAACATGGTACCAAATTGGAGTGAAACCTAATACAACAAAACAAAAATTTCGAAAATCGGTTCACAAACGGCGGAGTAATCGTTGAACATACAAAAATAAAAAAAAAAAAAAAAAAAAAAAAATATCCACAGCCGAACATATAACCTCCTCGTTTTTTGGAAGTCGGTTAATAGATATCCGAATTCGTATAACACCACAATGTGGCCGCTTGGGAGTTGAAGCGTTCGAGACCGGTCTCTGCACTATACTTATGATTTGTTGCTAATCTGTTGCTAATAGTTTGTATCCTTCGATCGTGGATTCTTGGAAATATATTGTTATTCTGTTGTGTCACGCTCACCGGTGAGCTTGTAATAAGATACGTAGAAAAACAATTCTTGTGCTCAAAAGAAACCTTGTGGGATTACGTTTCACAAGTAATTAGTTGAATATTTATGTATTACCACCGAAATAACGAATTTAATTTATTAGTTTTAAAAATTGCCTCGGGAGTCTCGGAACACAGAACCTCAACCAGTGCTGCATGCTGGTCGCAAGATATTTTTCCCCATAATAGGGGAAAAATATTATTACGTGCTGTATTATCCTGACAAATGTTTATTTTTAACCTAAAATTCGTTATTCATTTAAAATCTATTAATATAAATAAAATTGGAGTGTCTGTTTGTAGTATTGAAAGATTTTTTTACTATTTGCATATTAATCTGTATACGATACATACTGCATACACCAAACAACATTCTTTACAATTTTTGTCTGTATGTATGTCTGTCTGTCTGTCTGTCTGTTCTTAGTTGAAACACATAATTTATTAGATATAGATATTTAAGTATTTACTTTTTTCAGCAATTACTAATGAATGATGATTAACAATCTAGTTTGATAGCAACTTTTGTAGTCATTACTTGGTAGTTTAATAAGACTGCAACAGGATGGGAGTTTGACAATCTGAAACCCTGAGTTGGCAACATTATTTTTTTGCACACAAGCGCACGCCTAGCGTATTTATGCTAGGCGTGACGCACACATTGATCGACAGCGACTTCACCCCATTACCTGTAAATACTCCGTCTTTATTTTTTTATTGGTCTGAGTCAATTCAATGTTAATTGTGATCTGTCGGCTGGGTTTGACGTAACGCAACCAAACTGCTTTAATCGACTTCTTTGATAGTACATAGTACGCTAATAGGATATATATATAGGCTATATAGGATAGTTTACTACTTACTAGGTAACTAAAAACTAGAAATAGTGAAATTATTATTTTTAACAAAAATTAAAACCGACTTGCAAGGTAAAAACAATAATAACATCCTTATAATATGAACTAAAAAGTATTAAATAATTTTTCCTATCGAATAGTGCCTTTTTCCGAATTCGGCTAAAACTCAACTATTTCTGTACTCAATCCTTCATAATTTTGAAGTCGGTGCCAGTTACAAATGTTTCAAATATTTTGGCAGACTGAAGATTCAGCTATATCTGGTACCGACTTCAAAATGATGAAGGATTGAGTACAGAAATAGTTGAGTTTTAGCCGAATTCGGAAAAAGGGACTATTCGATAGGAAAAGTTATTTGATACTTTTTAGTTCATATTATAAGGATGTTAATATTGTTTTTACCTTGGAAGTCGGTTTTAATTTTTTGTTAAAAATAATTTATAAGTGTAGCCCACTTAATTTCCGCCTCATTACGCGACCCTAGGACACTGCCGCCCCTAGGCCACGGCCTATACGGCCTATTTATAAATCCAGGACTGGTACCATCGGAGAAATTGATTCATGAATCTAAACGAAATTAAATAGATGGCCGACGGCCGACCTAATGCCTACGTCATTCCGTCGGCTGGGTTCAACATAACGTGACCAAATTTGTAATACGTCACCTGCCTATGATTTCTTTGATAGTACATGGAAAATGAGAATATTCTGTACTAGCGACCCGCCTCGGCGTTGCACGGGTATAAAATATATTATAGCCACTGAAAAAATTATTAAAATCGATAGCCTATGATCGTTCACGTGGTCTACTTATCTGTGCCAAATAACATAAAAATTGCTGAGTAGTTCGCGAGATAAGCCCTTTCAAATAATTTCCCCCGTGTTGTCCACATTCTCCTATTAGTCTCAGCGTGATAAAATATAACCTATAACCTTCCTCGATAAATGGGCTATCTAACACTGAAGGAATCATCAAAATCCGTCGCGTATTTTTAAGGGACATGAGGGAAAAAAGCGACTATAATTTTATTTTAAAATATTATGTATATTATGTAAGTATAGATATAGATGGTGCTGACAGATTTTGCTAGGTCATAAACCACAATATCCAAAGCCAGCGACATTAACCTTTAATGGAATACCGTTACGTTGGTACACGCTTCTATGAATTGTCGGTTTAGAAGTCATCACAATATTAGAGTTTAGACGAACTTGCAGAATTTACGTGCCGTATAAAATTGAACTGTGTACACCAGTGATAAAGATTACTTTACAACGTCACATTCGATTAGGATTCAGATTTTCAGAATCTAATCTTGAGAGATTCTCAACTCTAAATCTAAAATATAAGGTTCAATTTGCCACGTTTAGTAGAATTCCGATAATGGTCTGTAACCACATCTCATAGTGGCGAATAAAGACCTCGGCCTGTGTTTCTAGCCCAAACTACATCCGCCATTGACATAACCGTGAAAAATACTAATTGTGTTAGCACGAAGGCTTGTATGAGAATATTATGGTCGAAGCCAGAAATGGAGTGAATAAGTATTATCCATACTAATATTATAAATCCAAAAGTGTGTCTGTCTCTGTCCGTCTGTCTGTCTGTCTGTCTGTCTGTCTGTCTGTCTCTCTGTCTATCTGTCTGTCTGTCTGTCTGTCTGTTTGTCTGTCTGTCTGTCTGTTACCTCTTTACGCTCAAACCGCTGAACCGATTTTGTTGAAATTTGGCATGGAGATACCTACTTTAAATCCCGGAAAAGGACATACTAGGCTACTTTTTATCGGCGACCTCTGTGGCTTAGAGGTCAGTATCAGCAAGCCGGGGGTCGCGGGCTTGAATCCCGCCGGAACAAAAAAAAAGTTTTCAATGTTCCTGGGTCGTGGATGTGTATTAAATATGTGATGATACATTGTATGATATAATAAAAAAATCTTAAATCGGTGACATTAAATATATAGGATGTAACAAAACTAAGTGATAACACTTAAAGGTTTGTACGTGTTCCTTGTAAAGAGTTCACTGTAAAAGTAGCAGCGCTGAAAGACCAATTTTTTCACTTTTGTATGGGCAAGCACCCTAGCTAGGGATTGCAATCCGGATACTTCGAAATCCGAAAAATCCGGATAATCCGGATTTTTTGGGCCTTTGAAAAATCCGGATTTTTATTTTTCAAAATCCGGATTTTCGGTTTTTTCGAATAGTAGATAAAATTATGAAAAAAAGCTTTAACGTAATATAAAATCAATTTAAATGTATACCCACTCAGTCGATATCCAGCATGTATGCGGATAGCGCCATCAGCCCAATGGCGGTCTTGATTCCTACGTCTGTATTCCTAGTTTGGGAGCACATTATGTTTTTTGATTTGTTGAGATTTGAGCTCTATTGCTCTCTGGCAGACTCTGAGTTGGTTATGACGAGTGAAATACATAGCGAGTCTGCGCTTCAGTGAGATTAGTAAGTCACTATTCTTCATGGACCAGTTTTTCTGCCTTTCTGTTCTCATAAGAAGCTAATTGGTCCAAGTACAGCTACTCGTTGACAGAGTGAATTCCTTGCTCGTATTGTTGATAATTGTTCTTGTCTTTGACCTATTTTTTGTAAGTTCCACCTCTAGGCTTATAGATCTTGGAGCATAATTTGATGATGTGCGGCTGACGGCTGTAGGTGTAAAAATGACGAAGGAGTTGATAAAGCGGAAATTGCTTAGGATTATCTTGTTAACAAAAATTTCACATTTTTAAATAGTTTTAAATATGTAGTTTAAAAAATCTGGGTATTTTTAAGTTCTTAATAAGATTGAAAGTTTTTTTTTATTAAAGAAGGTAGGTCGCTATAGCCCTGACGTTACTGCGACCCATGAGGATCTATTGTGACTTCTTCACACTAGAGAATCATCCCCAACAAAATACTGCTCATAAATTGAACGATATGATTGGGGTTGGTGCCACAAATTTCCTCTGTGGGTGAGTATTCGTAGCGACCAAGGTGCCTGTTCCTACTCTGTAGTAGAGCAGGACAGTCGAAGAGAAGGTGAATAGGTGTTTCATCCTCCTCCATACAGAATCTGCAAGTCGTTATGCTACAAATACCCATTCTGTTTAAGTGTTTGTTGAGCTTGCAGTGCCGAGTTAGGCTTCAGGTAAGGATTCTTAATTGGTTCCTATTTCCTACCCAAGGTGAGCACTAATGAAAGGTTTCTTATTTTTAACCTCCACAAGACGGCGCGACGATAGACACTTCTAGATTTTCTATTGGTTCCCCACCGATCTGAAATTATTTGCAGGTTGGCATCACGGATACATATTGGTTGTGAGTCTAAAAAATATCAGTGTACTGTCAAGTGTGGCATAAATCAAAATATCTTAAACCTAAGCGATCATTGGCCTAAGCGATTAGGCCAGTATACTGGTAACAGTTTAGGAACACGCAAATTGTCAAACTGAAAACTGACAACTGAAAGAGTTTTGGCGGGCATGTCATGGGTATGTCACTTTCAAACTTCTTCTACTTTTTATTGTTGGTGTGGTTTTTATTATTTTTTTTCCCAAATTGTGTTATTTGGGTCTTTGATGTTTATTATTGGTAAAATATTAGCCATGAAATACCCGTTATCTTGCACAAGTGCAGGTAAGATGTTGTCAAAACCAAAATGTGTAATTCCTTTGACATTTAGCTTGAATATTGGTAAATAGGGCTATTTCTTCCGTAAGTTTTAACTAAAACATCGTTGTAATAATTTTGTTATCCTAGTCATTGGAATATTATGGCGTCTTTTTCAAATTGAAATGTATCAAATTTTAAATTCCTTTGCCCAGTTTTGTAGCAATTATTGATGGTATTCCCTGGTATTACCGATAGTTGTCTACCCATACGCCATCTAGTTACTAAAATGGAAACTGTTTGACAATCAAATTAAAAAGTTTAGAAAATCCCCCATTCTGATAATTTATTAAAATTGAAAGTACCAGATACTGTTATTTTAAACTCTTGCTTTTTTACACCCATCTTAGCGTTTTTTTTAAGAAAAATAATAATTTTTAAGACGTTTTATTTTACACTTTTAAAATTAATGTTAAATAAAGAAATAATAAGAAAATAACTCACATTTAAAGCTGTTTATCAAAAATATTTAAAAAATTACAGAAAGTCCGGATTATCCGGATAATCCGGATTTGAGGATGAACAAATCCGTAAAGACGGATTTTTCTAAAAATCCGTTTTTTGCAATCCCTAGCCCTAGCATCACCCCATACAAAAGTGAAAAAAATGTTGGTCCTTCAGCGCTGCTACTTTCACAGTGAATTCTTTACAAGGAACACGTACGCACCCTAAAGTATTATCACTTAGTTTTGTTACACCTTGTAAATTCGTCCCTTGCAATTGAAAGAAGTAATTTTATACGTGGGAGAGCCATGCTTCGGCAAGAATGGGACGGCTCGACCGGAGAAATACCACGTTCTCACAGAAAACCGGCGTGAAACAGCGCTTGCGCTGTGTTTCGCCGAGTGAGTGAGTTTACCGGAGGCTCAATCCCCTGCCCTATTCCCTTCCCTTCCCATCCCTACCCTCCCCTATTACCCTCTTAAAAGGCCGGCAACGCACCTGCAGCTCTTCTAATGCTGCGAGTGTACATGGGCGACGGAAGTTGCTTTCCATCAGGTGACCCGTTTGCTCGTTTTATTTCATAAAAAAAAGTTGCCAATGTGTTTTCAAAGTTCTTCTACTACCACACTATGTTGTCTTTCTATCAGGTTTCTGGGGCATTTGCTACTTGAAATCCTTGAAAATGAAATCGCAATTTGCATACCTGACATCACTTGCATTCATTAATCGTGTTTTCGAGAAAAGTTCTTGTTTATAATAAATTCGTTTTTTTATGACTCCCCCGTCTCCCCCCTCTGCCATCCCGTTAAACACTTCCTTTTTTAAATTCAATTTACAGTTTTTATTCGATATTTATTCATGTGAATGCGTTTTTTGTCGCCTTTCCACATTGATGACTTCATCTTCACAAATACCTACATTTTGTAAGAATAATTTGATCTGAATATTTATTTATTGGAGGAATAATAAGCTTTATCCTAAAACAGAACACGTCTTCTGCAAAAAAGCAAGGAGCTTTGCAATGTTTTTAAAGTCCACAAAAATAAAATAAAATTAAATCGGTTGAACTCGCGCACGAAGGGTTCCGCACCACTAAAACAGAGCAAAAATGAGCAAAAATTACACAGACGGATACACATCAAAGTCTTAGTAATACGTTTTTACCCTTTGGGTACGGAACCCTAAAAACAACTGTTTCTATGCCATAGACATACCCGCTCTAATCAAACATGTTTGTCGCCAGTGATGCACTAATATGGGGCAGAAGGACGACGCGCGAAGCGGGCGAGGGTCCCCCGACCCCCCGCCACCGCCCATACAGCCTTGCAGCGGTTTCCTGGGAAACGTGAGTACAGATTTATATTACAGCATCCCACATGAACACTGTACTTTTCAGGATAAAAGTAGCCTAAGTGTTATCAGGAGAATTGGCTACTACCACGCCAATTTTTCACATAGCCATAATCCATATGTATCACGTCAAGCGTAGACCAGGTGAAAAAGTAACAAACATTATATACTTTTTTTGTGCTGAAGGCAGGTCAAGTAGCCTTGATGTCACTGCGACCCTTGAGAATCTATTGTGACTTCTTCGCATTATGCCGCGGCCGCATATGCGTCTATCGTACGAAGCTTCGTGCTATGAGACGATACCATTGGACGATACATGCAGATCGTCCAATAGTATCGTTTTAAGCACGAAGCACTACGCCGGTGCGGCCCGGGCATTAGAGTATCGTCCCCAACCCAACGCTGCTCATAAATTGAACGATGTGGTTGGGGTTGGTGCCACGAATTTCCTCTGTGGATGAGTATTCGTGGCGACCAAGGCGCCTGTTCCTACTCTACTACAGAGCAGGAACAGGCACCTTTGTCGCCAAACATACACACTTATAAAATAAAGCAGTTATATACAACATAGTTTAAATTCGTTAAGTTGCTCTTAATAAAGTTGATTAGGTTTTGCATGAAAACGTAATATAACAAAATATATACACACTTATAAAATAAAGTTGTTTTAGTTTAAATTCGCTAAGTTACTTCTAAAAAGTGCTGACGTTTTTTTTTTAATTCTTACTGTTGGGGGTAGAGCCCCGAAAAATTTGTGCCCTAGGCCACAGAATACATATTACATATTAGTTTATGTATTAAGTACCCTAGTCTAGGCCCAAGTTAGACAAGTCACAAGGCTTTAGGCTGATCACGCCACTGTGCACTGAAACCTACTGTCGAAGATGAAATACGTTTCGATATATTTTTTAAATTATTTTGAACTTTGACTTGTTTTGAAAACTAATATTGCAATTCATGCATATCTTAGTATTAATGTATTTTGCCATCGTTTTACAATATAAAACTTGCGTAATACAATATCGTTTTAATCTGATATGACGTAAACTTTTGTTAGTCTGAATAGTAAATGACGAAGCAATAATATTATCTAGCTCATAACGTTGTCATTCTAATTTCTATTATCGCTTACTTCATACAAAGTGCAATGTTTATCATGACTCTACAAAACATTATTTTTTGAAAGGACTTAAAAAATCTTAAGTCCAAACTCGTGACTGGAAGCTTTTGTCTTAATGTTTTTGCCAGTTACACAATAAAAAAAAAACAAATCTTAATAATATTCAAATTCGTTCTATATTCAAAAACAGAAGCGTGCGCCATATTTCAAGATTATTGTTATTGGTCCATCGCGCCCAATCAGGCCAAGCTGATATCTGTTCCACTTCACACGATTTGCATTATCTTTATTTATATTTATAGAGTTCTTGTGTTGTCAGTGTGTTTGTAAGTACCCTGCTCCGAAAAGGGCTTGGACGATTTGTATGAATGTGTTTGGTCTTAAAAGTACAGTGTTTGATATTTTCCTTGCTTGACCCATTGAGAAAGCCATGGGGTATATTACTGCAACGTTTTGACGCTACAATGCAGCACCAACATATACAGTAAACAAAAAGTTTTGTTCGACGTTTGATAATGTTTCTGTACTAATATATTGTGATACTAGATGACGCCCGCAACTCCGTTGCGCCAAAACTCGTTTATCGCGCGGGAACCGTACATTTTTTCCAGGCAAAAAGTATCCTATGTCCTTTCCCGGGACTCAAAGTATCTCCATGCCAAATTTCAGCAAAATCGGTTCAGCGGTTCGGGCGTGAACAGGTAACAGACAGACAGACAGACACACTTTCGCATTTATAATATTAAGTATGGGTTACGTGTACAACGTGTCGGATTATTTACTATGTGTGCAGCTAGAAGGCATTTGCTCTAACCTTTGCATATTTTCCTATTAGAATATTATTTATTGTGCGACTTTTTTATCAGAGCGAGTGAAGCGAGCCCAATTATATTCCACAACCACTTTTGTGGCACACTTTACGGAAAAACTATCACGCCTATTGATTTGCCACGCAGAAAAACTACGCAAGCCCCAAAGCTCGGCTTTTAGCTAGTTACTTACGGGATTTATTTTAAAACGACACTAGCAGTAGGTACATGTACATATTAAAAATAATAAAGCAAATAATAATATTATACTTAGCCCCAATACATGCACTTTCGTAGGTGTCACAATATTAGCAAAGGATTTAATTTCTACTTTAAATTTATATTCTCTTCTATTTTCTATTTCTATTAATGAGGCGTATCTAATTCTGATTATTATCGACACAAGATTATCTTGCTAGTTGTGAATGTCAAGCGACTGTATTTCGACTGTCCATCACATTCAAGTTTTTATTACCTATTAATTTTATCGTCAAGTTTCATTTCCTGTATCTAAGATGTTACATCTGAAATAGTAAAATATAGCAAATATCATGTATTAAAATCATTTTTTTCGATTGATGATGCCACTAAGAAATATTTTAATAATATGTTATGTGATAGTTGGTGAAAACGGCATTAAACTAATATCGAACTAACGTTGCTATTAACAGAAACCTAAGCAATAAACATACTCGTTAAATCGTGCACACGCACACTTACGTTTTTTTTTATATAAAAAGAGGCAAACGAGCAAACGGGTCATCTGATGAAAAGCAACTACCATCGCCTGT
The DNA here is from genome assembly GCA_905333045.1 of Lysandra bellargus. Classification (NCBI taxonomy): domain Eukaryota; kingdom Metazoa; phylum Arthropoda; class Insecta; order Lepidoptera; family Lycaenidae; genus Lysandra; species Lysandra bellargus. The sequence continues at coordinate 3,730,240 of HG995353.1, forward strand.
GGACACTCGCAACATCAGAAGAGCTGGTTGGAAAGTTCGTTGGCGGCTCTTGCCGTTTAAAAATATCTGACAATTTGTGTATGCCTAATTAGTCAGCAAGCTGTCTGTCTTGTTTAACCCTTTTTATCTTCGTTTAAAAGCCTTAACGGTATTACGCGGAAAGTGACTTCGGATTTTGCTTTCAACTGGTGACAGATGGGGTATAAACTCGGCCATGTTTTGAATATGTTTTAGATAAGAAATAAGAATGATCGGAGTATTCGTTTGGTGGCACATGGCACACTTTTTGGCCGACTTAAAAGTGGTTCTCAGTTTGACCTGTATTTTGTTGATATGCATTTTACGAAAACCACTGTCTTTTTAATCGGGGTTTTCATTAGTGAGTAGCTATCAAGACATATTTATTTTAGTTAGCCCAGTACCTTTAATAAGACTGAATAGGTACTGTACAATGTACATGCCCAGAACAAGACATATTAATAATATTGAAGTAATACTAAGACTTCCTCTCTACTATTCTGTTTTTGTAGTTTTAACTTTTTCTGCATAATATGAAGAATTATCTTTAAAACTTGAAATCAAATATAACTATCTATCTGGTCTTAAAGGCAAGCCAGCTCTTCTTATGCGGGATTTGAACCCATGACAACCTACAGCCAAACTATAAACTACTAAGCAACGAAGACGCTATAATTTATCACTTAACCATCAAGACTAGACCTTACCGTAGCTTAGAGCCCTAGGCTATACCTACTACTATAAGTAACTAAAGTGGTCCTAGGAAATGAGCATCAAACAAGCGCTGCAATAACAGTAATCCCGTAGTAACCGTACTATCTGATTCTATAACGCCTAAGCCCAACAATTTATGCTGTACGACCCTCGAGATTACTCCAATCTGCTTACAGTCATAAATTGAGGCTGTTATATTTGCTAGTATAGGCTGTAAGACGTAAGTGAAGCTTATTGCTTTTGTTTTTAGCCCACTTCTAAAGGGGGAGGTTATTTGCATTGCCTTCTGTCTCTCAAACTTGGACCCTGGTCCCTGTTAAACATTGATGTATCATCCCACAAAAAAAAAAAAAAAACTTACGTACTTATTGAGTTATAAATGCAGCCGTGTTCTTTAGATCATTTTTAACAAGACTGCATTCATAATGTGGGTTAATACACAAATGCTTAACAGCGACCATTTATAAATGCGAAAGTATTCATCACGTTTAAACGGCTAAGCCAATGAGAATGAGTTTGCCGTGAACTTTACATAATTTGAATTTCAGGAAAGGATATGGCTAATAGTTATCATGTAAAATGTACGGTTTCCGTCCGAAAAACAAATCTCTGTGCCACAAAGTTGCGGGCAAAATATTGTATAGCAGCAAAACTGAAGTTCCGTGCCGTTTGAATCGGATGGACACACTTTAATTATCAGTCTAATGTTTAATTGTGGGCAGCTAATCAATTTAAGTGATCCTCAAATGACCATTAGTCTGGTGGCGTGGGCATCCCGCATCAGCTTACCTCTTATCAAGAGACATACTTGCCTTGTCCAACCTTTGGCTCGGATCTGCCTTGTTAAAGCTGATTTCTTGATTAGTTTTACAATAATTGACAGTAGAATTCTACATAACTTACGCAAAGATGTATTTCATAGAATTAGTAGGTTTAAGTAGTACTTACGCACTTAGCTGTTATTTTGAGTGAGAGAAATTTAGTGCGGCTCACACAAAATTTCTCTCACTCGATGGTGTGGCCACATGTAATTTTTACCCTTTTTAATTTTATTAATTTTACTTGTTAGAATAGTATGTAGAAATTCCTTGTTTACGCGAACATTATCTTTATTTCATTTGAAGGTCTGCCTTTTATTGTCAACCAATATCTTTCTCTATCTATACAACTCTATTTTACTACAAGACATATTATTAAGCTTTTTTTAAATACTCCGATGTTTTATAATACTTGGCGAAGTTGGCGCCATTTTGCATGATGGCGGGTAAATGATGGGTTACGGAACAATAAGGGGCAGACCAGCTGACCCGAGATTAAGGTCGTGCAAAGCGTTGGACTATAAGTTTAAAAAACGTTAGAGAAATAATAGTATTTTAAAAAGATAAAACCGACTTCAAGTTGTACGTAATTAAGCATTAAAATTCCCTAACTCCAAAACTACTGAACCAATTTTGATAAAACTTACCTACAGCATTCCCTAAGTTGAACAATACCTAGTACAACAAAAAAGAATCACTTAAATCAGACTTGTAGTTCCGGAGATATGCGTGCACAAACATAAAAACATACATACATACATACACTTTAGAAATTTGGCACATTTGTTCAGAAGCTGCTATAGATTGACCACAAAAACTGGACAGTTCTGGAAATATTACATACATACGTGTCGAATTGATAACCTCCTTTTAGGAGGTTAAAAAAATACTCCATAGAGCTATTTAATTCTATTTCTTTTTGTACCCAGTATACCTTCGGTAATCCGGATTTTAAAGGGCAGTGTCGGGATTATCGCGTTTGTTGGATTTAGAGCACTGCCTAAGTTTTCCCCATAAATTTTAAATGTTTAGAGTTTTTCTTAAATCATACAGATTGAAATAGACAACATTTTAACTAAATTACAAACCGTTTTCTGAAGAAACCTTAAGTTTAAAACACTTTCAAACAATACCCTAAGGGCGGCTTTTACCAAACCTTATTTAAAATAAGTTAAAACACATTTAGTTAAATATGTTTTCATTCGTAAACACAATTAATTTAAACTTAAGTTTGTCTTTCACCACGATGTTGAAGATTGAAATTAACTAAACGCATTTTGCAGTGTTGCTGCATTATATCTTGTGCGTTCCATTTTACGATTTGAGCAGTATCGTTACAAATAACGTTATTTCACGGTTGTTTGACGAAATTTGGTTTGTTTTTTTGCGTAAAACGAGTTTTCTATCAATGACTGCCTCAGACGCGGCGGGCGCAGGTATCCCTTAGTAGTCTGTGGCCGGCGCAAGAGTTTGTATTGTTGTACTTGTGCACATGTTGTTTTGTTTCACATACTTTAGGTTGTTGTACAGACTCGTGCAGGTGTTCTGTTAGTAGAGTAATAGAGTAATCGACAAAAAATTATGAGTGAAAAAGTGGTCTCGTAACTTTTCCGTTTTAAACAATAATCTAGATTCAATTATTTCTAGCAAAATCATCGTCGTCTTCTTTGATAGGCGAAATCTTCGAAAGAACTTTTTCTACGGGTTTCAAACAAATTTGATCTTGCCTCAATAACCCTGACATCTCGAGGCCTGTTGATATATATGACAATTTCTTCGTCGTCGTCATCAATCTCATCAAAAAGAAAGAAACTCAAACAAACTCATTATTCTTTTCACACTCAAATTCTTCGAAAATTGTTCTCGACCAAAAAAATCTAACCTCAAATTCAACTTTTAGCAGCTTAAACAGCGATATTTGGCTGTTTAAAATTTGACAGATCAATAATCATGTTTAACTTGTGGTGCAAGACAACTTGTGTAGTTAAACAGAATTTTGTGCTTAAATAAAATTTTAAACATATTTAACCGTTTCGTAAAAGTGGCCCAAGACTTTTAACTACTTTTAAGAAATAATAGATTTTATCTCTTCTTTGTCGAGTCTTAAGTAGATCTAGAAATAGTTTTATCTACTGCGTGTCTTTATTCGGTACAACGTGTATTTAGTAGGACTTTTTGCGTAATATACACCGGATGTTAATACTATCCAGTATCCAGTATTTTACTTGTCTATTTTGCACGCTCTACCTCGTAGTTTATAGTAATCTTTATGTCGTTTGTAATAGAGTCCTGTTGGAAGTAATATAATTTTGAATGCCTATTTGCTTCTTAGCTCTCACGATTTACTGTGTAAAAGTAAACGTGCACTGTCGATTGTAGTTAGTTATATTGAGTTTTAAAGGTAACCGTATAATTTTGCCGACTTAAGTAGGCATATAGTTACTGAAATTACTGCATCTTTAACCATATCTACTAACAATGTATATTATGTTTGTCTGACATTGTTTATTTATGGCAAAATAATGTTTCAGCAAAATTTATTCAGCGATTTGAGCATACATTTTAAGTTCAATGATAATCTGATGAAATTCGGCATGGGCATAGTTTGAGTCACTTTGAAGTGTCGAGAAAAGACAGGTCCTCGTAATATCAGTTCCTTATGATATTAAAATATATTATGCAATCTTCACACCTACCTGCGTAGCGTCATAGTCGCCGAAGCGTAGCGACATGCGGCGACTGTAAAAGACATCAACGCGCGCGGAATGATTAGAATGAATACCCTTATATTATGGATTCACCTTTTGTTTTACACTCCTCTTTATGATTTTAAAGTCCTGTTCTTCGATATTTTTAATTCTATTTTATTTTGTCATCAGTGCGACAAAAAACGGAAGCCGTAAAAATCGCTTTGTTGTCTACTAACTATAGATAGTTCTATTTGTCTGACCCACAAAATCTTCTAATTTCTATTTTCTCAAGTATATAGAATATAAATCCTACATTCGATAGCAAGCGTGGTCAATAAAAGTCTTGTTTTCTCTATTAAATCGATATAAGTATACGGCCGTACTGTATTTAGACCGTAAACTTAACGATAATATCAACATGCGGCTAATTAAACTATGAAACAATGTTGTTAAGGGCCACACACATCTTGCTGTGGGACGTATCTGATACGTAGGGCTGTCAAAACGTAATAAATCAATAGTAATTTTCTTTAACGAGGTAGAGTCATGCTTTTACAAAGAGCAAGACGTAGACTAGAGAAATACGGTTTCACAGAAAACCGACATTAAGAAGAAGCCAAAAAAGATGTGGCTTGTTGGTAACGAGAAAAGCATGAAATTATATAATTACCGCTGTCGGTTTTAAATTCTGAAATTAATTCTAAGTCAATCGTCTGAAGATTATCTTTCAATAAACTAATTTTAAAGTCAATAAAAATTCGATAGTCGCTGTCTAACCAAAGTTGCACTTATTTTTATTGTTCCTTGGGGGGGGTATGCCAAAATGTTTTCGTTTCGTTATAGAATCGGCGATGAAAATATATTATGGAATTGACATAAGAGTTCGTTAACTGACGTTGACGTTCGACTCGTCTTATGTTAATTCCATACATTTTGATCGCCGATTCCATAACGAAGCAAAAACGAAAAAGTTTCGGCTAAATGGCCAGGTCTAAAATCAGAGTGTGAACCAATAAAATCTCGTTTACCAAAGGAGCAAGATCGCCAGTAAAAAATGTGTGTGTTGGCAGCCCTGTGGATGTAATTAGGAGGAGCGGGCACGGTTGTGTAGCCGCCAATTAGGCAGTATTTACATGCGTCAGCCGCGCTACATCACCCTGTCACATAACTCCCCGTGGTCCACTTTAGATAACGTTTTGATGGTTTCTTTGGCATTAGAAAATTATATACTACTAGCTGTTGCCCGCGACTTCGTCCGCGTGGACTTCAGTTTATAGGGCGCGGTGTCAACATATTGGTGTCAAATTTAAAAGCTTTTTAAACAGCTGGTACCCCTTAAATCCAAATACCCAAAAACAGTTGTGCAGTTTGCACATAATATTATATATATATATATTTTTTTTTAATTTAACTTTATTTATACCAAACTTAAAGCTTATTTAGCCCCCCATTACACAACTTTAGCTTTACCCATAAACTATTTATCATTGGTGGGTTTAAGGTTAAGGTTACGTCACTGCATAGATAAATCAGTACTGAGTAGTGAGTTACTTAATACCGTGTATAACAATCGGAAGATTCGGGAGAATCGAGAAACTCGATTTAACATGGTACCACCTCTTATAGAAAGACTTATGAGCAAGCGATAGCGCAAAGTAGGCGACTCTTAGCGCCATCTGTTATGACTTTTTGGAACTAACTTATTTTTAACAAATTTACGCATTTTCACCCCCTTACAACCACTTTTTTCAGTTAAAAAGTAGCCTATGTCCTTTCTCAGGCTTTAGACTATCTGTGTACAAAATTTCATTACAATCGGTTAAGCAGTTTTGGCGTGAAAGCGAGACAGACAGACAGAGATACTTTCGCATTTATAATATTAGTATAGACTAGTAATAGATGTAACCTATCGACTACGTTGAAATAATCTTACAAGGAAACAGAGCTTTTAGTCAAATTTCATCTGGTAATTTCGACAGCGGAATTAGAAATAAAAAGTGGATTCGCTAAAATAAATAATGCAATAAAACTGTTTCGTTACTTTACATTTATTGCATTATTTACATTTTTCATTAGCTTAGAACCTAAAGTCCTAAATGTTTAGACAGTTTTAGTATCGATTATACACAATAAACTTTTATTGTTGCTATTTATTGTTTTATAAGCCGGCTGCAACGCAAGATAATTTTTGGATTCATTTTTTACTGGCTGGTATAACATATTTTTTATCCTACGATACAAGGAACATGTTACGAAGAATGCTAGTTTTGTTACTCAAGGCCTTATTTATTTTAAGCTAGACAAGTAATTAAAAAAAGAAAAAAACTTTATCTTTGCGAAATCGGCAAGGTCGTTTTGGCGCCACAAAACTATTAATTACCACTGGTATTTGTGGCATGGCATGTCTAATCTATGAAATTATCGATTAAAATATTTCACATTCTATTGAGTAGCACTTATCCGGGACAAGAGATAAGAGATTCTTATCTTTTATATGCCCAAACCATGTTTTAAGATACCAATACAATCTGACAGAGATTTTTTAGATATTTTAGCTTAAACTTGAATTTAGAACTAATGCCGCCATCTTGTAAAGTGTCAACGAGAAATAACTGTTTTACACTCTCGTCCTTCTGTTAATTTTTTTGTTTTTTTTTTTAATTAAACTACCCCAGTATCTTTTTGCATGTGACAATAATGATGATTGTTGACTAATGCTAGTCACAGGTGTAATTCCAAGTAAATATGTTTTGAATCCACGCCGCAATGAATTTGCCTCAAAAAAAATATTAGTCTCGCTAAAATTTGAGAACGACCCAGACAAATTGGTCAATTTTAGTCTTGAAACATTCGTGGAAGTACAAAGAAGGTTAATATTAGGATTTAGGAGGGAAGTCATGCAAAGTTCACCGGGTCATCTAGAAATGTGATAAATGGTAATATACCTTTCTCACTTGTCTTTGTCAACCTTTATATTAAAAGCGCTCTATATTGTGCAAGGCGACACTTACGCCATCTATCGCTCTCTGTTTTGACATTTACAATGAGAAGTGGTCAAGACAAATCGCTTTAGGAGTCGGAAGATGGTCGGTTTTTTATGTTCATTGTTTACAACATAATGGAGGCATAATGTACAATGCTTTCGCCGTCATTGTTGGTGATAAATTAGTTTGGGAACTTTCATACGTGTTGCGGAAACACTGCGTTTTTACCTTTAATAATATAAGTTGACATTTTTACAAGCGCGTCGTTGCAGAATATAGGTAAACGAATTTATTTAACAGAATTAAATTAGTTAAAATTTGCATAATAATGATATACAGTGTTTTTAAATGTGCTTTATAACTCCCTAGATTCTAGAGCTTCCAATAAAAATTAATAAAATTAAGATCAAAATACGTCATAATATATTACACACTTTATTTGAACAATATAAACAGACGAACATATAACCTCCTCCTTTTTGGAAGTCGGTTAAAAATACGTAGCTCAAATAATATTACAAACTAGATGACGCCCGTTGCGCCAGAATTTATTCATCGCACGGGAACCGTACAGTTTTCCGGGATAAAAAGTATCCTATGTCCTTTCCCGGGACTCAAAGTATATAAGTATATATTTTGAGGGTCAAGTGTATATACTTTGAGTAGAGTAGAGTACAGTAACAGACAGATAGACACACTTTTGCATGTATAATATTAGTATGGATTGAATTAATTTCATTTCATGCAAACTTTGAATTTCCTTTCAATTACGTAAACGGCAAAGCATTTTATCTTTTACTAAATAAAATATGATGATTGCATATAATAATATTTTTACTATCGTTAGAATTTACGATACTATAATAAACGAACATACTCAAATGATAGTCGCTTTTAATAAAATTTCTCATTTTAATATGCAATAATCGGACATCAATATTAATATGTATTAGTGAAGTATATTTGACCCTCAAATATGAAATCCATCATTATATTATTATTTAAAAGTATATCGGTTTTAGCAACTTTGCATAACATATTTTTAACTACCTTTTTTATTTCAAGCAAAATTTAAAATTCAGTATATTAGTAATAATTTGACGACCTCCGTGGCGCAGCTGTAGTGAGTGCGTTGGTAGCTCAAGCCGGAGGTCGCGAGTTCGAGTCCCGCCGATGGAACAAAAAAAAGTTTATAAAGTTCCTGGGTCATGGATGTGTATTAAATATGTGTATCATATAATAAAAATCTTAAATATATGTATAGTATAAAAGTATTAAATATATTTCCGTTGTCTGGTACCTGTAACACAATTCCTTCAGGTACTTACCACGGGGCCAGACTGACGTGGTGCGAAGCGTCCATAGATATTATTATTATTATTATTATTAGAATTAAGTAGGTATTATAGCACTCTTTTCTTCATATTGCAAATTGTAATACAATAAAATCTTTGCGTCTAGTAAGACCGTTGCGCTAAAACTCATTTATTGCGCGGGAATTTTTTTCCGAGAAAATAAGTAAGTAAAATAAGTTAAATAAATAAAGTTAAATAAAAAAAATAAAGTTTTTTTTTCCATGTATTCGATCTACAATCAGTCGCCAGACCATGATTAGATGTTTTGAAGATAGACCTTCCAAAACTACGAATAAGCCACCACCTATAATGCTGTATGGCATCGAAGATGTAAATGAATTATCCAAACTCCTGGAAAAAAATAAAGTTAAATAAAAAAAAAAAAGTTCCTGGGACTCAAAGTATCTGAATTTATATATACAGTAATTTATTCATACGCGTGTGCACCGCAGTCCGCAGTAGGTGTGAAGGGAACTTTATATATTTAATCTTCCGTAGCAATAGTTCAACGTTTATAATAAAGAAAACGATTGCCGTTAATTGAATTTAACATCACAATGTTATGTTTAACAATAGACGTGAACTATAATGACTATTGTCAGAAACTTTCATTCATTAAAAAGCACTCAGAAAGTTTATCTTGTAGTGGTAGAGTTAACTCTTAGTTTAAGTTATATGTGGTTATTGCCTGCGCGGAAACTAACATAAATAACTTTATATTAGTCAGCAATATAATAATAAACCCGCCCTGGTGTCGCACGGATAAAATATATAGCCACTGAAAAAATGATTAAAATCGATAGCCTATGATCCTTCACGTGGTCTACTTCTTATCTGTGTCAAATAACATAAAAATTGCTCCAGTAGTTCACGAGATAAGCCCTTTAAAATAATTTTCCCCGTTTTTTCCCCATTTTTCTCCATTTCTTCGCTCCTATAATTCTTAAGCTTGATAAAATGTAGCCTTACTCGATAAATGGTCTATCTAACACTGAAAGAATCATCAAAATCCGTTGCGTAGCTTAAAAGATTAAAGCGAACAAAGGGACATAAGGGAAAAAAAGGTACTTACTTTGTTTTATAATATGTATAGATATAGATATGTATAGATGAATATTTGTTCGTCGACTTTATTGTCTATATTATCCTTTAAGGGCATTCCCTACGGAGAATCCGTAATTTACCGTATTTAGAGCCTTATAAACTCATAATTTGAAAGCTACAGAGATATAATAAAAATACAGCAATATTCTTCAGTATTTCAACATTCCTTTCCACGTTTTAAATTTTCTATTTTTGTTTATTATACTCATGATATCAGCTTCCAAAGTTAATTAAAATTCAAGCATACATTCACCATCTCCTTAGTATTTACAAATTACTTTTATTTGAAACACACGCCAATAGATCGACAATATCATAAACTACATGTTCCCCGTTTTAATTTTTTTTAGGTCAATTTTGAACTAAGATAAGTAAAAAAATAGGGTTTTGGTGCGATCTCGGCAAATTTCTCGACATTTGCCGCAAATGTATGGTCAAGGTCGTTTGCTCGGGGGATGGCCTTAAATATCAAGTTGAGTATGTGGCTTGGTTGCATTACCAATATATCTTTAAAAATGTTGAACTATGATCAGAGTAGACAGAATATGATTTTTAGATTAAATTTACTAAAGCTGTCACTTGAAATCAAACTTCTGAATGATTTTCAGCTGCACCACAAAACACCTTGTAATTAATTTAAAAAAAGAAGAAGAAGAAGCCATTTCACCGGACGCACAGTGTTCACAGGGGGCCAATCACTCACTTATACTTTTTATATTTCGAATATCGAAGTAGCATACCCACACCTGAGTTATTGACGCAATTTTAGCTCTTATGTAGAGGTTTTAATGGTTGTAATCGCGTGGTATTTTCTCGTGAAAGCCTGCCCCAGGCTTTAGAGCACTGTGCCACCTTATGAAGGTCATCCAGCGAAAGTTGATGGTATAATATAATTGTCATCGGTCAAGTGTAGGCGATAGCAGACAAGTAAACAATATGGAATGTTCTTATCACGGCGAAAGTTTGTATACATCGATTTTTACTAGTTTAGGCGTGAGAAAATTCGAAAGATAGTTGCTGTAAAGTTTGGGGATAGCTCTGGCGCCATAATATTTGCTAGTTACTACTAGTCATGTGAAGTCCAAATACTGAATTAAGGGCCTACGTTTCACCACTTCCTGATAAGTGCTGGATAGGCTATCCACCACTTAACTTCAAACTTGACAGATATATTATGGAGAATCTATCAAATAAGTTGGGGATAGGCTATCCGGCTCTCTATCAAGTGGTGAAACAGGCCCTAATATATTATTAATATTTTATATAGTACAAGATGATTCTGGCAAATGTTGTTTTGTCATATACCGCGTGAGAATATACTTGAACCAGAACTGGTATTTAAGACGTTATCAGGGAGACATAAAAATTAGCGCGATTCGGAACTGTGCGCTGTTTGGTGTGCTACAAGGTAATACCTACGTTATTTAGATAATGAAAATTACGAAGGGACTGAGTACTGACATCAGTGTTCACCCTTACAAAAGTCCCATAAATAGAAAGTTTAGAGGACCGGTTGGTCTCTCTAAGAGTTCACTAGAGGTCGGAGGAGTAAAGAGTAAAACTCGATTTACTGTGGTGAACTGAAGTGCTTTATTGAACAATCTGTGCTGTTTATATACAAAAATTTGAGTTAATTATTATTACCAGAAAGTTAAAAGATTAATTGTGATTGGCTATTGCAAAACAGAAAGAGACATAATGAATGAGATAAAAATATTTACAAAAGCTAGAAAGGGAAAACTATTAGAAAGGGATAAAAATATTAACAAAAGGTCGATCCTGATTGGCTGCGTCCGCGCGCCGCTCGCGGCTCGAGTATAAATATAGGAGCAAGCCCCTGCGGGGCCTCACATCGCCGCGCAGTCTTGAAGTGACGTCGTCTCGCTGCACCGCTCGCCGCCGCGCCGGTAATAATAATAGTGCCGCCATTTTATGAAGACAGAAGATGTTATATAAACGCCTTGAAGACTGCAGCTACGTTGTGAAGATCCCTCTCGATGTAGGCACGATGTGAAGACGCGTAGTGTTGTGTTGTGAAGAATTCTTATTAGAAAAAGTCCTTTTCAGGGCTGGGTCACGTCCGGTATTATTACACGGACGGTTTCTTTCGTTATTGCGAACGTACGTTCTTAGCAGAACGATTTTCTTCTCTGTTTCATCTTCTACGACGAACGTTACAATATACAAAGACGGCGGGCGCCCCTTTCGGGGCGTGGTTTTCTTTGTTTCAATCGCCGAACGAACGTGTAGGTACTGCTACAGTGCTCCCCCTCAAGCGAAGCGCACCGGCAGTCTGACGGCACGGCCCGTTCTTGTTATCTTCTGTGTTAGACTTGCTTGTGTCTTCTGATTGACTGGTGTTGCACTTGGTAATGGTTGTGAGGTAACAGGTAACGGTAATGAGGTAACGGGTAAAGGTAATGAGGTATTTTGAGGTAAATTATTGGTATGTGAAGGTAAGGTAACAGGTACATTGGTATTAGGTAAGTTGGTAATTACCGGTGACTGTTGTACATTGCTCGTTGACTCGCCGAGGTAATCTTCACTCAGTATGTAGGCGGGCTTCAAACGATCGATGGATACTGTTGCTGTGCGATCGGGTAGCTGTATTACGTAGTATTTTTCTTCTCGTCGAAGAACTTTGTACGGCCCGTCATACGGACTTTGAAGTGGTTTTCTTACAGCGTCTATACGTAAAAATACGTATTCGCACGTAAGTAGATCACGATGTATGAAGATGTTGCGTTGATTACCGTGGCGATGTACATTGTGTTTCGGCTTGAGAGAGTTGATGTTTTTTCGTAGTTGCTCGATGTAGGTATGATCTAGGCTCGATGATGGTGTTGTTTCGAAGAAGTCGGCCTGTAATCTTAAGTTACGGCCGTAGGTTAATTCGGCAGCGCTGACTCCGGTGTCCTCTCGTATGGCGGCGCGTAGTCCTAGTAAAACTGTAGGTAGCTCGTCGATCCACGATGAATTACTATTGATGAGTCTTGATTTCAGTGAATTCTCGAGACTTCGATGCCAGCGTTCGATCATGCCGTTAGATTGCGGGTGATACGGCGTTGTACGGGTTTTATCGATTCCCATACAACGTGTTAACTTCACGAACAGCTGACTCTCGAACTGGCGTCCTTGGTCGGTTGTTATTGTAGTCGGACAACCGAATCTCGCGATCCATTGTTCGTAGAATGTTCTTGCGACGGTTTCGGCGGTGATCTCGGTGAGTGGTACAGCTTCAGGCCATTTTGTCGAGCGATCGATCATAGTAAGTAGGTACCTATGACCACTCGCTGTTGTACTTAGCGGTCCGATTATGTCGATGTGCGTATGTGAAAAACGATCGACTTGCGGGAAAGTCGATACGGCGCTCGATTTATGTCGTTGTATTTTGCTTCGCTGACATTGTATGCAGGTTTTCGTCCACTCGCTAATGTCGGAGTTCATAGACGGCCAGAAGAATTTTTGCGCGATGAGTTTTCTTGTTGCCTTTGTTCCAGGATGACTTATGTTGTGAATAGAGTTGAAAATGGCGCGTCGAAAATCTTGCGGAATGTACGGGCGAACGTATTTTGTTGAAGTTTCGCATATAATCTTGATATCGGAGTTAGGTAGCGTTGTTGTTTTGAAACTTAAGTTTTCTTGACCGTACAGCGTAGGTAGCGTGCTATCTCGCTCTTGCGCGCGAGATATTTCTTCATAGTTTACAGCTGACGGCGTGTTGATTGTTTCTATGCGGCTGAATGTGTCGGCGACGATGTTATCTTTTCCGCTGATATGACGAATGTCGTGCGTGAACTCGGAGATGAAAAGTAGTTGCCGAGTTCTTCTCGGAGTTTCGGATGTCGATGTTTTCTTCTGTGAAAGTCAATGGTTTGTGGTCGGTGAATATGATGAGTTCTCGGCCTTCGAATATTTTTCTGAAGTATTTTACTGCCATGTAGATAGCTTGAAGTTCGCGATCGTAGGTGCTGTACTTCGTTTGCGCTGTAGTAAATTTCTTCGAGAAGTAGCCGAGTGGTTGCCATTTGTTATTGTAATATTGTTGTATTACTGCTCCCGCTGCGGTGTCCGAGGCGTCGGAGAAAATAGCGATCGGTGCTTTGTGATTCGGGTGGGCGAGCAAAACAGCGTTTTTGATGCTATTTTTGCAAGCCGTGAATGCTTCTTTCGATGTCTCGTTCCATTCGATCGGTGTTTTATCTCGCTTTTTCGCATTATGTAGGTATGCGTGTAGCGGGGCTTGAATAGTAGCGGCGTTCGGAATGCTGTCTCGGTAGAAGTTTAGCATGCCGAGAAAACGACGTAACTCTTCTATGTTTTTCGGTAGCGGGAAATCTTCAATAGCTTGTAGTTTGTCTTGTGGTGGCTTGATTCCGTCGCTGTTTACGCTAAAGCCGAGGAATTTAACTTCTTGCTTGCCGAGTACACATTTAGCTGGGTTGATTGTGATCCCGTTTTCTTCTAGGCGTTGAAGAACACACCGTAGATGTTGGCGATGTTCTTCTTCGCTGCTGGATGCTATTAGCAAGTCGTCGATGAAGGAAAACACGAAATCGTATCCTTGCAGTATTTCGTGTATAAAACGTTGGAATGTCTGGCCTGCGTTTCTTAGGCCGGGACACATTCTCGGAAACTCGAATAATCCGAATGGTGTGATGATTGCTGTCTTCTCTATATCTTCTTTATGGACTGGTAATTGTTGGTAGGCTCGGTTTAAGTCGATCGTCGAGAAGATAGTTTTTCCGGCGAGTTGGAAAGTGAAATCTCGAAGTCGTGGTATAGGGTAGCGGTCGGGCTTCGTTACTGCGTTGAGTCGTCGGTAGTCGCCGCACACCCTTATGTCGCCGTTATTTTTTGGTACGACGTGAAGCGGAGAAGACCAGGCGCTCTTGCTGGGGCGACAGAGACCTTGTTGCATCATATTCTCGAATTCTTTTTTTACTTGATTGTAGCGATGTGGTTGTAGCGGTCGGGTGCGACAGTGTAGCGGTGGTCCGGACGTTTCGATGTAATGTTCGACGCTGTGTTTCGGCGTGATGTTCGTCGCTGTCAATCGTGTGATTCCGGGGAAGTCTGCTAGTATGTCGTGATACGACTGCGTGCTGTCGACACTACGGACAGTAGGTACGTCCGTGTAGCGTCCAGGAGCGTTAATATGTAGACTGGTTCTTCCGTCGATGAGTCTTCTGTTTTTCAGGTCGACGATGAGTTCGTGGTGTTGCAGGAAGTCGGCACCGAGGATTGGTTTCGATACTGCTGCGACGATAAACTTCCATTTGTACGGTCGGCGAAGTCCGATGTTGAGCTCTAGTGTTTTTTCGCCGTACGTCGGTATTACGGTGTTGTTGGCGGCGTAGAGTTGAAAAGGTAGCGGCTGGAGATGAAGGCCTTTCTTTTTCGGTATGACGGATATATTGGCACCCGTGTCTACCAAAAAAGTGAGATTCGTTGTCTTGTCCGTGACGAATAGGCGGTATTGTTTGTTGTGAACGCCGGATTCCGCCGCTGCCAACGTTCTGTCTAGTTTTCCGGGTTGTTGAACGTACACGGCTGTGTACATTTTCGCGCTTCTTTCCCGAATTTGCTGTGGTAGTAGCAAAACGGTGATGGTGATGTAGACCGTGGACGTGATGTCGACCGTTGTCGGAATCTTGATGATGATCTGTGTCTTGACCTTGGGTGATGATAATAATTTTCTCTTCGATAGTAATTATTATTATTGAACTGTTGTTTTTTCAGTTCGGCGACCTCTAGGGAGAGTTTTCTAATTTCTTCTATGAGAAGGCACTCGATGTTCGATGATGGTGATGCGGAGCTATTTACACGATGAGATGATGATGAAATGCTATTTACAGTATTTACATTTTGCTCCATTATCTTGTCGGCCAGTGCAGCTTGCTCGTCGAGTGTGGTCTTCGTCTTGAATGTTTCGCTGACGGCCAGGACGGAGCGGATACTTGTCGGGAGGAGATTGGCCCACATGAGCTGTAGGGTGGAATCGGGGACCTTGTTGCGAGCCAGGTTTCGCATACGTCTACTCAGACGTATGCGAAACCTGGCTCGCAACTACTCAGTTGCGACGGTTTTTGGTCTCCCAATTCCATGTCTGACAGCAGCTGTTGAAACTGCCGGCTGTCAGATTCCTCGTATGCGGAGATGAGCCGGTCCTTCAGAGCTTGGTATTCGTTCGTCTCTGGCGGGTTGTACAGCAGGTCGGCGATTTGCTCGATGTCCTCCTTTTCCAGACGAGCGATGACCATCTGGGACAGCTGGCTTTGGTTCTTCTGTAGGCTGCTGGTGGCTGCTTCGAAGGTAACGAACCATAGCCTGGGTTTGTCTCTCCAGAATGGTGGAATTCTCATGGAGAGTGCAATGCCGGCGATCTCTTGTGATGGTGCTGGTGATGGCGCCGGGTTGGTGGTGAGTGGCGAGCTTTCGGGCAGGGATTCGCCTCTGGATTCCATTGCGTGGAGAAATTTGTAGCAGAATTCCGTCGAGCAGCGTTTCGTGGTGCAGCGTTTCGTCCGAGCAGCGTTTCGTCGTGCAGCGTTTTGTCGGAGATAATTTCGTCGAGCAGAGATTTTCCGGGCAGAGTTTCGTTCTTGTAGGTGCTTGTTGTTCTTCGGGGTCACCAGTTTAGAGGACCGGTTGGTCTCTCTAAGAGTTCACTAGAGGTCGGAGGAGTAAAGAGTAAAACTCGATTTACTGTGGTGAACTGAAGTGCTTTATTGAACAATCTGTGCTGTTTATATACAAAAATTTGAGTTAATTATTATTACCAGAAAGTTAAAAGATTAATTGTGATTGGCTATTGCAAAACAGAAAGAGACATAATGAATGAGATAAAAATATTTACAAAAGCTAGAAAGGGAAAACTATTAGAAAGGGATAAAAATATTAACAAAAGGTCGATCCTGATTGGCTGCGTCCGCGCGCCGCTCGCGGCTCGAGTATAAATAGAGGAGCAAGCCCCTGCGGGGCCTCACATCGCCGCGCAGTCTTGAAGTGACGTCGTCTCGCTGCACCGCTCGCCGCCGCGCCGGTAATAATAATAGTGCCGCCATTTTATGAAGACAGAAGATGTTATATAAACGCCTTGAAGACTGCAGCTACGTTGTGAAGATCCCTCTCGATGTAGGCACGATGTGAAGACGCGTAGTGTTGTGTTGTGAAGAATTCTTATTAGAAAAAGTCCTTTTCAGGGCTGGGTCACGTCCGGTATTATTACACGGACGGTTTCTTTCGTTATTGCGAACGTACGTTCTTAGCAGAACGATTTTCTTCTCTGTTTCATCTTCTACGACGAACGTTACAATATACAAAGACGGCGGGCGCCCCTTTCGGGGCGTGGTTTTCTTTGTTTCAATCGCCGAACGAACGTGTAGGTACTGCTACAAAAGAAAGGCCGGCAACGCACCTGCAGCTCTTCTGATGTTGCGAGTGTCCATGGGCGACGGAAGTTGCTTTCCATCAGGTGGAAAAAGAAAAAAATTACACACAGGACATACTTACATGACTAACCTAACTCATTGAGTTTATGAGTTAGGTTGAATTTCAAAATTATTCCAAGATACAAGAATGAAGAAAATTCAAGAATGCCATATGAAACAAATGAAATAGTTTATTATTACTAGAAAGTATACGAGAACGTTTAGCGCAGACGGTAGGACAGAGCTACAAAAACGTGAAAGTCGTTTGAATTTAGAACAATTGGCTTTATTGATTAATTTACGACCATGCGGGCTCTTCTTAATGTAATTTAATTTATTTTTACGTCGATCATTTAGCTACGTTGAGTATAAAATATATTCAACAAACGAAAATGTTTTAATTCAAATCAGAATAAGTATTAGGGGCTGTTTCACTACTTCCTGACAAGGTTAAATTCATAATAGGATCCACGACTTAACTTGAGTCTTGACTGATTGAGTGTGGAGTATCTGTCAGATAAGTTGTGGATAGCCTATCCGGCACTAAATATAGCTTATAAAACTAAACATTTACTTAACAGAAAGTTCTCTTTAACAAAAATTCTAAAGATGATTAATTTCCGAATAGATTATTTAACTAGAATAGTCTGATCTGATTGATGCCTACCATAGCTTATGAAACTAACCTGGGCTATCACGTAAAAATAGCAATCAACGATCCATCAGCAAAAATCGCGCAAAAATCGCGCGATCGATTGCTGGGTAGAGAGTTGAGAAGAACCCGTGTAAGAAAAACTCCACTTTCAAAGAAATGGAATTTATTCGTTGCAATTTATACAACTTATTTTCACTTGTATTTTCTGTTCCTCCTTCACAACTTTCTGTTACGTTCCTCCTTCACAACTTTCTGTTACGTTTACTAAAAGGAAAACTGGGATGGCTGATGATGCTGATGATGATGATGATCATGACTGTGACCTTTCCCCCGCAAAAACGCGCCGACATTCTGAATAGCACAACCGAAGCAAAAAGTACAACAATAAGATTGTTCCCTGCATAACATGCAACTTTTTTACAACTCGTATTATATTGTAATGTCGAAGAAAGTATTATTTTGTATAAATTATGTAGCGAGGCTTGAGACGTTGGTGAGAAAATTTGTTTATTCTTATTATATAATATTACTAGCTGTCCCGGCAAACGGTGTTTTGCCATATAAAGTTTCGCCCATATTATTTTATTGAAGCGACTAAATAAGTATGACACCATGGCAACGTCCATCGCTATCCCGTCGCGCAATGGTTGCCATCAGTCTCGAGTTGTAATAATTTACTATTATTTATTCAACAAATGCACTTATCAATATAAAAAGTAGCCAGTAGCCGTTTCTCAGACCTACTGAATATGCAGCGTATAAAATTAGGTAAATAATCAGTAAAGCCGTTTCGGAGGAGTAGGGTAACTAACATTGTGACACGAGAATTTTATATAAGAAAGAAGAAGATGATCTACCATAGAGCAGATTTTTTTCTACCTACTAGTGAACCCGGTGAGCTTCGTATCACTTTTCTCCTAATATTTATAAACCTTCCTTCGACTTCCAACATTTCAAGACTAAAATAAGTCAAACCGATTCAGCCGTTCTCGAGTTGTAGCGAGACTAACAAAATTTATAATTCATTTTTATTTATATTATAGATGTAAATTAGAAAAACATAGAGCCAACTACTTAATCGTTGGTCATCCTATTATTATTGGCATCTTAGATTTTTTATTGGAAAATAGGCATACCAAATAATAAGACTTTCTGTATGAATGAATTCTCATTAAGCTAATTAATAGGTCAAATTATTGGCATTTAATAATTAAGTACTTAATATTATTTATTCATAATTACATTTTCATTTGACTTACAAAAAGGTGGAGCTTATTTGTCATTTGATTGCATTCGTCATTTTCTTTAAGGCGATGCCTTGATAATTTAGCTGTAACGATATCGATTTTTCTCAGCAATGACTAAAGCTAAGAAATTAAAGTTCATTGTCAGTATTGATCATGTCTTTGTCTTTGAATTACCCATAACATAACACGATTAGTCAACTTTTATAACACAGAATAATCAATCAAAAATACCTCTGTAAAAAAAGGGATTCCTATTTTGCCAACAGAGGAGAGTGATTTAAGCTTCTGTATTTGTAAATAGATTAGTTCAAGCATACAATTTAATTTGTCTATAGCTTAATTAAATGTATTTATGGTTTTTAAATTACGCTACAAAAAACATTTTGTCGCTTACGCCCTTTCCATTTTTTGCTGTTCCATTGCTTTTTTTCTATGATAGGCCGGCCTCTCATAGAAAACAAGTAATCTAAAACGTATCCAACACGGTTGTTTACTTTTACTCGGCGTCACCTTAAAGCCAAAGTTTCTACTTCCGTGTGGTACAGTCGTGGGCAAAAGTAATAAGTAATAACGATCATTATGTAAAGTTGAAACAAAGCAACCGTGACATTGAGTTTTGAGATCAAATCAAGGCTTTGTATTGTGTTGGCAGGTAAAAAACATCCTTACATTGTCAGTTTGATGTATGGTTGTATGAGAACTTAATAATTGTAACTTGTAAGGCTTTCACACAATTTTAATAATACTTAATAATAAATAGAGTACTTATTACGAGTAATTAACAAAAAATCTATTTCTTTTCGGGATATATATTTTGCTGCTAAAAAGGTTTTATGAATTACTAGCTGTCCCGGTGAACTTCGTGTCACTTTAAAACCTTCCCTGGACTTCTACGAATATTTTAAGACTAAAATTAGCCCAATCCGTTCAGCTGTTTTCGAGTTTTAGCGTGACTAACACATTTGAAAATCCATTTATATATATATATATATATATATATATATATATATATATATATATATATATATAGATTGTTTAATCGACATAACAATATTATGATAACTGTAGTTGACCGTATGCAGGGTTTTTAACCAAGATGCTTCCGTTAATTCCAGTGAAAAGTCGAAATCTAAAAGTTATGAGGCTTGACACAACTTGTCATCTCAATAACGCCTTCTGTCATTTAAGATTGTCAAAATTTATCCAATTTATCTTACTAAACGCCCCCTTATTATGCCATTACTTATCTTCTGGGGCCATTAGGTATGTAGAGCAGGTGTAATGTATGCGCGTTTACAACATACGTTTCTCACTGATCGCATCTTCTATTTACCAATCCCCATTATTCTATTGTTCTATACACTCCCCTTGTCGATTTGAAATTCGAACGATTTCAAAAACGATTTGTTGAGAAACTTTTTTATTTCATAGATAAGGGAATAGTTTTTTTTATTTTAAGTGCATACGTGTGCCATACACAAAATATTTAAATACATAGAGATTGAATAAAAATTCTTACAGTTTGAAAAATATTGTACCTACAGGACTTATAGATATAGCACCTAGGTCTAGGTAAGAGCCTAATTAATCAGTTAAATTAAGCCTAAAAAGAGTGTATCTAAATGGCTTCAAAACCAAATTTTAAGTTCAGAGGTATCGAAATTAACTTAACATTTTACAAGGGAATAAATTGTGATGAAGACATCGCGTGTCGCGTGACACGAACATATTGACACGTCAACATGTCACATAACTCGTGATCGTGATTGGACCCAAAATTTACTTTAACATGGTTTTGGTGGTGTTGTGACCAAATAAAACAACGAAAAAGTTAAAAAATAATTATATTTTTTTTTCACGATCGAAACGAATCGATACAGTGGTGGCGCGTTACTCCGCCACTCTGACCGTAGATTTCACATCAAAAATCCACTTCCCCGTTCAGATACAATCAGTGTAAGTGTGTCAGTCCGCTCTCACGGCCTGCTGGTGATTGCTGGTCATTTCGCCAGCACATAGGCTAGATTTACGGCCGCACTCGTGAGACTCGAGAAGGAGACAGACAGAATTTTCGAACGGATCGAACAAAAATTCAAACAAATGTCAAAATAAGGCGGCAGACAGCGACGGGAGTGGTCACCTTCTGTGTTCGAAATTCGAATATTCAAACTTTGGGGTTGTTTAAAAGGGCCTATTCACTATCCTGCATTGCAGTCCTGTTGTAGTCCGCCGTACAGGTCTGCAACACCATTCACTATCCTGCAAAAGCCAGCGGACTGCACGGCGGCTTATGCAGGATAGTGAATGAATGGTGTTGCAGGCCTGCACGGCGGACTGCAATGCAGGATAGTGAATGGGCCGTTTTAAAATAACGCAAACCATATTCTAATTTCTACGTTTATGTTGATAGATGGGAACTCTATCCATGAAGATTGTTTCTGTTTACGGAAAATTTTATCTGGAGCTGATGCACTTTTGTGCAGTACCTACTTCGACAAGAAAAGGCCACTCTTCATGTTGGACCTTTAGCAATTACTTTGATTGCTGCATGATTGGGCTATTTATGGACCAAGTGTGGCGCGCTACTTCGTCTGTATTAGCATTTTATCTGTAGTGTATAACTATAGAACTTCGTAATCCAATTGGTAATTATGGCAATTAATGACGGCCCTACGTGGAGAAGGCCCTTTACAGTTCGTGATGAAGTGGTGTAACGGTCAGCTAAGTGGAACAGAACCCTACCGATCCTCCATCGTGTCAAAGTCTACACGATTTCATTATTTTCTAGTTTTGACGAAGCGAACTTCAAAGAAAGTGTAAATTGATTTTGCTAGTCTATGTGCAATATCGATAAATTTCCGGCTCGGCCAGTTTTAGCAGAGTAGACAGAAGTGGTTTTAGTCGTCTGCGGTCTACCTAATTAGCACTTGGACGCCTAAAAATTTTCGAATTTCGAAGAAAAAATACTGTGACTTTCACAATTTTTTGCGATCATTCACAAGTTCAATTTTTGACCATTTTTGTAGATTGTAGAGAGATAAAGTAAACCTTAATAAGTCTTCACTTTAATATCGTTAACTTTTGATAATTAATCAGTTTGCTTCATTTGCATTTTACATACTTACCTATAACTTTTTTTAAATATATTTAGAGGTTGCAAATTGCAACCTTTCGCATACGCATTATGCATAAGTACTAAGTAATATAATATGCCTACTACTTAATAGTTATTATTAGTGTCCGACCGAAGGTCTATTTTTGGCCGAAGCCGAAGCCGAAGCCGATTAATCGTCAATCGCCAAACCTTCTAAAGCCGAAGCTTCGGTCGGACATATTATAATTATTACTTATTACGTCTTATCACTACTAATTTTTTAAAGATTAAACAAGACGCAAACAATTTGTTAGCATAGATTAAGTTGGCTGACGCCATTTGCATTATTACGATAAGACAGACGAAAGCGAACTTGAACAATGGCGTTTATTTTTACACACATGATAAGGTTTCATTGCGTGGGCGGTCTGAAAGGTCTTTACGGTTAGTACGCGCACATGTTAGGCCGTGTTTACACCAAACTGACTATACGCCGCTGAATGTGAGCGAGCGTTACGCAGTTTAATGTACTTCCATACATATTAACTTTTTCTTTCACACCTAACGGACAATACGCCATTACGCTAGGCGTAGGCGCGGACATTCGATACCGTATATTTTGTATGATTTTAACGTCCACACTGGGGCTCACAGTGAGCCTGCTCACATTCAGCCTGCTCACATTCAGCGGCGTATAGTCAGTTTGATCTGAACACGGCCTTACTACGTGGCGCTGCGGGGTGGGCTGCTTTTTAAATATTTTGTGATCTAGTGTGGATTCGGTTATCGGTAATAAATGCGGCCGGCCTCGCTGCACTTCGACATAACGTGCGTGTTTCTTTAACGAGCGAATAGCGGATTCAAATTTCAAAGCAAAAAATATCCCGCCCCGTGCAAAAAGTGTCGTTTGGACTCCACAGGGGGTTAACTTTTAAGAATCTGTGTTTAATTACCGACGATTCATCTATATATATATTGTTATGTAATTTTGAAGCTTAGGCATGTAACTTTTATACTTATGGGTAATATGGGCATTTTTACTGTCATGCAGATTTGCTTAGTGCTTACACACGCAGGCTGGAATAGCGTCTTTAGCACCCGCACAGAGTTGATGCCCGCAATGCAAATCCATCGTTTATTGATACATACAGGATGCTTACCTCTTTGAGCAACTAAAACTATCGCATAATATCCGGCCGTCAATATCACTAAGGATTCTATAAAAGCGTTAAAATTTGAGCTATTCCCGCTTGCGCATGCGCATACGATACTAAAACGTTGGATGAACCTGGCTGGTCATCAGTTAGTGTCACAATAGTAACAGTTCAGCTTCGTGACTTACTGTCACGACAGTGCTGTTGGACAGCGATGTAAAATATAGACAGTACAGTTGGAAAAGGTAGCCTTGTTAACCTAAAGGTTTCGCTTTGTCTAGTAACCTTTATTGGTATATTTCTTTGACCCAATTGCATGAATCTCATTTAAAGTTTATCATGTTATCTTTTTCACAAATACAAGAAAAGAT
The DNA here is from genome assembly GCA_905333045.1 of Lysandra bellargus. NCBI lineage: Eukaryota > Metazoa > Arthropoda > Insecta > Lepidoptera > Lycaenidae > Lysandra > Lysandra bellargus. The sequence continues at coordinate 3,753,877 of HG995353.1, forward strand.
AGAGATAAGGAATAGCTTTGCAATGAAGTTGAGACATCTAGTCATTCATAAACATAATCAAAAATAATCGGCCAAGTGCGAGTCGGACTCGCGCACGTAGGGTTCCGTACCGATAAAGAGCAAAATTTTTTTTTTGTATGGGAGCCCCCTCAATTTTTTATTTTATTTTAATATTATTATTATTTATTAAAGAACACATACAATCAAGAATTTTGTGAAAATTTCAAGTGTCTAATAGTTACTATTATTGAAATCGAGCAAAAAAGGCCAAAAAAATCACGTTTGTTGTATGGGAGCCCCCTTAATTATGTATTAATTTTATTTTGTTTTTAGTATTTGTTGTTTTAGCGGCAACAGAAATATACAATCTGTGAAAACAGAAGTTTAGCTATAGCAGTTTTTGAGATACAGCCTGGAGACGGACAGACAGACGGACAGACATCGAAGTCTCAGTAATAGGGTCCTGTTCTTACCCTATGGGTACGGAACCCTAAAAATGGTTTCATGTTCGATATGATAGTGCTGCCGTCTCTAGACCGACCTCAAATTTTTTCTACACAATATGCTCTTTACGGCGTATTACAAAACAAAGTAGCAATTCTTGGTGTGTAGATTTAAATCGCATGTCTGTGTGTGTCCTTTGTATAGTTTTCTGTAAAAGTATCAGCGCTGAATTATTTTACATTTTGTAAGGGCAACTTGAAACTTCATGACGTTGGGATTTGGGGCATTTCACATATAGACATAAAAGTCTTCGTTTGTGAATCCTTACTTTTAAAATCACTGTATCACTAATTACCAACGGCAAATCACGCAAATCAATAGTAGCACTTGTAAGGGTTCGAATCAGTAGCAAGTTGACAAAAACTTCGGCTGACGACCGAAACCCCGCAACGCTGCACGTGAGCTCTAACAGAAATCTTGGCAAAAAATCACTCGTATAACGTTTTCATATTATGAAGAATACTGTTGCCCGCAAATTCACAGGGGCAAAATAAAAAAATATATAAAAAAACAGTTTAATAATAGGAGCAAAACCGTCGAAAAATCGCGCAAAGTACTTATAAGTCATAAGAATGAGAGGAATTAATAACGTCATGGCAAAAATGGTAGGATACAATAAGATGTGAAATAATTCTATAACGCATTTATAACCGCGTTGTTAACTTAATTTAAATGTTTCTTTTAGTGATCCTATTAACAATTATTAATAATTATATTTTATTCTCTATTTATTATTTACTAAGCAATTCTTATAATTACAATAATTCTTTATTCAAAATTTAAAAACAATCAGGAAAATGCAAATATCTGAAAGGACATAGATTTGCATTTGAACCTGATTGTTTGTAAAATTTGAATAAAGAATAATTATTGTGTTTATTTATCCATTGGCGGGAAACGTCTCCGTTTCCATATTGCACACGCATTTCCTATTACAGTCCGTTTAGAGTGAATTTACCTCAAATAAAGCTTTTATGTGAACGAAATAAGGATCACTCAAATATATTCAAAAGTAGAATAAGTGTAAACAGCGTATGATTTCGCATTGCAAAATATCGCACTTTTCTTGTACTTGTGCTACTGTTCAAAACATTAGGTAGGTACTTACTGCAATTTCATCGACGTGACGCTTGCTGATTGATTTTTTTTAAATTAAATTTAATGCCTCGCATTAATACAAAGAGTAAAATATAACAAAAATGAAGAAAAGGGGCGATTTAGTAAAACGGTCCATTCACTATCCTGCATTGCAGTATTTGCAGTCCTGCTGCAGTCCGCCGTGCAGGCCTGCAACACCATTCACTATCCTGCGTGCAGTTCGCCGGCTTGTGCAAGATAGTGAATGGTATTGTAGGCCTGCACGGCGGACTGCAACAGGACTGCAATGCAGGTTAGTGAATGGGTCCTTTAACCTGCAAAGTGACAAGCCAAGTTCGAGTGATAATAATAACATTTCACACCACGTCAGCCGGGCTAGCACGGCCACCAGTAGAAATGCGAAAGTATGGACTAACTGTGGACATAAACTTAAGGTCCGTTCCGATCTTCACCGCGGCTAATCGCGACCGACAAAAAATCAATTAAAATGCCACTTTATGACAGACTGTAATATATATGTCATAAAGTAGGATATTATTTGAATTTTTAGGACTATAGTCTGTCATAAAGTGGCATTTTAATTGAATTTTTCGGAACGAAAAAAAATCGGAACTTCACCTTAAATTTATTTCCACAGTTTGTCTATACTTTCGCATTTCTACTGGTGACCGTGCTAGCCCGGCAGTCTGGCCCCATGCTACGTAAGGACTTGTGTTACAGACCAACGGAAATATATTATTTAATACTTTTATACTTTACATATTATATTTAAGATTTTTATTATATGATACACATATTTAATACACATCTGTATGACCCGGGAACTTTGAAAACTTTTTGTTCCATCGGCGGGATTCGACCCCGCGACCTTCGGCTTGAGCTACCAACAGCAACTGAGCCACAGAGGTCGTCAAAATGTGATAAATGAAATCTACAAAAAAAGCAATTCTCGTATATATATACTTATATAATTGGAATCTCGGAATCGGCTCCAACGATTTTCATGAAATTTAGTATATACGGGGTTTCGGGGGCGATAAATCGATCTAGCTAGGAATCATTTTCATAAAATGTCATTTTATGTGTGCTTTTGAATTTTTTGAATACCGAGCGAAGCTTGGTCATATAGCTGTTATTAATTAAGCTAACACACTTTTCCATCACACTTCATTGCCTCTAATCTATTCTCTACTTATACTCAACTTATTATAATCCTCATAATATTATTACCAGATTAAGCTATGACCTAATTTCTAAGGCTAGTGTCACATTGCGAAGGTCAAGTTCGAGGTATCAGGTAGTGTAACATAACACCGCCAAGCGAGATCATATTTCTGTACATACTAATTAAATAATAAATCTTTGTAAAGTATGTCTGTCAATCTGTCTTTCAGAAGTTTTATTCAATCTAAAAAACTAAGTATGAAAAAATCTACAGCTGTACATAGAAACTCCTCCTACGTTTTAATAATTTGAGTTAAAAGGGGGTAAAACTTCAAAAATTTGGTTAGGCCTTAGTCACAGAATATAATATATTAGTTGTACCAACAGAATTCCCACTGGCGAAACCCGTTTAAAGAGTTAACGATTCATGCCACGATACTATAAAGTTCAAATTCCGACCGCGCAGTGCTAGGTGCCTACAATTATATTTGCCTACATCTCCGGTATTATTTAAGTTTACAGTGCCTACATCTCGAATTTATAATATTAGTTACTAATTATACGTCTACGAAGGTAACCCAATTAATATATGCTACTTCAACTAGTATTTAAAACTATTTAAATCATAAGTAATCGTAATTTGACTCTATAATAAATTGTACAAAATTGAAATCTATAATAAATAATAATAAAACAATTTTAAAAAGTTCTTAACTCTCATCGTCGTTAGGGAGCTTAAAGAAAGTTAAATTTGGTTCACATTCCGTGTTAAGACAAACGCTGCGCAAAATTTCTTTGGCCTTTTTTATTGTCCATTGTGATCAGATTAATTTATCAATTCGGTGACAACGAATGAATAAGTACGCAGGTAGGCATGCAATAATCAACTTATAACTAATAAAAACTCGTGCGCGCGTGAGAGTCCCTACTGAAGTGCCCCCCTAGGGGGGTACTTACAGTTTGTTGCCTACAGGCGCGAGTGGGACAGGCCTGCCTTTGTTAAATAAATGCCTAACTCTTGTGTGGATAATAATTGTGCCAAATACCTTTAAACGGTTGTCGTTATTTTTAGCCACATTATGTGTTGGTTACAAAGTAATGCCCACTTGCGCAGATCTGGGTTAGCATTAACCCTTGGTTAAATATGATGTTATCTCTATCTTAATTTAATGAGAGAGATAACAAGATGCTTGATTTACAATTAACTTAAACCCAGATCTGAGCTAGTAGAAGGCCAGCTTGGTTCAAATATTTTGTACAATTAAGCAAATATGGTGAGTTTTTTAAATAAAATCCAAGCGACTGCAGAATTAATTACTATAAGGGATTGTAAACAAAAGCTCTTTAAAGCTTTACTGGTAAACGCGAGCTTTTCAAGCACAAAATGACGAAGAAAGCTCAGAACTGCTGAGTCAAACAGCTGACTTATTAATTACAATACGTCCAGTCACTGATGGCCGATCGGCTTGATAATAATGACACAACGATGTCGAAACATAGATGCAGACGATTCACTAGGGTGAATATTCATTCGAATTATTTTTTTTTTATTTTTTTTAGCAAATGTTCGGAATATTTTATTTTGTGTGAATTGGAGTGTAAATTGCGGATTGAAAGAGAAAAAATATCAAAAAAATTATGTGATAACTGATAACTCTCTGAAAGAAAATAAAGAAAACAAAACAATTTGTTAAATTATAAAGTTTCAAATTGTAGCGTTGAAACGGGTAGGTTACTAGACACTAGTAGTAAAATATTGGCCATTAAAACGACGTTGCTATAATGTGAATTGCCTCTAAAGGTATTTTTTTAATTCCCAAAATAAAATTTTCCTACCATTATATTTTCGTTCGCAAACAATTCCCAAATCCCAAGTGATGTTTTAGTAAATTAAGTACCCTTCTATATAAATTCTATTCGTTGTGTCTAGACTTATCTCACATCGTGGCAGCCACATTATAAGTAATGAATGGAGTAAGGGCTATTTTTTTTAACAAGACGCCATGCTACGCGGCGGCCATACTGTTCTTTGATGATCCGATAAGCTTATCTCGATGCGAAACGGTCTATTTAAAAATCGATTGTTTGTTTTTTAAAGACTGTTTTTTCTAGAAATATACTTCGAGGGCAATTTAAGTGGCATATTATTTTGGATTGTAGGGTTATAGGGTACTAAATTATAAATCAAGCTCAAAGCGGTAAGGCAACCATTTTGTAAAATTTTTGCAGTTAAACTGAAATACAGCTAGTAGTTATAGTAGTACTTATATTGATGCTACAATAACCGTACATTTTTCGGGTTAACACCTCCGTGGTCTGGTGGTTAAGATCGTGGCTCTCGATTCGGAGGTCGTGTGTTCGATTTCCGCGTTAGAAACATGTTATTTCCAAGTTTTGTTAGGTCAATGCAGGCTGACCACCTGATTGTCTGACAAGTAAAAGGATCAATGCGTCGGATGGGCATGTAAAAAGTCGGTCTTCCGTCCCACTGGGTTATGAGAGTGAAGGAATAGAGAATGCTCTTGTGTACTGCGCACACACTTGGACACTATAAAATTACTCCTGCGTAACTGGCCTGGTTTCAACGAAACTGGCCACCGTCACCGAAATCGGTGTGGGGAGTATTATTATTACATTTTGCGGGATAAAAGTATCCTATGTCCTTTCCCGGGACTCAAAATATCTCCGTACTCAGCAAAATCGGTTCAGCAGTTTGAAGAGGAAACAGACAGACAAACTTTCGCATTTTTATAATAATATTAGTATGGATTCTACTTATCTTTCACTATCCTTCCTATTTCCCTGTTCTTTGTGTATTTGTAACATAATACGCAATAACTATTATATATGTAATGGCTTAATCGATTGCAACTATAATAAGCCTATTGCTAGATCACTTTCATTTCGTTATTGCGTTACGACCTCTCTAGATCTTGATGATCTATGATTTTGTTGTTGCTGTAAAATCAGTGGAATATAGAGCACGTCAATCTTATTTCTTTATCGCAGACGTAGCAATGATTTTAAAACAGAAGATGGAACTTTAGACAAAAAGTTATCATCTCGGCTTGAGTAAAGTTTGCATCAAAATATATATTCGTCCGCAAGACAATAAAAAATTGGGAGCAGATAATTCTTATGTGTTATTCGAAATAAATTGATCATATAAAATTTTATAGCAAATAAATGTACAGGTACTTATTTATGCTGTCGCGGTGATCTTTTCTTATTTCCGACGTTTCGGCTGAGTTTAGTGATGGTCGAAGCCCAACTCGAGTTAACTCGAGTTGGAACTGGACTTAACTCGAACCAACTCGAGTTGAATTCTCTCTGACTCGAGTTAGAAAACCGAATGGAGCCAACATGGATGGAGCGAAGTTTGCAGATTATTGGAGAGGAGACCATTTAAAAATATTACTGTGTTTACTTTTCGATCAGATCGGCCTTTTTGCCCACCACCGAAACATTTCTCTAATCTAACTCGAGTTACGTAGCTCGAGTTCAATCCGAGTTACGTGAATTTTAACTCGGGTTAAATCGAGTTTTGTTTTTTCCGAGTTGGCACACCACTAGCTGAGTTCTAACTTCTAGCGGCCATTATCACCTGAGATGACAGATCTCCAACTCGCTAAAGTTGTTCAACTACCCGAAGATGAATCTATTAAGTATGTATTACGTTATATTACTTATCTATACTAATATTATAAAGCGGAAGAGTTTGTTAGTTTGTTTGTTTGTTTGTTTGTAGGCTATAGGCTATATTTTATCACGCTAAGACCTATAGAAGCGAAAAAATAGAGGAAAATGTGGAAAAAACGGGGGAAAATTATTTGAAAGGGCTTATTTGAACGCACTAATCTCAGGAACTACTGGTCCGATTTGAGAAATTCTTTCAGTTTTAAATAGCCCATTTATCGAGAAAGGAAAATAAGTTATATTTTATCACGCTAAAACTAATAGAAGCGAAGGAATAGAGAAAAATGTGGAAAAAACAGGGGAAATTATTTGAAAGGGCTTATTTAAACGCGTTTATCTCAGGAAGTACTGGTCCGATTAGAAAAATTTTTTCGGTGTTAGATAGCCCATTTATCGAGGATGGCTATAGGCTATATTTTATCACGCTAAAACCAATAGAAGCGAAAAAATAGAGGAACATGTGGAAAAAACGGGGGAAATTATTTGAAAGGGCTAATCTCACGAACTACTAGAGAAATTGTTCTGTTATTTGGGTCCGATAGGAAGTAGAGCACGTGAAGGATCGTAGGCTATTTTTTGTGGACTAATTTGTCTGTGAAATATCTAATTTACGCGGGCGAAGCTGCGCGGAACGTCTATAAATAATAAAAATGAATCCATATTTCCCTTCTTGGTTACGACATCACGCGTATTAACAGCTGGACCGGTTTTGCTGAAAGGTATAAGTAGATATGCTTTGAGTCCCGGAAAAGGACATAGGATATATTTTGTCCCGAAAAAATGTACGGTTACCGCACAATATACTGTTATGATTTGCGCGTAAACTATTCAATCGATTTTGATGAATTTTGGTATGGAGATACTTTGAGTCTCGGGAAGGACAAGGGATATATTGTGTTCGCGGAAAAATGTACGGTTCCTACAAAACGGAATAACTATAAAGTGAAGTCCACGCGGACGAAGTCGCGGGCAACAGCTAGTATATTATGTATTTGTGTTCGGAATAGAATATATTACTGAAATATTTTAGGCGCTAGAGGCAGCACCAGCATTGACACTTGACAGTACCATAAACAAAAAGTTATACGTGGGAGAGCCATGCTTTGGCACGAATGGGCCGGCTCACCGGAGAAATACCACGTTCTCACAGAAAACCGGCGTGAAACAGCGCTTGCGCTGTGTTTCGCCGAGTGAGTGAGTTTACCGGCGGCCCAATCCCCTACCATATTTCCTTCCCTACCATCCCCAATTCCATTCCCTTCCCATCCCTACCCTCCCCTATTACCCTATTCCCTCTACAAAGGCTGGCAACGCACCTGCAGCTCTTCTGATGCTGCGAGTTTCCATGGGCGACGGAAGTTGCTTTCCATCAGGTGACCCGTTTGCTCGTAATTTGAAACTAAACGAGAAATTTTTAAGTGCAAAACCTTTCACTCTAAACATATCAAATATTAAAAAAAAAAAAAAAAAAAAGAGCTCAAATAAATATTTTGGTTCAATAAAAAATATTGTACATAGCTAAATAAATAGGCTTATTAGGTAAATTAAACAATAAAACAGATTTAATCCACAAGCTTTTGTTGATTTCTATTAATAATATTACAGTACAGTTTTATGTATTTTATTTATAAGTATAATAGAATAGCTGTCTATGCTACTCTACTAACTACTTGATTGGCTTATACAGTAAACTCTATATAGGGAGGGGATTAAAGCTGCGCGTCCACCAGGTCGGAATCGGGACGTACAGTGCGGACGGCGCGTCGTGTAGTCATATATTTGTCAGGCGCAGAATGACGTTCCAGTACTTCTAGTGCAGTTCACAGTAGTCAATACCATAAATAGTAACGCAACAAATCCGTCCGCTGCGTACCTACGCTCACCTAGGATCCAGTGGACGCGCACCTTTATACATACACACTTAAGTATCATTACTTTGTTTTGTTACACCCTGTATAAGTACGACAGCTGAAATCTATCGCGTGGGCTCAGGCCAGCTGCATACCACCTCACGTCTTGATCAGAGGATTTTTCCTTGGTGGCCATACCACTCATAATCCCATACCTTCCTTCTCCTCTTAAAATCTCCATAACAGCTATTGCTTGCAGACTAAAATGTTGCAAACTAGTATAGGGACCTAAAAATCTGAAATTAATGAAACATTTTTCATTTACTACATTTCCATACAGTTTACATAAATTATTAAGTATACTTCAACCTTATGTATTATTACAATAGAACAATATACACATTTTAACATTTTCCAAATTAACTGCATACTATATTAATATAGTTTAAGTCTATTACGTTAGTTACGTTTAGTAGCTACGTTTAAATTTGGAACCCAATTTTTTTTTGTTCGGGAATTTCGTCCACCTGATCTTGTACTAAATCGTACATGCCAATACCCCCCGATGGTTTTCTATTAATATTTTATTTAATTTCTGACATAAAACTTCAAAAGAATAATAATTTATTAGGTACCAATTACATGTAGAAACAATCAGACTTTCTCTGTATCAAATTCCTTTGTATGTTGTTGTCTGTTGAGAACATCACATATTTTTGAAGCTTAAAAATTCGAAAGTAGATTAAGCTCGCTAACAAATTGCATATTATTATTTAAATGGTCCCGGAAATTAGATGTTGTTTTAATTTGCTGGCAAAATTTATCGTAATGTACCTATTTATTACATATTTTAAATTATTAGCTGAAGAAAAGGACTATATTATAGCTCCTATCCCGAGTTCTTTCCGTGTACTGGAATTTTTAATAATGTCTGGTTAGAAACTCAAAATGAAAGAAAGCCGTAGACAATAATTGTCACTTTTATATAATCACAAAATTGTGTACCGACTACATGCATAAAGTGTGCATGTATTTGGGTCACATTTTGTAGACTCGCGGACAAATTTTTTGACACAGTTACTCTTCCTTAGTTTTTATTACTCGTAGTAAGTACATAATATTATTATTTGCATTTTAATTAGCAATGTTTCGGCTTAATTTGTTTATTTTGTACTAATTAGATTCATACAATTAGTTACAATTTGATTTGCACGAGTTCTTTAAATTCTTAATTCAATTAGTAACAGCAAAGGAGGTTAGTGCAGTATCGAATTCAAAATTCAAACTCGCAGTGACCCTCGAACTTTTTGGGTTCATTGAGCACAGCTGACTGCCGCACCCATTGAGCGCCGCTCCCGAGAGTAAGCTCAGTGCCGATTCTAAACACCAGCCGTGTCACACGCGTGGCTGTATGCCGCAAACCTTTGCCTCGCGCGTGAAATTTGACAGTTTACTTTTTATCTTTTGAATTATTGACAGTTCGATTTTTAAAATTTTAAATTATTTTTGCGGGTTGTTTTGAAATGTGTTTTTAGAATTTTTATTTTATCAGTGAACAAAAACGTTGTGAATTGACAACATGACGTCTCTATACAATGAGGTGAGTGTGTGGCATTGTTTTTAATTGTAACGCTAGTTTTAGCGCTGCGGTAAAGTTAATTGTGAACTTTTTTTTTTAATTCGTCTCCATCAACATTTATTTCTTTCAACATAAAATACCCGATGAGGCTGTAAGCAAATTCTTCACGTTTAAGTATTATTCAAATTACCCTTTAAAACGCGTAATATTTAAGCTGTAAAGATATAAATTTTCTCGTAATTCTGCACACCGTTCAGCCTGTTTATTTTATGTGTGTTCACATCCGGTGGTTTAAGTGTAAAGATGTGTATCGTTTGTTACCATCAGGACATTCCGTTCGAAAGGTTTATACATATTTATTCAGCTCGCATTGTGTGTTAATGTATGCTAAACATTAATTAATTATCACGTTTTCGCCGATTTATTAATTAAATATTCACTTCCTTACATTTTATTCGCAAATTCTTAAATATTAATAAACTTGAGAGCAAATACTTTTCAGTTTATAAACTTTTTATTACCTAATGTCAATTCGAATAATTCGAATTTCGAAACCTTTTTTCACAAGCTTAACTAGCTGTCAATAAAAAAAAAGAAAATATGTTTTTTTCATTAACGTGGTTCAAGGCGAAGGTCATAAGGTGCAATGCACTTTATTTACGTTGTAACGTAAATACGTAATGTATCAGTCTGGTTATAGGGCTGGTTTGTGTTATTCACACTTCTTGTTTGCTTTGTGTTTGTGGGGAGTTTTGTTACGAGAATAGGCACGCCCAAGATCTTTTCGTTGATTTATCAAAGCGTACGGAAGTGCGCAGGCCTAGAGATTTCGGTGGGCTATGTTTATAAATTTTGGAGATAAGTTTATCTAGGTGTAGGTATTTTATTGAAATCTTACAAATCTCGTAGTAACTGATAGTTTCAGATTGTACCTTCTGCTCCCAGGTATTATAATAATGGGTTTGTAAAGGATTTTGGATTTTGTTTTTTTCTTAGAGAGCTTAAGCTGTAGCTTATGAGCCTGAGTGATAAGCTCTAAAAGTTTGTAAGCTTTTAGAGATTATCACTCAGGCTCATCTCAAAAAAATATATCAAATGAGGCTTACAGGAGTTGCAGTATTGGGCCAATGCACGTTTAATAAAAATTTTCGTCTTAAATGTCGGCCAACAAATTGCTGTTGATCTTCTTCTATGGATCGTATCAAATTAATGTTATGCTTAAATTTTTTAATACTAGGATAGGCATAAATTATAAGGCATATATTCAGCCATTCAGGTAGGTGTATTTTTACTTAACTTAGTTGGAAATTGGAATTTTACAAATCTTGTCTAATTAGAACGACCAATTAATGGGCAATAAAATTGCTCGATTCGTATGATTGCTTCCTTGGAAATGTTCACACGAAATGTAATTATGGTCCAAGGACCTGTCGGGACCAATGACGTCACCATGACTCACTTCCATTCACCAACTGAAGATAAGATAAATTACAGATGATTTACCGATGTCTAATGCCTATTATACGCGTGAGAAGTATTGAAAATCTATTGTAACTTATCCATATCAATATTTAAAACTAATGAATAATGATGCTTGCATCGTTGCTCTAAATCTAAGGGTCTACACAGACGGACCGCATTTCAACTGCAATCCAACCGCAAATTGCAGTTCAAGTGCAGTTTGAATGCATTTGACACGACTGCAACACGACTGCAATAGAACTGCAAACCAAACAGTTCACACGCCTGCACGCCAACTGTAACTGAACTGCAATCCGACTGCGCGTTTGGTTTGCAGTTCTATTGCAGTCGTATTGCAGTCATGTCAACTGCATTCAAACTGCACTTGAACTGCAATTTGCGGCTGGATTGCAGTAGAAATGCGGTCCGTCTGTGTAGACCCTTAAAGTCATCTTTCGCACAGGTACCGTATGTTTTTCGGGACAAGAACTATTGTATGTCCTTTCCAGGGATTTAAAATATCTCCATATATAATTTCTTTAAAATTGACAGAAAAACAGACGGAGACAATTTCGTTTTTATAATATTAGTATGAATGGTAATTACAATTACATAGTAATTTGCGACTTTTAAATTGTAATAGTGGCAATAGCTGTAAATTATATGGTTAGTAAATATAATTCTGTCTACTCTGGTAAAGCGTGTCATCCAAATACATTTTTTTCAACTCTACAAAAATAAATGAAAGGATTTACAGAGTTCGATATGGTTCGATGAACCTTTTTAAATCTGTCAGCTGTTTCGAAATCTTCTGAATCTGTTTCAATCTATTTTCGTTGTTGACTTCCCTGATGGTATCACATCACACTTTCTTCACGTTTCCGCCATTTAACAATCAGCATATTTTGTAGTTTGTTAGAAAAAGGACTGGATAGTAGATAAGGAATAAAATCCCCGAAATATTCCAGTATAGAGTATTGTAGATAAGGAATAATTTAGTATAGAGTGTAGAGCGAGCTGACGATGTTGAAGGCTGAAAAACATTTAATTCAGCTTTTAAAACAAAAAACTAGATTAAAATTAGTCCACAAATTTGAATGTTACAATGTCACTGTCCACGGACACTATACACACAGCGAGACAAACAGACAAACACGTCAAAGATATGAGTTACTAGATGACGCCCGCAACTCCGTTGCGCCAAAATTTGTTTATCGTGCCTGAACCGTACCTTTTTCCAGGATTGAAACTATCTTACGTCCTTTACCGGGACTCAAGGTATCTTCATGCTAAATTTCAGCAAAATCGGTTCAGCAGTTTAAGCGTGAAGATGTAACAGACAGACAGACAGCTAGACGGATAGACAGACAGACATACTGTTAGCGGATGTCAATGGACAAGCTACATAATATTATATTTATTTTATTAATAAGTAAGGTAATTGATTTTGACAAATAGATAAATGGACGGAAGGATTATTTACTTCCGTTATAATTTCCTCTTCTCAAAATAATCCTCCCGTCCATTTATCTATGTGTCAAAATCAATTATATTACTTATTAATATTATTATTTTTAACAAAAAATTAAAACCGACTTCCAAGGTTAAAACAATAGTAATATGAACTAAAAAGTATAAAATAACTCTTACTCTTTAATAGCACGCCTTTTTCAGAATTCGTCTAAATCTCAACTATTTCTGTACATAATATACTACAGTCTTCATTATTTTGAAGTCGGTACCAGCTAATTTCAGAGTTAGTTAAGTTAGTTAGTCAAAATCGCGAGTAATGTCAGAATACCTGAAACTTTTGTGACTGGTACCGACTTCAAAGTAATAAAGACTGTATTATATTATGTACAGAAATAGTTGAGATTTAGACGAATTCTGAAAAAGGCGTGCTATTAAAGAGTAAGAGTTATTTAATACTTTTTAGTTCATATTACTATTGTTTTTACCTTGGAAGTCGGTTTTAATTTTTTGTTAAAAATAATAATTTCACTCTTTTTAGTTAACATCTATAAAATTAGGCTTTATGCGTAAATAACCAATACGAATGTTAACTATTCACATTATGTTACTGTAAGCGAAATTGTGGTAAATGCTTGCAGTTATCTAAGCGATGCTGCAATTTACAAAATTTTATCTTTAAAGGTTCAGGAGTTCTGTTCAGTGCCTTTGCACCAAGAGACACCTTCGTATGAAATTTCTCTTATTCGTAACATATGTTTAACTTACTAGAAACAACATTTTAACCACTATGAGTGTTTTGATAAATTTCAAGGATTTCCCTCGATTGCTCATAGATCCCATCATCAGCTCACCACTTTCGTGATTGTTATACAAAATTAAGATTATATCCTATACAACAACACGAGAATTTTGAAAATCGGTACACAAACAGCGAAATTATTACCAAAAACATCTGCTTTGATGCAAAATATCACGAAAAGTACCAATAATTGGGTCATAGTGTGATGACCCATGGTATAATTATAGTTGTTATGATGATGATTAATGACATTGATGTATTAGCTTATGCTTTCAGTTGTTTAAACAACGCCGAAATCCCCGAACCTGTACCTATAAGCATTCAAAAGTTCTGTTCGGTACCTTCGGATCCAGGGTATAACCTGGTGCGAAGTCTTACTTTTTGGTAGCATTTACCTCGAATGCTTTAGAAAAAATTGAAATCACTATATGTTTCCATACAAATTTCAAGGAGTCCCCTCAATTCCTCAAGGATCCCATCATCTGATCACCACTTTTGTGAACATGGTACCAAATTCGAGTTAAACCATACACAACACAAAAAGAATTTTGAAAATCGGACCACAAACGGCTGAGTAATCGTTGAACATACACAAAAAAAAAAAGATACATACAGCCGAACATATTGCCTCCTCCTTTTTGGAAGTCGGTCAAAAATAAATATAATATTATGTAGCTTGTCCATTGACATTCGCTAACAATACTTACTTTCGCATTTATAATATTAGTATGGATGACTTATAAATTATTTAGACACAATATACTCTATAATATCATTCTATATTTTAGTCGGGGATTAAAAAGAACAAAGAATCAGGGCACCAAAGTAATTCTAAACAAAATGAAAAATTCCTGGCTTTCGTTTGTGTCAATACCTAGGTATTATACGAGAAACCATCGGATATCACTGGAAATAATATTATGTAAAAAATTAAAAACATTATTAAAGTCGGTTTAAAGTCATTACTGTGTAAATTGGCCCTTATGTTTTAACTCGATAAAGGTGATACAAATTATGGTTTTTAATTTAATCACCGTCCATATTGAATTTTGTCACACTTTAAACGCTAAATATTCATTTATTAAAGTCATTAAAACAAAACGGTAAAATTAACAAGAACGTATACAATTTGATTTAGTTATTTTGTTACGTTTGAATTAAAAGCAGCCAAGTGCGAGTCGGACTCGCACGGAAAGGATTCCGTGAAAACATCAGAGAAATGAGCCGCTTGATATTATTACGTCTTTTATTTATTTTTTTCGTCCGCCGTACAACAAAAACCTTGCTATATAATTACTTATATGCCTATTATAATTATTATTTTTAACAAAAAATTAAAACCGACTTCCAAGGTAAAACAATAATAACATCCTTATAATATGAACTAAAAAGTATCAAATAATTATTCCTATCTAATAGTGCCTTTTTCCGAATTCGGCTAAAACTCAACTATTTCTGTACTCAATCTTCATCATTTTGAAGTCGGTACCAGATGAATCTTCTGTTCTCTGACAGAATATTTGAAACTTTTGGAACTGGCACCGACTTTAAAATTATGAAGATTGAGTACAGAAATAGTTGAGTTTTAGCCGAATTCGGAAAAAGGCACTATTAGATAGGAATAATTATTGATACTTTTTAGTTCATATTATAAGGATGTTATTATTGTTTTACCTTGGAAGTCGGTTTTAATTTTTTCAATTCAATTTCAAGAATCAGGAAAAGTGATGTATGTGGCCGCCCTTCGGAGGCTCCGTTTCGGAAAACGGACCAGAAATCGGATCAGGAAAACTGATGTATGTGGCCGCCTTAATTTTCCGAAAAAATGTACGGTGGGGGCGCGATAAACGTGTTTTGGCGCAACGGAGTTGCGGGCATCATTTAGTAATCTAGTAAATATCTTTATCTAGGATAATTATTTTAGCATAACAAAAAATAATAAGAAATAAGTAAAATTAAATTTCCCTTTATTTTTATAGATCCATTTCAAACTCATTTAAATAGTATTTAAGATAAGCTTTTATGGTATTTAAAAGCACCATTTTATGAACAATTTTAAGAGCATTTATGTGTTAATTTGATTATTTATTTTCGTTTTATTTTCTATTCCAGGTAAGTTCCAGTTTGATGTCTATTTGTCTAGACTCTCTTAGACTCTACTTAGGCGGTCTAGCATTTAAATAGTTCGTAAGTACTCACTATGATTTTTAATCTGTTAACAAAACGAATCGCTTATCATAATGAAAATTTAACGGAGCGTCCAAGGTTTAGTGAAGATGGTGAAGATGCAATATTTGATATTTTAATTTTTAACGCTTTTGGATTTCATATCGTACATATTAATTGATTTCGCACTCCGAAAGTAAAATAACAAAGCTGAAAGCACCTCTGGTAAGCCAATAGTTACCACTTGGCTAAAGGTCATGTGCCCTAGTTGAAAACTTCGTAGATGTTAGATGTATCTTAATTCTTAACTGCCAATGGCAATTTGGCTAAAAAGTAAAGACTCGGGGGTTGATGTTTACACTTTGAATGTTGCTTTAATCGCAGGATGTTATAGAAGTGACATTCGAAGTATAAGAATCGGACACTTTTACCACCCACGTTCATACCTAGCGAGAAGTAGAAGATGATCTGTCATAGTAATCTCTTTATTAATATCGTTTAAAATCGCCCACTCAACACACTAACCTCCATATTATAAGCCGGTTTTAACACTATTATTGCTTATAGACTTCTTCCTTAGCGGAATTTCCAGGAACTCATGGAATCGCTCTTATTATCAGCATTTTAAGATCCACAATAACATGGCTAATAAATCGTATATGCGAATAAAGTTGTAATCTAATTTATAACAGACTTCCAAAAAACGAGGAGGTATATGTTCGGATGTGGATATTTTTTTTTATTATTTTTTTTGTATGTTCAACGACTACTCCGCTGTTTGTGAACTGTTGTTGTTTACCGACTTCAAAATTATGAAGATTGAGTACAGAAATAGTTGAGTTTTAGCCGAATTCGGAAAAAGGCACGGTTAGATAGGAAAAATTATTCAATACTTTTTAGTTCATATTATAAGGATGTTATTATTGTTTTTACCTTGGAAGTTGGTTTTAATTTTTTGTTAAAAATAATAATTATAATAGGCATTTGTTTTAGAAAGTCATTATACTCTCAAATGTAAAATGTAGAGTAGGTAGTTTTGGCAATTTGTTGATCGTAAAAGGAAGAGAACAAAGTTTATATTATTACGAATTCCTAATTCTGTCAGTTCGATTCTCTTAAACCGAGATTCATAATACTAGAATTGGCTCACTAGAATGTATACTGAATTTTGCTTTCCTGTTGGTATTTACACAAAACTAGCTGTCCCGGTGAACTTCATGTCACTTAAAAACCTTCCCAGGACTTCTACAAATATTTTAACACTAAAATCAGCCCAATCCGTTCAGCCGTTTTCGAGTTTTCGAGTTTTGCGACTAACACAATTGAAAATCCATTTTTATATATATAGATTTCAACACCTACCATAATATACCATCAGTATTCAGTACCATCATGAATTTTATTGGCAGACTGGCGGACCTACGTCACCTACGTATCATTTAATATTGCTTTGACATAATCCGACTAAATATCGTAGTAGGCCACTGCTATGAAACAACTTCTGTGTTGGTACCTCAAACCTATGTGTTTTGAAACAACATAAAATCGATTACCTCCCAATAATAACTGGTCAAAAATGAACTGGTTCATACGCCCAAATTCCGTATGAACTGGTATGAATCATCGCGGCAAAAAGTAGCAAACGACAGAAATATTTAACGCTCGGCTGCGCCTACGTTTTTAGTATGACCATCATGAGAAAAAATGTGGCTTTATCGCTATTTATATGCAAATTATATCGAAAGGTGCCTTAATGTCTGGCAAGCCTTTTAAGATCCATCAACCTTTTAAAGTTCGCGAAGTGTGATATATTGACAAGAAAGCTAAAATATTTATGTTTTTGAAATGTAGAGCGTGCCATATCGTACAAAAATAATATGGCCGTCACATATTCTTTATATTTTGTCCTCCACCTTGAGTTTAGGACAAAAAAGGATCTAATTAAAAGATATAAAAAACTGTTTTTTGAATTAAATATATTTAATATGCTTTAAAAATATAGAGCAATAATTCTCTTTCATAAAAATAATAATATAATTTCTTTCTTCTTTATATTGCTTTAATTTAAGGTTATGGCAAAAATGGATGAATGAAAATAATTAAATATGAGAAGAAGATTGTCATAGACTATACACTATAGAGTATCTTTTGTCTATAGTTTCCAAGATGTCCGCCGTGGGAACAGCAGAGTTAATGGATGACTGATGTTACCGATGAGAAAACATTGTTTCTCATCCACTATCATTAAATAGTTTAAATTAATTACACTGTACACACGATCTAAATACTGCATCGATTGATCGTAGATTCCTTTTAAACCTACTAAGACGCCGTTGTTTAAAAAAATATGAAAAAAAATCGTACGAACCGAACATTTTTCTCCAATACCTTCCAATACCAAAATTATCAAAATGCTGTTGAGAGGCTACCTACAGACAGATACATTTTTGCATTCCTAATGTTAGTAAAGATTAGATTATTTAAAAAATAACCATTTTTAAATTGGTATCTGGTTTACTTGTAGAAAGACTACAGTAGCTGGTATGTTAGCAGTAGGAGGTTGTTTTAGCATTTAGCAAGCCTACAAATAAGAATTTTTAATAGCCAATTTGAAATTAAAATTATGCTTTTTCTATCACTTTTTTGTATCTCAAATATGCTATCGGCTTTATTGTTTAATTATCATAAATCGGTTAGGTGAGGCAATTCAAATAAGGCAAAAATTTAATCGGCGTATAATTTCTTGATAATAAATATATTTAAGATACAGCCTATGTGGGTGGGTATTATTATTATTAATAATCCATCGATTTGGGACAGACCTTTATAAATCGGCAGCTATTATTAAAGATTACATAAAATTTGCGCCTACATGATCTTTAGAATTGACTATTAGGATTTGCATTTCATTACATAAAGATAAATTTCAATCGATTTCGATTCAGTCCTTTTACCTCTGCCTGAGACAAAGGTCAAAAGTAAAACAAAACAAATCTACAGTATTTGAAGACTAGTGCCGACTTCGTTTGGTAAATCTCTGTCCATACCAATACCAAATAGTAAATACTAATATTATAAAATATGCGATACTATCTGTCTGTCTTCTCTTTACGTTTAATGGCTGAACTGGATACATTTTGTGTCCATTTACAGTCCAGAAAAAGGGAGGTGCATAACTCAGCAAAAAATAACGTTGTGTTTCAATAAAACTTCAACAACAACAAAATCATTTTTCCAGAGTATTTACTATCCCAATTCTGGGCAGAAGCCTCCTCCAAGGTCTTCCACTGTTCCTTCACGTCATATCTAGTCATTAAAATTGTTGACCTCGCAACAAAGACTATAGCTGTTATAATTTGATTAGTTATTACATCTATTTCTTCAATTTTGTTTCCAAAGCCATCAGTTTTGTCGGATCTTGACCTTGTCGTTTAGTTCCAGTGTCGTAACTGGTGTCACGTCGTAATTGCGACTATTACACGGCTGTTACGATTATATGGTACCATTTTGTTGGGATTTATACCGAAATTCTTTTGCGTCTTTGTATAATTCTTTGATTGGTAGATATGTTATTTTTTTTCTACAATTCTTTCGCGATTTCGTATAATTTTTCTTTATAGGTTATAGTCCCCACTAGTTATAGAGACGCAAGCAAGATGCAAAAACTGGCACATAATAATATAGTCACATAAAAGGCTATCCCTAATAATTATAATTCAGTTTTTCTTGGCGTTATTTCTGATCAAGACAATTCTTTGCACATTTCAGTACTTGTCTCGCTATTTACTTATACATATAACATTGCAGCAACAAAAGTGCTACTAATTGCAGATATGGATCAAAATTAGTCAGGAATGTGGGTCTTTTGTCTACATCAACTTTCTAGCTGACCTTTGCAGAATTGGTCCAAGGGCGACCGCGGTGGCGGATCTCAGGCTCACGACCTGACAATAGCTGATAACTGATAAGTGACAAACGCACACCCACATAATTATTATGGTCATATTATTATGGCCAGTAAGCAGGGCCGAATCTACCATATGGCTATTTGGGCTTAAGCCCAGGGCCCCATTAGTTCAAGGGCCTCCGCCGCCCAGCTAAGTCAAGTCAAAAATAGCCGATAATGCGAAAGAATTCATAATTTTATGAATTTTTTGTTGGTATCCCTGATAATCCTACGATCAAGGTTTATTATACAATTTAGGTGTTGGTACTACGAACTGACAGTTAAAATGTTGTAGCCCTAAGTAGTTTCAGCCCAGGGCCCCGTAAGCTCACGATCCGGCCCTGCCAGTAAGCCATTCAATACTTTATGCAACAGCTGTTGCCCAAAACTTCGTTAACGCATAATAACAAAAAATAATTTTCCTCTATTTTTCCACATTTTCCTCCGATTCTTCGCTCCTATTTATAGCAGCGTGATGGTTCATAGCTAAAAGACTACCTCGATAAATAGAACAATTATTTTTCAATTCAAACTAGTTATACCTGAGATTATGCGTTCAAACTAAGAAACCAACCCTTCAGCTTTATAACATGAGTATTGTTTTATGTTTGCAATTTCTTCAGTTCTTCTCTTTCTTCAATTTCAAAAGAAACAGTTCTTCTTGCTAGAATTTACAAAAATTGGTGCAGTGGCAGGTGCAATCAATTATATAATTAATAATATCATAATAATAATTATTCTTCTTAAAAACCTTTGACTTGATTCTAAGATATTAAAAATCGAAGAAATCTGAAATAGTCTAGATTATAATATGGGTTTCTATCTTCTACATAAGTCACCACAGTACCAATTTTGCGGTTGTATTATTTCTTCTTTGTTCAGTGCATATCTCCGAGCTTTTCTCTTACTTTCTCTATTATATTTTATTTGAAGTTCAATGACAGAATAAATATTATTATGTATTTGTTTACTTCTCCATTAGGTCGCTATAGCTTTTTGCTTCGCGGTAAGCAAAAAGTTAATTTGATCGCGTGGAAAGATTCGGTTACCTTTGAGGAAAATAAAATGTATATCAATAAAAACATTACTGTGAAATTAATTGATTAAGCTCGCAATAATATTATCGATAATGATAAAGCATGTTATTTAATGTAGGCTATTCAAACTTTTTATTGACTCAATTCATTATTTTCCTGCTGGCTTACTTAATTTAACTTCGTTTTATTTATAGCTCTTTATATAATATGTCATTTATAATTCTGTCTTGCAAAATAAATTTTGTGGTGTGGCTTTGCGTTACTTCGCTATATCCTCACGTAATAGAAATAGAAATAGAAATCATTTATTTGCTTAAATAAGGTACAATATGATGTTAAAGTTATGTGATCTAGCTCTCTTATCTTCCCTTTGGGTGGCGTGCAAATTTTATACAGTCTTTCAAATTATGATTTATCTACATAAACTAATACTACTATAATTATTTATCCTTTTATCTTATTCCTATACTTTTTTATTATTATACTTCCAATTATCCTATTTTAATAATTATTATAATATATCTGATATATCTTCCTATATTCTATAATCTATATCAACCTTAACTTAAAAACTACCTTTACTAGTTTTACAAGTTACAACAATTTATGCAAATTCTCATATTTCATCTACAGACACAATAGGTTTTTTGGAAGCAATAAAAGCCTCCGTTTTGTCCTTATCTAGTCATTCACGGTCACGTTGTTGGGTCGTTCAACCGGAACTACCGATTGAACCAGATTGACGATTGCGTATTCAAATTCTATAAAAATAAATCGTAATTTGCTATGCTGTTTTTATTTGACATTGCTCTTTCTGTCTCATGGTTATAACTTATATAATAACGCCTGATATTATATATTTAGGTTTTCCTTTTGAGTACAGCATTGTGTACATTTTCGGCTAGTTAACTCTAAAAGTTTCCTTTGCATTCGCAAACAAAAAGTAATACCGGACTAAACCACAACCCTTGCGGAATTCCCTCATATTTTATCGATTCTAATACAACGCACCCATATATTTCAAAATGGCGTTATTAATTTCAACATAAGCGGCCAACAAGTGTCCCAGATACACATCCAGATCCTGTGAACGGTGTCGAAGGAATCGAAAGTGTTTGCCTTCTCTTTCGTAGATATCAGAAGCGAGAGAGATGTCATGATATCTAATCCACGATTAGCAGTAACCCAGACTGGCGCAGTGGGCCTTGTATTAAACCTGTAATACACAATAATTTATAGACAACGCTTGACCGCGTGACCGACAAACATCGGATTCGATAGCTTTAACCGACTCCACATGAAGTTTCTAGTGTTTATAGGAGATCAGTGTCAGCAAAATACAAAAACGAACCTAACATTTACTAATAAAAACTAAAAAGCTCAAAAAAGGATTTACACTCTTTGGGCAGGCTTTATAGTTAGCTATGTAAAAATATTTTGTTTTTGTCTGTCAAGCCACTTTATAATCTATCGGACGTGGACCAAATTAATCTCTTTATAAGTTATCGTTTTGTAAGAAGCCTTATTTCTTAGAAAGCTGGGTAAAATAGCCCTCTTTAGTTTTTTACCCCTTTTTCGGCTTCGCCATGTAAAATGGTGGAACACCAAGTAGCACGAATGCAATATTATGCATCTCTATAACCTCAATACGATAAGAGAATGTTTTATTAATCGTCATTGTTTACCAGGTACGTACATCCTTTTACGGAGCTACAGCCTTACCTGACTTCATGTATCTTCGTAGAAATCTTCATTCATATTTATGTACACATTAAAGGCGAGACCGCACTATGCGGTAGAGCGCCGCAACATCACACTGCACACATCGTTAATTTTTTTTTATTAAACAAGGGGGCAAACGAGCAAACGGGTCACCTGATGGTAAGCAACTACCGTCGCCCATGGACACCCGCAACATCAGAAGAGCTGCAGGTGCGTTGCCGGCCTTTTAAGAGGGAATACGCTCTTTTCTTGAAGGTTTGCAGATCGTATAGGTCCGGAAATACTGCTGGTGACAGTTCGTTCCAGAGTTTTACATTTAATATGACACAGAATCGATGGGATGATAGTGAACAAAAAAAGTTTGTTGTATTATTATTATTTGTCAATCGAACGAGTCTCGGTCGAGACGCCATCTAGATACTTAATTTCATAAAGAACAGCTTTTGAAATGATCTAGATCAGGGGTTCCTAAACTTATTCGTCTACTGCCCACTTTGAGAACAAATTATGTTTTACGCCCCCTTTGTTTTAATTTAAAATACATACAGATGAAATAAATCACCCCCAAGCCTCTACACAACGCCCAAATTTTTTTTCTGGCTCCCACACCACCCCCCTGTAGACCTTCAGCGCCCACAAGGGGGCGTTATCGCCCACTTTGGGAAAGGCTGATCTAGATAGTAGACTTCAAAGTAAAATACGAAAACCGAGGTTTGATGAAAATTACTACCGCACGGTAGTACCTATAACTACTCGGATTGTTCCGAGTCAGTTAAAAAACTTCAAAGGCTTTATTTGCAAACTAAGCAGTGTACATAAATACACGCTCAGTGCCTTTTTAAGGCGTTTGTTTTAAAAATATGTGTATGTTATCTGCGTCTAACTATGCCCTATCTTACACAATGCAGCACCTCCATCGTGGGTATCGCAGACACAATAGATTTCTAATTGTTATGTGGCAGCCGGCTACCGCTTGGGGATTGATGGGTTAATAAATGGAAAATGGTCGTATCGCGTCGCTCCGCTGCGGTCACATCTAGTGTGCTCTAGGCTTAAACCAGGCGATTTTATTCACCGATTAATATTGTTTATTGGTTTAGTGCTTTTACTAGGATCTGATCTGATTCTGGCGCATATTCTAAATTATGGCATCATAGATAGACGTTGTATATGGGCCTTATCTTTTAAAGCTTTATTAGAATTGCAAGACCGAAATCATCATCATCTGCGATCTTCTATCGCTAGTTTAGGCTACAAAGAAAGTTTTTGTTTAAGGCTTTCTTTTTCATTATTTCAATTTATGGTTTTCTTTAATAAAAACGTGATATTAGAAAAACCAAAGCAGAAAAATCTATGAATATTAAGTCTGCGCATGACCATTCCTTTGCAATCCCAATGTCTCCATTCAAGGACTTTAACTCATTGTGTTCCGATATTTGTCGACATAACCTACATACATTTTATCACCCAAATGTCTATAGCTGGTGATCACGATTTCTGGCATGGTCCAGAACAATTCAAAGTGTTAATACCTATTTTAGATAACAATGCTCTCATTAGAAAGGGTAACGGTACAGTCAGCTTTTCGTTTACTGAATCGCTTTTATGCTGTTCAGCTTTTATGGTATTTTCAATTCTATTGATAGCGTGCAAATTGTATTTTGTTGCTTCTGATTCTTGTTCAAAATTTACCGATAGAAAGTAAATAGTGCTGTAGCTTTGACCATTGCTTTCATATTTCAATAACGAAAAAGCAAAATTGTGATTACAGCTACGCTCTAAAGATTGCCCTTTATATGTCACTATCAAAACGTTGTTATCTTTTTTTCCCTAAAATATATCTCAACCTATATCAGTACGATATGTTATACATCCATACTTTACTACTATTAAATGCGAAAGTGTGTCTATCTGTCTGTCTGTTACCTCTTCACGCCCAAACCGATGGACCGATTTAGCTGAAATTTGGCATGGAGATACTTTGAGATCTCGGAAAAATGTACGGTTCCCGCGTGATAAACGAGTTTTGGCGCAACGGAGTTCATCTCATCTAGTAATATATAACTCGCTTGGTAACATGAAATACTAAAACTTTACTCTTGAAATTTCTGGAAGTACCTTTTCAGCACCTGTCGTTCCATTATCGATTTTCTATTTCTCTGAATCTGCCAAAGTATCCTGTACCCTTTCTGTATTCTCTCTCTCTCTCCCTTACTCTCCTGTGATTGACCTTATCTTCAAGTATTAGCAAGTTCTATACGCATCTTCAGCTAACGGTCCGCGCGTATTGTTCATAGTATCCGGGACACACCTCTGACCTCGGTGTAATTACTAGTTGCATGCTTCTAGCTGATTCGAGATATTTATAAGAGAAAACGCAAAAGTGCGTGCTTATAATGGAACATGTGTTTTATTTACACGTAGATTAGACACTAACTCTTATAGAATTAGGTATCTTAGGATATAAGTATGTGTATTATTAATCCTTATTATATCCTATAAATGAAGAAAAATTACAAATACCATTTTGCTATCATTGTCAGTCAAATGGCATTTCTAACGTTTAAGACAATCTCCTTATATTAAGGCTTAATGTTTTACTAAGAAAAGCATAAATACAATTTGAAACTTGCACTCCTAAATTTTAAATGGGGACACCATTAAAGTTTTAACGTACTTCTTCACAGCGAAATTAAAGCCACTTATTCATTCGGATGATATAATAGCAATGAACAGGTAAGTATTTAATTCAGATATATCAATATTATATCCGCTATTAATCCTTCCTTGCCGGTTATTTATCTAAACATCCGTTTTTATAATGACCATCTTTCTCACGAAATTTTATCACATTAAATTATGTGTTACTACTTAAAACTGTTAAAGGGAGCTAATTTTACAATAATCGCTGAGTAGTTTAAATCTGGAACATTAATATACATATATCTATAAAACTCCCTGATAAGCTATTCGTCGCTTATTAGGCGATTATGAAACCCTAAGGAGTACTCATTTTATCTACTAACTAGGTATTTTAGTAATATTATGTACTATCAGAGAAGTTGATTCCTAGGTAGATGGCGAACCTTAGTAATTTGGTCGCGTTAAGTCAAACCTATCAGACCGATCACAGCTAACATTGAATTGACATAAGCCGAACAAATGACGTAAGTCCGTCAACTGCCCAACTGCCTAGGAGTCAATTTCCTCGATGGTACACTCTAGTTTTTACTGAAACACCAAACATATTTTTAACGTCGCTACAATTTATTTTTAATTTTGATCAATAACCAAATCACGATAAATAAATGAAACAACGTCATCTAGGGTTATTTCTACAATTGTAGCTGCGCCTGCGCAACAAAACGCCGACGCGTGTTTGTGATAACCCTGATTAATTCGCAGATAACATGTGGACGTGTGAGGCTCACGCCTGTCCGACCCTGCATAGTGGAGTACCGACGTCTTGGACAGGGCTGGCAAAATTAAAAACTTTTAAATTTTCGAAGAGTTTTTAAATATTATCTTCTTTAGTGGTGTTGTGTAATTATTGGGATGGGTATAAAACTTGCGTGAACACATGACCTAATCGTAAATTCGAATGACGAGAGTAGACCAGCGTAGCCTAGGAGAGTAGGCAAATTTTTCCATTTCAAATTCCCATCTCCTTCTATTGCGCGGCAAAAATGATTGTCTGCTATCTGCTATCTGCTTCGTTTTCTAACTTAAACAAAACTGGTAACTTGGTACTAAAGCAAATCTTGTCATCTTAAATTCTGGGCTAGATTTGTTGCCACATTCGTATTTGATTAAGTTCGAAAGCTCTAGAAACTCTATTTGGCAACCCTAGCCTAGGGCTGACAAGTTTATTCCAAGCTGAGATACAAGAGATTAAATGACAGAGTTATTCTCGTGATCGCTGACAGGTAATGAAACTCGATTGCGTTTGTTTGTTGCGTATTGAAGAAATGTAGAGATAGGGCAGTGTAGGCGTGTCGATCGATTGCAATATCTTTCTTATGTCGAAAATCGATTAAAACTATGTATACTTCCTAAAAGTGTATATTCACAGTTATCTATATAAATAAAAAATGAATCTTTGTTAGCCTAGCTAAAATTCGAGAACGAGTTAACCGATATAATATTATGGTAAGCTATGTATCGCTTAAAAAAAATCTTTTGCCTTCAAAAGGTATTAAACTACCGTTCTACCATTTTATTTATTTATATTTATTTTGCTACCATTCTACCAAATTCAGCCTAAATCGAGACAAAAAGTGCTTTCACCTGTACAAACGTAGAAAGTAGATACAAAAAGTTCAACAGATAGATGAGAACCGGAGTTCGGACGTGCCTCAGCAAACGGTAGTTGATAAGTAAATATGTATTGTTAAACTAACAGCTAACTTACCATCTTGTTTACCCAAAGGATGGACATGTTTTTCGGGTAGTGATACAGCCTTGCTGTAAAGCTGCGCGTCCACCGGATCAGGGGCCGTACCACGAAACTGATACAGTCTTGCTGTAAAGCTGCCGGTCCATCGGATCAGGGGCCGTACAATGAAACTGTTTTGAGACTCAAACAATCGTACGAGAATGCCGCGTCCTACTCTAACAAACGTGAAATGACGTTGTTAGAGCAGAACGCGGCATTCTCGTCCGATTGTTTGAGTCTCAAAACGGTTTCATATAGACCTAAAATATAACCTCCTACCTCCGTAAATCGGAGCGTACGGTGCGGACGGAGCGTCGTCATTATCAATTTGTCAGGCGCAGAAACGACGTTCCAGACCACGCATAGAAATCAATACAAAGCAACAAATCCGTACGCTCCATACGCTCTGATTCCGATCCGGTGGACGCGCGCCTTTATTCCCTGTGTTCAAATATTTTGTTGCTAAGTAATGCTTAGGGCTTGATTACATCTATCGGCTATGACCTACCGAATAAGTGGAAGGAGAGCGCTCTCGGCCAATCGAATTGGCCAAAAGCACTATCTTGCTACTCTATTCGATAGGTGTAACAAGGCCCTTAGCAACTCTTGTACTAAGATCTTTACTAATGTAATATCCTTGGTACCCCGGGAAAATTAAACATTCGACCTCGGAATAACTCGCATAGAGCTGAAAATTGGTAGAGACGTTAAATACATCATTACAAATAAAACCTCAAAAGTCCCCGGGGATCCTCCTTGTGCAAAAAAATTTATTCAAGGTCAAAGGTATGAAAATAAGGTTTTTCCTGTTTTTTTCCCAAACTGTACATTCTATCACAAAAATAGGTAGGGTAAGAGTGTAGTCATAGAATTCTCTACAAAAAATATTCAGTCTTTTTTTTTCATACGACTTACCATTCCTTATGAATGGCGGGCTTAAAGTTTGGGAAAATCATATCTATGCTTATATTATAAAGCTAAAGAATTTGTGGAACTACTGCTTTGAATTGAGGAATTCGTTTATTGTTGGATAGTCTTATTTATCGAGGAAGATTTGAGCTATATAACGAGCAAACAAACAGAGGAAAATTGGGAAAAGGGGAAAATTATTTGAAGGAGCTTATCACACAAACGGCTGAAGTAATTTTTATGTTATTTGGCACAGATATAGAATAGGCCACGTGGAGGGACACGTGGGACATAGGCTATTTTGTTTTTCAGGAAAATTTACGGTTTCCGTGAAATTTATAATTAACGCGGGCGGAGCCACGCTTAACATCTAGTACTACATACTATAGGGTTGTTTGAAAAAAATGAAATGTTCTCAGCCTAACATACTTCTGAGTGACTTGCAAGCGTACTGTTGGTCTTCGAGACTCGAAAAGTTTAGATTTGGTAACGGTAATAAGTCATACAGAAGTATGTTTGGCTGTGAACAGCCCTCGTATGCTGTAGTACAAGAAGTTCCGCTCCGCCCTGATAATTATGTATTTCACGGAAACCGTACATTTTCCCGAGAAACAAAATAGCCCATGTCCTTCCTCGTGGTCTACTTTATATCTGTGCCAAATAACATAAAATATGCATAAGCCGTTTGTGAGATAAGCTCTTTCAAATAATTTTCCCCGTTTTTCCCCCATTTTCCTCTGTTTCTTTGCTCCTATTGGTGCCGACGTGATGTTATATAGCTCAAATATTCCTCGATAAATAAGACTATGCAACAAAAAACGAATTCTTCAATTCAAAGCAGTAGTTCCACAAATTCTTTAGCTTTATAATATAAGCATAGATATGATTTTCCCAAACTTTAAGCCCGCCATTCATAAGGTATGGTAAGTCGTATGAAAAAAAATGTCTGAATATTTTTTGTAGAGAATTCTATGATCTACACTCTTACCTATTTTTGTGATAACATATACAGTTTGGGAAAAAACAGGAAAAACCTCATTTTCATACCTTTGACCTTGATTAAAAATTTTTGCACAAGGAGGATCCCCGGGGACTTTTGAGGTTTTATTTGTAATTATGTATTTAACGTCTGTACCAATTTTCAGCTCTATGCGAGTTATTCTGAGGTTACGATTTTTTAGCGTCTAATTAGACCGGACTCTCGTTCTAGCTAGAGCTTAAACAATTTTACAATTCGTTTCCAGACTTTTTTTTTTAGAATTAAAGTTTATATTGATCCAGGAATTAACAAAGATTTTCCTCAACTTAGTCCTTTAGAAAGGATGCCTTTTGCACCATAGATCTTTTTTTTTTTTTGATGCGCGGTAGAAACCCCCGGGGGTATGTGGGACTCTTACCCACTAAAACCACCTGCGGTTTGCCTTCAGCCGTATACGGAGGGATGTCCTGGATCTGTCTAACACAGGACTCCCTCGACTGCACCATAGATCTTAACTTAAAGGGATCCGTTATACTTTCTCATTAGCGAGTCAACTTTTTGCGTACCATCGTATCAATTAAGAAGACGACATTATCATATTATTGCCTCCGCTTATAAGGCGACGATATATCTCGTGCATATAAATAAAGAGACATATTGTCGAGAATTCGCGACAAAAAATTAACAATTCAAGTAATTGAAGCGGGTAAGTAACATCTTAAAAACTGATTTTTTTTGCATAAATGGAGGCTTTAAGACCGGGAAAATGATTTGAAATAAAAAAAATGTGGATTCTGCGTATAGCTGGATATATTAGCTAGCTGCTAGATGATGAAGTAGGTAAGTTTCCAGAATTGTTCAAATTATAAGGGAAAAATGAGTACTTGCTCTTATGTTGTAAAATGTTAGTTACCCGGTTCATCCACTCATGTCTTCAATTCATTTCGAGTATAATTGGGGTTTTGCAATGGGGTCACCAGTTTATCGCGAGGATCGACCAGTTTTTGTGAACACAATAATTGGTGTTAAGTAATATCACCTTCGGTTTATAGGGGGGCTTTATAAGCTTTTGTTTTTTGTGTAGTTATTCGTTTATGTAGAATTAGCTTCTCGACGAAAGTTGACAAGGAAGACGTGTAAACAGAGCCTGTAGCCAAGACGTTTTATTTATCGCTTCTGTATAGAATCGCTGAATAAAATATTATATGGAATTGACATTAGACGAGTCAAAAGTCAATTTCATATTAAGGGCGTTCCCTACGGAGATTCCGTAATTTACCGTATTTAGAGCCTTATAAACTCATAATTTGAAAGCTACAAAGTAATAATAAAAATACAGCAATAATTTTCAGTATATCAACATTCGTTTCCACGTTTTAAATGTTCTATATTTGTTTATTATACTTAAATGATATCAGCTTCCAAAGTAAAACCAATTTATCAAAATTCAAGCATACATTCAGCATCTCCTTAGTATTTACAAATTACTTTTATTTGAAACAAACGCCAAAAGAACGACAATATTATAAACTACATATTCCACGTTTTAAATTTTTTTAGGTCAATTTTGAACTAAGGTAAGTAAATAAAATAGGGTTTTTACTTTTTGTGCGATCTCGGCAACGCGGCAAATGTATGGCCAAGGTCGTTTGCTCGGGGGACGGCCTTAACGAACGCTTTAAACCTATCAACCCCCATAAAACACCGGCGACCGCTACAACAATAGAATAACAATAGATTTCCAAGAATCCGCAAACGATCATCGAAGGATTAAATGTCAATTTTGATCGGCTATTCTTTAAAGAGTAAATTCTTTAAAAGGATCTTGGCTAAGAGGCCAGGCACTTTTCTAAAATAGTAGCTTATGCTACGATACGGACGTTTAAAATCTTGGTAAAGAATAATAAGGTTTTTAATTTCAACAAATTAATGTCTTCATGCTTTACAAATTAATAATATTATACAATTTTCTCTATTGTAACTTTTTAACATCCTGTAGAATCCCTTTTCCAATTTCAATACATACTTATTAATCTCTATGGCTGTTTAAAACACAATGTCCCATTAAAAACAATCGACGTTTAGAAAGGAAAAAACATTTCTAATAAACCCCTGCGTCCTATTGTTCCTTAATCAAATGCGTTTTGTTCATTGTTCTATCAGCTCGAGCACGAAATTGGCCTACAAGTGCGGTTTACATAGATGCGGTATTGTAGACATGGCAATAAGGGCAAAAGCTTGGCCAAAGATGACCAATAGCCAATAGCTTTGTCCACACTGTGCCTTTTTCTGTTCGTCAAGGGCATGCGTTATAGCGCAGTTAACAGCGAACGTGAGGCATGCCCTCTGACCGTATCCAAAACTTCAAAAATGGCAATGCGTTCGTTAACGCATTCAATTAATGAATGCGCCAAAACGAAAGTTGAATAAAAGAAGATGACGAAAATTGAAGACGAAAGCGCACAGTGTGGACATAGCAAAATGGCCTATATTTTGGCATTCAGAGCATAACATTTTAACATTTTAGTAAAAAAATCTTCAAGACTTCCTACGTTTTATATACGTTTCTCGCGTGCGCCAGTGTAAATTTTCGGCGGCAACCGTATATATTTCTGCAAAAAAGTAGCTTTTTGTTTTTCCCTGTGGTCTACTCTATGTCTGTACAAAATTACATAAAAATCAGTCTAGTATTTCTTGACATTAGCGCGTTCAAACAAACTCTTCAGTTTTATAATCATAAATAAAATTTTCGTGTCACAATGTTAGTTACCGTACTCCTCCGAAACGGCTTTAATGATTTTTACCAAATTTCATATGCATATATTCAGTAGGTCTGAGAATCGGCTATTGGGTTTTTATATTGATAAGTGCATTTGTTGAATAAATAATAGTAAACTATTACAACTCGAGACTGACGGCGACCATTGTTTGTGCGACGGGATAGCGATAGACGTTGCCATGGTGCCATACTTATTTAGTCACTTCAATAAAATAAAATGGGCGAAATACTGTATAATATATCAAAACAACGTTTGCCGGGACAACTAGTATTAGTATTAAATAATTTAAGTGTTTCAATGAAATGCAATGAGTGCAAGTGTAACTTGCTCGTAACGTATATCGTAATAGATCATATAAAATACAGTTATGTGTACAATGTAGAGAACGACATTAAATTTTAATTACCTCAATCTAATCTAATTAAAAAATCTTTGAATTAAACATAAGTTTGCAATGCGCTTTATAAAGGTTGATTTTTAATTTCGTTTTAAGGCGCTCCCCCCTACGGAGTGCCGCAATTTACCGTTTTTTAGAGCCTACCTCATAATTTGAAAGCTACAAAATTATAATTAAAATACAACAATACAACTAAAGATTATTTAATCTTTAGTAAGTACTTACATGAACATTTCTTTCCCCGTTACTAATTTTCTATTTTTGTTTATTATACTCGTGATATCAGCTTCTAAAATAACACCAATTTATTAAAATTCAAGCATATCTACTTTCAGTATCTCCCTATATTTACAAAATATTACTTTTATTAATGTTGAAACACGCGACAATTGATCAACAATTGTCAATTTAACTAACTACATTTTCCCTGTTTGATTTTTTAGGTCAATTTTGAACTAAAATAAGTAAAAAAAGGATTTTAGTGCGATCTCGGCAACGCGGTAAATGTATG
Source organism: Lysandra bellargus (assembly GCA_905333045.1). NCBI lineage: Eukaryota > Metazoa > Arthropoda > Insecta > Lepidoptera > Lycaenidae > Lysandra > Lysandra bellargus. The sequence goes on from HG995353.1 coordinate 3,786,383, forward strand.
GTTAAGGTCGCTAGCTCCGGGGATGGCCTTAAGTTAAAGTTTTTAATAAAAAAAAATATTTACCGTGACATAAGGCAAATGTCACAGTCTTATGCCAACCGCTATACATTCGTTTGAACACGACTGAAATTAACAAGGTAGGTATCTTGGCTAAGAGCCCAGGCCAAGAAACAAGGATATTATTAACTAAAGCCAAACAATACAATAGAGAGCAAAACAAACCGCCCACAAATGATCATCTAACATGGCGGTGTAATTCGTCTCATTATGATTGCACAATGGCGCCGCGCCATCTTAGGTTGAACAAAACGGCTAACGAGAGATTACGGCCTAGACACAATATATAAGTACAGTAGATCATCTTCATATTAAAACTAGATGACGCGGACGCCCGCAAATCCGTTGCGCCAAAATTCGTTTATCGCGCGGGAACCGTACATTTTTTTCCGGATAAAAAATATATAATATGTCCTTTCCCGGGACTCAAGGTGTCTCTGTACCAAATTTCAGCAAAATCGGTTCAGCGGTTTGGGCGTGAAGAGGTAACAGACAGACAGACAGACACACTTTCATATTTATAATATTAGTATGGATAGCTTGAATAGAGCCACATAACAGTCATGAAAATTACATTTTTTCGAAGTAATAAACTTATCCGGTAAGATGTCGTGATGACCTGGAGGCATACCAGCCAGGCTGGCCAGCGGTGGCGCAGGAGAGAGACAGATGGAAGTCTTTGGGGGAGGCCTTTGCCCAGCAGTGGGATAGTTTAGGCTTGTAATAAAAAACTTATCCTTTCCCGGGACTCTAGAGAATGTCCATACCAGACTTCAACAAAATCAGTTCAGCGGTTTAGGCTTGAGAGGGTAAAAGACAGACAGACTTTCGCATTTATATTATTAGTATGGATTAAATAGAGTCAGGGTACTTAAGTGAACTTAGGTAAATAAAATAAGATTCCACAAGAATCTTCTTATAAGTTCTCTATATTTGTATTCAGTAATCCGCTTTGCTTACTTAAGCGTACTTAGTGCTAAATTATCTTATTTATAGTGCATGCGATTAATTTGTATCACCACAGTATAATATTATACAGTAGAGCAACTTAAACTTTAAGTTAATCTCGCTCTCACACAGATGCTGCGCGTGCGACACGAGCGTTCTCCTACTTTATGATACCTGAAAACATTTAAATAATAACAAGCTGAACATTTTGTGGTACACTTTACGGAAAAAAAATCACGCCTATTGTTTGTTCTCATAGTAATTTTTATTGATAATATCAACATATTATGTAGATGTGTTATCGTCAGTCAAGGTTTTTTTATATGGTAGATGTGTTATCAATTATCATCAAACAGTCAAGGTGTGACGACGCGAGCCCTCACAAAGCTCGGCCTAGTATAATATGGTCTATTGTATGTTTTTATACTGTGGTATCGGTGTGAGAATTTTAAACCGATTACGATTTTATTTCCTCTCGTAAGCTTTGCGATATTTATATGTTACTTTCAGTCTATTTTACTATTTTTGATATAGACACCGCGGCAAAGACATAGGCGGCTTTGACGTGGTAAAATGTACGGCTCCCTTGAGACGCACATGAAATCATTTAGTCTAGTATAGAATAAAGAAATATTTAATTCTAGATATTGTCCGCAACTACAATGCGCTGATATAGTTTGTGGCGCACAATTATTTGGAACAAAACTATCCTAATATTTAAATCAGTTTAGGCCTTAGGGGCTTAAGGTGACGCCGCGTTAAAGTAAGAAAGCGTGTTGGATATGTTTTAGATTGCTTGTTTTCTATGAGAGGCCGGGCCGGCCTCTCATAGAAAACAAGCAATGGAACAGCAAAAAATGGAAAGGGCGTAAGCGACAAAATGGTTTTTGTCGCGTAATTTAAAAACCATAAATACATTTCATATAAGCTATGCACATATTAAAGTGTATGCTTCAACCAATTTATGTACAAATTTTGGAACCTTAAATCACTCTCCTCTGTTGGAAAAATAGGAATCCCTTTTTTTACAGAGGTCTTTTCGATTGATAATTCTGTGTTATAAAAGTTGTCCAATCGTGTTATGCTATGGGCAATTCAAAGACAAAGACATGATGAATACTGACAATGAACTTTAGTTTCTTAGCTTTAGTCATTGCTGAGAAAAATCGGCATCGCTGCAGCCAAATTTTCAAGGCGTCGCCTTAAGCAAAAAAAGTGGAAACAGACAAACATACTTTCACATATTAATATGGATTTGCTAAATACTAGTTCTAGAAGTGAAGAAGATAGGTCGAGAGTCTATTACCAAAACCGGTCGTGAGTATAATAGGATTGCAGATTGCTTGTGTTCTGGTCACGAAGTAACATTTGTGCCAAGGTTCCCACATGCACTATAACACCGAAATATGAGGTTATGCGCAAGTCGCAACCATTACTATCGTCTATGAGTTTTAATGGGTTAGATATAAACGTTATTGCTGTACAATACCCGGCAATAAATATTGCACATCGACCTTTGGAAAGAGACAATCGGCTAATTTCGGTTTCATAGAGCGTTATCTTTACCTACTTGACATAAAGGCCTGTATTCACTTTGATTAGTGCAAGTGCAAGTGACTAGTAATTGAGGCAGTGGAGTGCAGGTGTGTAGTGCAAGTAGTGTCCAATTCTTGTTTAGTGGCTCTTTAGTAATTTAATTTAGTAAATTCAGTAGTAGCTGTCAACACGAGCGTCCAAGTTTCAAAAATAAAACTGCCATTTTGACATGTCCTTCATTTTTAATATTGGTTTTATTAAAAACGAGCCTTTGCCCGCGGCTTCGCTCGCGTTAAGAAGTATTGTTATATACAAACTTTAGAGAAATATTGGGGGAGCCGGTATATACAGCATCACCTGTACTGTTATCCGCATAGCAATGAATGCCGCTGGTCTGCAACATATCATTGATATGCAGTAAGAATAGAGTAGGCGATAGCACACAGCCCTGAGGGAGACCAGCATCAACAGGAAAAAGGTATTAAAGAAATGGAAACACGGCCTAAGAAGCAACCGCCAAAAGAGTTTTCCCCTAAAGAGGGGTTGGAACACTTGGAAGTTAAATTTCTATAAATATAGAAACAGCCGTTGGCACTCTTTCTAGCAGACCGTTCGAATATTGCACAGAAAGTACTTTTACTATGTATATTAACTAATACATAATTGGCCTAGTCATAATTGTCTTAGTCATAATTGGCCGTAATAATGATTTGGAGCATAATGTAATTATGACTGTACTATTTCTTAACACCTCTGTTGATTTAGTGCTCTGTTTCTAGTTAACCTTTATGTCAAGCTGCAGATCTTTTGTAATCCTTAGTTAGTAATTACACACCATCTAACATATTACCCCTTTTGCTTGGGAAATCTCCTCCTGATGTTCTTAAAAATCACGTTTAGTTCCAGTTACACTTAAGGAATAGTAACAGCCAAGTGTAGGACAAAATTGTGCCAAAAATAGTTTGCACCAACAAGAATATCTCAAAAATTCCGCAGGTTTATGGATGACAGAGTACGTATTCAAACTCTTACATTTTTTAGTTCAGTGCTATTCTGAACTAATATCCTGAGAATAAAATTTCCGAAAAGCCCTTTTTTCCTTTTTACAATGTCACAACTTCACAAGTTGGACAATTCAGGAAAATTGGAATTTCGATTCAAAATAAATTTGAAATCAAAGCTATTTTATACTGTTGGTAATATAACATGCATTATACCTGTCACTTGTCCTTTGATGGTCGTGGGCGGACTTTCTCACCACCTTCCCTGGCTCATCTACCTGCCACAATCAGGTGTTATTTGGCGATGTCCAACTTTCCCCGACCGGCTGACCCTCTCTATCGGTTATCAGAACCGGTCCGACGTGGTTTCTTATTTATGTTTTTTCGCGAACACGATTGGTTTTATTGTTATCATCTTTATTGGTGCTGTAAAAACTTGATTGATTGAACAAACACTTGTGACTTGACTAAAGTAACTAGGTTTTTTCTTGCATTGAGCCAGCGCTTACTATGACTGAAGTCCAACAAAAGTACATAATTTTTAATAAAAACTATTTTGCAGAATACGATGCTCTTGTTTTAGTGCATTTGCTTGCATTTTACCAATTTAATTTAAAAATGAAGTAATATTAAAATAGGAAGTAACATTCAAATTCAAAACTGCTCAGCCAAAAGCAATTCAGAAATCGATACAATCTGCTCAAACACCAGGGGTATTCCACGTTGTTTACTTCCACTATTATAATGGTTCCATAATGTCCGTATAATTGAACTGTTTTGAAATAGGGCGAGGTATTTTAGGGCTGAAACGAGGGCAGCTGGGCCGAACATCTGTCGGTCACGTGCTGGAATCTTTTGTAATAGAGATTAAAGATTCGTCACGATTCGGAATTAAAAATAGGATGTAAATAATTATACGTTGGGGAGGAACTTACGTTCTAGTTATAAATTTTAATCCCTTATCAACCATAGTGATGACTTGCGTTGAGAGGTAAAAGCAAGCAAATTAAAATTACAAATATTATTGTTGTTTGTAACAGAAGAATCAAACTATCAAGCAACCGATTTTTTATTGTTATGGAGATTATGGCTTCAGCCACAGAAATAAGATCTAGATAGAAGCGCCATGTCGCTCCATTTGTATGAACACGAGCGTGTCACTTTATTCATACCTACTGTGACGTCACAAGAGCGCTTTAGTGATGGGACTACCGGCGGGCTGATTATGTATCTTTAGCAGACGGTTAGCAGACAGCAACCGGTCGCGCAGTTGTCGCGCAATCGGTTGTTAGTCGCTGACAAAAATCGTATTATCTAAGCCTGTTGCTCTGCTGTTGTCCGCTAGCTATTAAATGCATTTTTAGCGACAAAAAAAGCGCCACTAGCGATCTTGTAGCAACACGTGGAACTAATTTAAAAAGTCAAGTGTTTTGTTTACAAAACGTACAAGTGAATTCTTAGTTATTTAATACAAAAAATGGGCTGGAGTGGTGAGAAAAAGTGGATTTATTGGCTCTGGAAAAGCACTCGAAGCAAACTTTCAAGAACTTATACGTATGCAGGCAATAAGTGAGTATTCAGTATTATGAGATTTGTTTTCACCGTGGTTGGTTCTTTGAGATATAATCGCGTACAATTTATTGTATTTGCATTTTTTTTAGTATAAAATGGAACACAGAGTCTCCAACGCACAGATTGAAGAACTGTTGGACCACTTGGCTGGTCATTCGTCATTAGCCAAAGGTGTTGGTCTTGGGGCAAGGTCGAAAGAGACCATTGACAGAGAGTGGAACAACCTTGCCCAAAAATTAAACGCTCATGGGTCGGGAGCTAATAAAAGTGGTCAGCGGTGGAAACGTGTGAGTATTCTTTACAAAATATAACTCTTTTTACTTACTAAAAATTACTTGCAAGTGAATTTTTATTGAGTTCACCTCGGTTAAGTGCAAATTTATTATGCAATAGGTACATAATTTATTCATGAATACCCATTTCTTCGATATAAAGTTGTGATAATATTCATCTATCTATATAGAATCTATAATATTCTTTCCTTTGAATTCAGTATTGGGCTGATATAAAACACAAAGCCAAGTCAAGAGCTGCTGCTAGGCGGCGAGATGCTTCTGGCACAGGTGGTGGACCTTCAAGGGAAGAAGATCTCTCTGAAACAGAGCGAAAGATCTTGGGGATAATTGGGGATGCTGCCGTGTATGGAGACTCTCAACACCGAGTGCCCGTTTTTGTCAGTAATCAGTATTAAATTAATTAATTATTGCTGAAAAAATATATTATTACCATCTTGCATAGTTTGCAGGAAATCCAAAATGAACCTCAGACTGTGAATGTAATAGAGGATATTATAGTACATGAGGATGTTGTGCCTGTAAGCACGCCAGGTATGTTTAATATACTTAACACATTCATAATAATATAATAAATACAAAATATATTCTCTGCTTTGTAAACAAAATTATATAGATACCTATTTGTTTTTAGAATCAGCTCTTGCAACAGTGGTGTCACCTTCAAAGACTGGGCGTACAAGCACAATAATATGTAACTAAAACTTTACACCTTATTAAAAACACTACTCCCAAATGCTTTTTACAATCAACATTGTAATTTTTACAGACACTATGCATACACCACCAGGGGACAAAAAATCTAATGTGTGTGAAGTTAAAACTGGTAAGGTTACTACTATAAAACAGTTAATATCTAATTACTGCTGTATGATAATTCAAACTTAAAAATGTTATTCATTTCAGCAACGGCAAGTCCCGCTACATCCAGGCCTCTGAATCGTTCACTGTTCCAGGACTCAAAGATTAATAAAAACTCCAATAAGTCAAGTAAGTGTAATACTTTTTCAGTATTATTGTAAAGGGACTGATTATTATTATCAATCTATGTATGACCAAATTTTTAAATTGGAGTTATGTTCTGTAAAGACTTAGATTAATTCATAATTGAAAACCACTATGTTATGCTATTTTAATTTTTATCAATATATCATTGCAATCTTCTCAAAGGAAAAGTGCCTAATATTGTAACTATTTAGTAATTTGTGGCAGAAATAGTTGTAAAATTTAACATAAATTAATTGTCATGTTACAGATAGAACAAAAGTGGAACCTGCTTGGGTCGTGGAACTGGAGTCTAGGCGTGTTGCAGCAGAGGAAAAATTAGCCAATGCTGCAATGATAATAGCAGAGGCCTCCCGAACAAATGCAGAAACTGCTCGGTTAAATGCAGAATGTGCTAAGATGCATTATGAACTCATGGCCAAGTTGATAGAGACTATAAAAAAGTGAAATGTGACCCTATTTTATTAAGTTTCATAATAGTACATAAGAATCTATTATCTAAGCTTAACCTGTTAATAATAATTGATACCAACCCTTAATTTAAGCTATACTTATGATATTTTTATATTATTATAAATTATTGTATAAATAACTTATAAATGTGTTTTCTCACTATTAATAACTGTACACACCTAGTACTGTTAATTTTCTTTATGTTCTCCTGTATCGGGTCTACTGGAAGATATTCCAATTTACAATAAGTAGTACCATTGTACTAAATTGTATCCTAGTTATAAGATTTCATTGTTTATTATTGTGTACATAAATTGATAAATAAGACTTTTGTACTTGTAATAATTAGGTACAACTTCAAACAGTTAAAAATTAGTAGAAACTTAGCTTATAATTAATTTATTAAGATTTTTACCAAAACATTGTGCCTCTGGTGCATCCTGCTTCATTAATTACAATGTATGTTATAATTAAAGACTGTTCTTATTTATAAACTTTTATTTAAAATAGATACCTAAAAAGGCCAGAAAAAGAAGTGTTTATTGCATAAAACTGTACTAAAGTTCAGATATTAATAAAGAACAACATATTATCATAACATTTTATACAAACACTTTAACTTTAGTTTGCTATTTTAGCTTACACAAACATAATAATAAAAAACATTATAAATGACTAATTATAAAAACAAGTAAGAAAAACATGAAATCAGAATTAGTATACAAAATGTAGATAGATAGATAGAAAATTCTTTATTTGTACAAACTAAACTAATTTACAATTTAATATAAAACAATAGGAATATGTACAAACAGGCGGTCTTACCGCTAAAAGCGGTTTCTTCCAGACAACCTTGAAATAATAATACAAAACAATATAAAATAAAACAATCTAATCATATGGCTAAAAATACTACATATTATTATATGTCATGTAATGTAAATACATAACTAAATAATTCTTATCTATTCCTCCATAAGCGTTGTACAATAAGTTGTCTCTGTTGTCTGCCACTTTCCAGCTGTTGACCTTCCTCAATGTATGGCTGCCGAGGTACCAGGAAGTCTGCTTCCCTCTGGATATCATTGGAAGGTAATTCAGGTACAGGAAGCCTGTGCTTGTTGGTGATGTTGTGTAATACAGCACATGCATTAACAATCTTAGCCACAACATGGTGATTGTAATGTAGTACTCTATGTGACAACAGACACCGCCAACGGGCTTTCAATACCCCAATACACCTCTCAACTGTGTTTCTTGTTCGGCAATGCATATTTGTGTAGTTCTCTTCTGCACTGCCAGGTTGTGTGTTAACAATTGGTGTTAGAAGCCAAGTTCTCAATGGATATCCAGAGTCACCTGTTAAGAAAATATATTTTATAATAAAGTAGGTTACATATCTGCAGGAGATGGGGTAAACACTGAGATATTTGAACTTAAATCAATGAATTTTATAGTAAATAGAGCTCCATTTATATGAATCAACATTAAAATAATTTGCAGAAATTAAGTGTGAATGAAAATTGCAGATTTATTAGTATTTTGGTTCGTGGTCACAACTTTTTAAACAGCAGGTAAAAAATACCCCATATCTTTAAAATGAAAATGTATGACTGTAAGTGTAGAGACAAAGCAAATTTGTTGGGTACCTATAATAATATAATAATACATACCAAGAAACCAAATGCTTTCACCATTTTGATTCAGCTGCTGCAAATGATTGTGTATTTCTGAATTTTTCCAGATATATGCATCATGGGTAGCACCACCAAACGTTGCATCAATATTTAATATGTTCAGATCACTATCACAAATCTGTAGAAAAAGTAAAACTTAAAACAAGATAAAAAAAAACATTTTCAACTAAGCTTATCAAATTATTATAGAAATAAGTATTGAGATACTGAGCTACAATGTAGCAATGCAGTATTATATAGCTGCTACATAATCAACCTACTGCTAATATTAATACTTACAATTTGAACATTCCTGGAATGGTAGTGCTTCCTATTAAGAAATCTCTCCTCGTGTTCACTTGGCCTGACCAAGGCAACATGTGTGCCGTCAATACACCCCAAAACACCAGGAAAGCCAAATTTATTTGAAAACCTGCCAAAAATAAAATGTAAGTTTTACGTGGGTAATTTTTTAAAAATACGCATCAATATGATGAATATAATTTTAATAGTACTGACCCATTTACTATTCTTTGCCTTTCTTGTCTGGTTTGAGGAAAATGGATGTGCTTTCTCAATATAGACGGGTGATTTAAGGCCATGGTCACATCTGTAATTGCCTTAGACACGCTGCTCTGACTAAGTCCATGCAAATAGCTCATACCTACAGGTTTTTGATATGAGCCACTTGCATAGAAAGAGAGTGCTGTTAACACCTGCAAAAGTAGTGTATATATGTAGGATTATCTGAAGACTACAGGGGAAAAACAAGGAATGTCAATTGCAAGGTTTTTTACATAAACTCAAAATAAAGCTAATGAAAGTCTATTTTTTTTTATCTAAATGGTAGAAAACAAAAATTTTATTTCCTTTTTATCAGGATAATTATATGTTTCATCACTAGACTAAAAATTAAGCAAAATATAACATCAAATTCATAGAAAGCTTTACAAAACTATAGCAAAGTCGCACAGGGATGTGCAAGAAAAATGAATGTCAATGACATTCCTTGTTTTTGCTAATTTTAGGGAGGCTCCAGCCACTGTAGGTTAAAATAGCTTGTTTTAAATAAAGATTTTTAGTATTATTTAAGTAATTGATTTTATTATTGAATTCTCTTTAAATTAAACCTAAGAAGTTAGGTTAAATGTGGCAGATTAGTATAAAAAACTTGTGCTTCTTGTGAACAAAATTTCTTCAAGCCTTGGAGATCACTGTACTTTTCCTTTGATATTGCTATGGGCCCTGAAACAGATTAATTACATATTTAATTAGTTATGAAATAAAATAAATTTTATTTTACAAAATACATAGCCTGTGCTAGATAGATATTAGTAAATACCTTCATATGCAGCATTTGGCAAATAGAATTCCCCGCCTTGACATGGTGTTTGAGTGACTTGAGTATTCTGAGGCTGACCTTTCTTTTTTGCAGCAATAATTATTCCCTTTGAGTACAGGCCATTATAATTGCTGCGATGGTAAATATATGATTTTTCAGATAAGCAATACAGTTCCCGGATTTCCTGTATTTTAAAAGGACACATTTTCTTGTAGATTGGGTCTTTAAGAAATTCAGCCCAATCTCTGACAATCCGTGGATCCTCTTCAACATTTATCACTTGAAAAGGGCTGGGTTTTGCCCGTGCATTTGCGATGAGTTCATAAAAATCACGTGGCATTTCCATTTTGGTTTTCAATTTTATAATTCCAAAGTTCTTATCGCATTCCATATAGGAGTGGCCTCTAATGGGAAATGTGATATCCACCCGATTCAGCAAGTTACTTTTGTTTGTTATAAAATGAAGCCATTTTATCAAATTGTAATTTTTATTTTGTCCACCTGCTGAGTCACAAAAGATGCTGAGCTGTTTTACTCTTTTATCTAGGTAATTGATTATAAAATGATGAAGAAATGACATTACTTCATTCGATCCCTTCTTTGCAGAAGTCTCTGGATAGCAGTAAAAATATGATTGTCCAGTTGATAAAACATGTATGTTGAAGGTGTACATAGACAGTTGTCTTTTATAGTAGACATCATTCGTTGTAATGTTTGGTAATGAAATGTTTTTTTGATAACAACTGCAATTGCTTCAAAGTCACAATCATTTCTTGCTTTTATTTTTTTATTTTTCTTTCTCTCATAGAAAACTCCAGCTTTGGTGAGATGTAATTTCTTTGCTGTTTCCAAATCTTTAATTTGTTGCTTGATTTCTGGTGTGCTCTCTTGTTTAGCTAGAGAGTTCAATTCAGCATTCATTTTATCACATGTGCTACAAGTGTCCGACCTTGGGTAGCCGAAAGAAATTTTGTATTTCTTGAATTCTGCTCTATATGCCTCATAGGACAGCTTATGATGTGGATACTTCTCTACGAAAAGTGTGTATACCTTCCTGATATTAAATTCTTCTGGAAGATAAATTTTTGAGGTTTTTTTGTTACTGTAGTGGCTGGAGCGTCCCTTAAAAGATTTTAAGTGTTCTTTAATATCATTCAATACTCGAGTTTTCAATTTGTTCGGACGATTATGATGTTTGCCTCTCTTATCTACTGGTGGAGTTCCAGAAAACTTTAGGCTAGCTTGGAGATACTGCACTTTTGCCTTGGTTATCCCAAAAATTGAACAAAAGGCTTTAAAACATATAGGAATTTCCACGCAAACTTGCTCTCTAACTACTTTTACAATATACGAATATGAAGAATCATGACCTTTTGCCTCTTCTTCTGGTTTGCGTGATCTTCGCTGCTTAACATTTTGGACTGATATCATGGAACACAAGTAAGTATTTTGTTCAGTTACTGATTCTAAACTATTCAAATGATTAAGAAGCTTGCGCCTTTCTACTTCCCTTACAGTTTCAAAGCATTTCAAACGTTTACAACCACAGTCTTCACCACTTTCATGACTTTGTAAATTTATTATTTTCATCACATCTCTTACGCGACCTTTCCGCACTTTTTTTCGTTCTGGTGACTTCACCCGCGTGTTCTCATCACTGCTGCTCGACATAGTTAAAATTTATAACTTTATTATGCAACAAATCATTTAAATTGAATTAAACATGCGCACAAAACCGACAAACGACAAGTGAAATACGTCAGTCAATGACGCCGGCCACACGCCGTAGGCCGAGCTGTCAAAGTGACATTCTCGATTTTTGCATTTTCGCGCGCGGACGTTCATGATTCTTGCCATGTTCAAACAACCAAATAAGTTTCTATAACTTGGACATCGACGATTGCTGTATCTTGAATTTTTGCTGAGGGTTAGCTACACCGGAATGCCACTAGATGGCATTATTAGTTCATTTTTGACTTTTTACTGACATTCCTTGTTTTTCCCCTGTAGTCTTCATCTACACTTTGCAATAGGCTACTTGACCTATTTTTTTTCTTCATTCTAATCGGTTCCTAATCATTCATTTTTACTAAAAAAACTAATATTTTAATATTTTAAACAGTAGAAACCCATAAAAATGTTGATCGAAAAATATGCCTTCTAAATGGCGCCGAAAACACTGTCCGCCATTGTACCGCCATAGTGTGACGTCATGTTTTTTGTATTTTATACTTTCTTTATTGAAAAAAGTTTTATGTGCTAAATGTACGAGTCTAACAGTGCTTAAAAAATTAAAAAATAATTTAGAAATCATTTGTAATGTTGAACACTTTTGTAGAAAAGTTTTGGCCATTTCATTTCCTAACTACAATGAATGGAGATAATATATAAAACTGATGTTTTATTTGAATTATTCAAGAAAATACATTTTATAAATCTTTCTAGGCTTATTCATATTATTTATGTACAAATAAACTTACATATAACGAGCGCGATAAATAAAAGATATTAAATTACAAATGGGATGACGTCACATCCAGATCGGAAGTACCGCAAAAGCGTTTTCGTCAGTACAATTCCTATTTTCATAAAATCATATTTTCAAATCGACTTTATTTATCAATCATAAGCTTTTATTTCACGATAAGGGTGAAATACAGTTTCCTAGGCAAAGTTCTACTAGAAATATGCATTTTTTCAATGAAATTAAATATATGTCAAGTAGCCTATTAGGTACTAATAAGGAATATAATGATAATTGGGTATTTACTTACTTTACATTCTACAGTAACTTTTGTTTTCCTACGAGTTCGAGGCAAAAAGGGTTCGAGTTCAGTGCACAATTCAGCGAACAACTCTTTACTTAACCTGTAATGTGCACTAAAGTTAGGAGTCTCCATGGGTCTTGCCTCATTCCTCAATCGTCGTCGTAAACGTCTCACGCGCGTGTTCTCGTCTAATCTATTTTGTGCTTCTAATGCCTCCTGAATGAGAAAAGCACGAGACATATCGAAATAAAACAAATAACCTAAAAAAAACAGAAAACAATTACGAAAGATATTTATGTGAAATATAGTTATGTGATAACACAGGAAGTAATAATACACTTCTACACTTTGATTTTGAACTTTTGTGTTAATATGTGCAGAATAAATATCAAAAACACATTAGCAACAACTTGGCAACAACCTAAATGGGCTGTCGCTCTTTGACAATTCAAATTGTTTGCTAGCTGTTCGCTATCTGCTGTCGCGTTGCGGTCTCACTCATACGTAATACCGATTTTTTTCATTACAATGAGCTTTGATGCACTTTTAGTTCCTCAATTGTTCGCTTGAGCGCGCTACCATCGATTGTCCGCTATCGCGTCGCTGTTGCTAATACATAATACAAAAATTATGTTTGACAGCGATATTTGTACAATTTACGCCTGTCGCATTGCTGTTGCAAGATACATAATCAGGCAGCCGTACTCGCGGAATCGATTCAAAGGAATCGCCGCGCCCCGCCTCTTTTGCCATTTTAATTGGTATATAGATTTTTTTATCGATTATTATTGGAGTTCATAGACAGAGGAATGATAAATCGCTAGTAATATATTATATTATTCTAAATTAAATCACTAAACAGGAACATAAATACTATAATAATTATTACATAACTAGCTGTCCCGGCAAACGTTGATTTGCCATTTAAAGTATTTGTATTTCATTAGTTGATACAAAATCTTACCCCCTCTTTGGTCCCCTTAGTGGGGTAGGGGGAAATTTTTTTATACACCAGATATTAAGTTGGAAGAAGACAAATATATCTGCGAAAACCGCATTCAAATCGGATCAGTAGTTTTCGTGTGATAGTGGAACAAACATACAGACAGACAGACAGACAGACAGTAGACAAAAAACTAACTACAGTTTTGGCTTCTATAGCGATGTAGTGACACCCCCGCTTATTATTTTTTTAATACCTTTAATGTACAGATTTTTTATTTCTACAGTTTTATTATACGTATAGAAAATGTATAGAAATATAATTACCGAGTCACAAAATATCCCAAAGCGAACATTATCATTCCTCTGTTTCATGTCTGTTTCGAAAATCAATTAATTAGAATCGAGAATATGTACAACACTATTTGCTTCATTTGACAGAAAAATGAGAATATTGACTGTAGTCCATTGAAATGTTAAAATTTTAGGACCGAATGTTGCATTTATTAGAGGACGCAATTTTATTTTTGGAATGTGTTGGGGGGTCAATAAAAGCTTAACCTCAAGTTTGTGGGGTCACCACTCTTGTCCCCCGGCCGCCATGTTGAAAAAAGGGGAAAAAAGGACAATACTATTTTCGTGATATCTCGGAAACTATAATTCTTACAAAAAATTTGAAGAACATAATTTGTTGCAAATTATTTTGGCTACAAATATGTTCATATAATTTTTTACCCTAAATTTAAAATTTATAAAGTTATAAGCAAACAAGTGATGATTTCTTTTAAAAGGCTTATTATCGCTCTTTAACTTTGTTTAATACATTTTACAATAAAATTACCTTAGACCAAGCTTGTAGAGGATTTTTTGTGAAAAAGATCCTCCAATCCCCCCCGATCTCATGAAATTAATTTTCTGCAGATGCAAAGGAAACTGTGAAAGCATATTGTGTGGCTGCAGAAAAGCAGGCATAAAATGTTCTCCAGTATGCCTACTATTCTGTAAAGCATTTCAGGTCTACTTTTCTGCAGCCACAGTGTACAGTATGACTACTACACTACATAAATATATGCAAACTATATTATAGTATACCTACTGGTTCCGAGCTTATCTCACAGACAGAACGCTCCAGACTGTCGTTGACGGCGTTACTGGAATGCCCACTGTTGTCGACTGCGGTGTCCCTACTGGCTCTGTCAGTGGTCCAGTTGGCTATATAATGCACGTCAACAGTATGAGCAGAGTTGTTAAAAATTGTCGTCTTCATATGTATGCAGATGATACCTGTCTGATATATATGGACACTGATCTTAGCCTAATAGAGTCTAAAATACAAGAAGATTTAACAAGCATCATTAAGTGGTCACACGACAACGGGATAATTATTAACATAAAAAAGACAAAGTGCATGCATATCTGTTCCCCTTATATACATTGCATTAGTAGAATGCCTAAGATTGTAGGCCATACATATGAATGTATACATAACAAAGGTGCAAATTGCATGTGTGCTAGCATTGAAGTGGTCGGGGAGTACAGATATTTAGGGCTAATTGTGGACTCAAGCTTTTCATGGAAACTGCAAATTCAAAAATTATGTGATAGACTACGAATGGTGCTTGTTAAATTTCACCATCTTAGCCAAATATTAGATAGGGGAACCTTATACACTGTGTACTGTGCGCTAGTTGACTCTTTGATCTATTATGGACTAACAAGCTATGGTCGTACTTTCAAAACTTGTCTTGATAAAATAAAAGTGCTTCAGATCAGATTTATGAAATTTCTAGTAGACAAAGATACAAAGATAAAATGTAAAAACTCAGATTATCTACAGTTATTTTCAGAATGTAAGATACTACCTGTCCACGAGCGGCTAATGTTGTCGATAGCAGCTGAACATTGGAATAGTGATGAGTTTATAACTTATATAATGCGAAAGAGGCCATTAAGAAACAAAGATTATGATCTACTGGATGTTCCGTCCTGTAATAATTACTATGGTGAAAGAAATAGGAAACATTTAGTACCAAAAATATTTAGCAAGTTTCCCAAAGATTTGTTAAAGAATAGGACTACAATGACAAAGCGAACTTTTGTAAGAAATGTCAAGAGTTTTTTGTTACTTAATATTGGATTGTGATTGTGTTAGATAAGCATAAATACCAAACCCTAGGCATCCTAGTAGTTTAATACTGATCCCAAGACTGAGTCGTAGGGCTAGGATGCCTAAGGATGCCTAAGTTATAATAAATTGTAAGGTAGTTATTGTGAGCTAATTCTGCCTACAAACTGTTCTACAGTTTGGCAGACAAAAAAATTGTAATGTAAACTATTTGCTTTTAATGAATAAACCTTTTTTTCATATATTTTTTTTCATTTTCATACTATACTAGTCTGCACATGCTTACTATACTATAAAGCATTTCAGGCCTGCTTTTCTGCAGCCACACATGGCTCCACAGTTTCCTTTGTATCTGCAGAAAATTAATTTCATGGGATCGGGGTATCTTTTTCTCTTTATCTCTGTATTTATCTATGTATCTTTTGGTCTAAAATATTTATTTTTGTAAAATGTATTAAACAAAGTTAAAGAGTGATAATAAGCCTTTAAAAAATTCTCACTTTTTTGCTTATAACTTTTTAATTTTTAAATTTAGGGTAAAAATTAAAGGGACATATTTGTTGGCAAAATAATTTGCAACAAATTATTTTCTCATAATTTTTTTGTAAGACATATAGTTTCCGAGATATTACGAAAATAGTTTTGTCACCCCTTTTTTGTCTTGTCACCCAAACTTGAGGTTAAGCTTCTATTAACCCCGCCAACATATTCCAAAAATAAAATTGCGTCCTCTAATAAATGCAAAGCAAATGTAACATTTCAGTGGACTACTGTACCTCGAAACTAAGCGATGAGTGAAAATATCGATTGTTTTATTTCCATTGCGCGCTCAATAGCGGACAAGTAGAACGGGCTCTATAATTTTCTAACTAAAGCGGCAATGTATCATGAATCATGCGGTACACACGCAGTTACGTATTTCATGGTAAAAACTACAGCCACACACGATTTACATTAAATAATTGATTTTAAAATAAAGGACACATGATTAAATAATAGAATTACTAACCGATGATAAGAAACCTGTCCACTATTTATACCAACGTTTTTAGTCCAATTTCCACAGCTCAATACGGCACAACTGGGCATTTTTAGAATTCCGATTGACGTCCGATTCCGATAACGGTGGAGCGCAGACTAAATGACAGACTTTCTAAAGAGTATAGTTTATATTCTTTTGAGAACGCGATGGCACGCGAAGTACATACACATGCGGGATCTAATTAGATAGAAATCTGTGGTTTCAGCCGTAAAGTGGTAAGAAAGCTAGCTTCAAGAAAAAACTAGAACTAACCAAAATCTCCTTGTTTGTTTCCGATTCCTAAAATAAGATCGGTTTCCTACTTCCTCGATGGCTTGTTGATACCAGTTATTTGTATGCAGTCTCTATAATCGTGGGAACATGCGAACCAAATTGCTAAAAAGTTCCAAAACCGAATATTGGGTGAACCACATGTTTAAAGTGTTTTAGCACAAAACCCAAACATAGCGTGACAGTAATGAAGAGTTAGCTACCGGTGCAATT
This sequence comes from Lysandra bellargus, assembly GCA_905333045.1. Taxonomy (NCBI): domain Eukaryota; kingdom Metazoa; phylum Arthropoda; class Insecta; order Lepidoptera; family Lycaenidae; genus Lysandra; species Lysandra bellargus. Next base: position 3,803,626 of record HG995353.1, read on the forward strand.
TTCACTAACCATGGGATTTGGCCAGCGGCATGTTCAGATTTCAGAATGCACTGTCACTGGAGTTTTGGGGCTAAGACCAGACGCAAATAATTGTATAATATTTTCACTTTTCAGGAATCAAAGTTTGGTAAGTCAGTATCTAATGATTTTCAAGAGTCGACGTTTTCATTAGTATGTAGAATTTTATGATAAGAAATTACTAATGAATGTTATGGGACATAAGCAATACATTCATACTAAAACTTTACATCTGGTAAACTCTTACCTCATATAGAATTGAAGCTTTGCTTTAAGCTTCAAGCACAGAATACATATTATGTATTAGTACAATTCAAGTCATAAATGACTCATTTGAGAAAAGGGATTACCAGTTTTTTTCATTTATGTCTGGATACGTACAGGGGCCAGACCCAGGGTGTGTCTTAAGTATTTTTCATGTATGTCTGGATATTAAACTTTTAAACACTTCTACTTTCAACTTTTACTCTAACTTAAAATCATGTGCATATCCTTATCTGCTCCTAAATGCTTAACACATGTACTCTAAATTGTGTTGCGTGTTTAGGCGTGTTAGGCGTGGGGCGGCGTGGGAGGCGCCTCAGGTGTTGCAAATCTTCCAACCAGCATTTTTGCAATGTCTTTAGTTCGCGTGGGCTTCCGTTGCGTCACTTTTTGCAAACTTTGTTTATGTCCCTTAATTATGGTTCTTTCAAATGTACAGATTGACCCCTACTTTCTGAGTGCCTTCCATCAGGTGACCCGTTTGATCGTTCTTTTCGCTCATTCGCTCCTTGTCTAATTCAATGTTTGTGCCAAATTTCAAAATCGGTGCAGTCATTTTCGAAATTGGAGCCTACATGATGAACAAACCCTTCCTCTTAGTTATAAGACAATAGAGTTCTTGTGCATATTATATTTTTTACGTGTTACAAATGATGCCAGTAGCTAAATTTTTGCAATTTCTTTTGTTATTCCACTCTGTGGGCTTCCGTTGCGTCACTTTTGCAATTGTCTCCTCACAATAAAACCTACGTTATGTGACTTATGCTCATATAAGCGAATTTGAATAAGCTAGCTACGTAACAGCTCCTTATATAGGGCAAATTTATTATACCTGACACGGATGTCTCTAAAGTTCATTGGCTTTTAATCAGCATCATCAATCCTACTAATATTATAAATGAGAATGTCCGTTTGCTACCTCTTCACGCCCCAACAGCTGAGTCGATTGAGCTGAAATTGGGTACAAGAGAACATAGGATACTTTGAGTCCCGGAGAGAACATAGGATACTTTTTATCCCAGAAAAGTTCCCTTGCGATAAACTTTGTAACTTAGTTTGGCGCAACAGAGTTGCGGGCGTCATCTAGTGCTCCAATAAGAATAATGTTAAGACTTGAGAGGCTTTAAGTCTGGACCTTCTTACTAACATTTAAATCTTTTGCGTTCCAATTCTTAGATTTAACTTTCGTCCTTTCCTCATTAGGGAACAATTTTATGCCACAATAAATAACTAGGGAGACAGATATTTAATAGTATTTGTATAAGCTGGCACCATACTGGAACGATCTGTATTCGTATAATATCTCTCGCATTTGCAACATAAATCTACTGTAAATGGTGTTAGACATATTATACTTTACGCTATTCAATGGTGATTTAAAATATACCTTAGCGGGAATTACTTTGTGAGACAGTAGGGTTGCCTTATCTTTTTAGGTTTTTCCTCTTTTAAAGTAGTACTAATAAGAATAAACTTCCGAAAATGTGGATATTATAGTCACCGGGTAGACGGTCAAATTTTCATCAATCTGATCCATCAATCCAGTACGGATTGACGAAAATTTGATCGTTTACGCGACGGATTGATTGATTCATCGTTTTTAAATATGAAATTTTTATAACCGTCAATATTCCGTCAATCAGATTGATGGGTCAGATTGAAAATTTGATCGTGTAACCTGTGACATAAAGTGTCAAAGAAAAAAAACATAGAGAACACAATATACTAATTTATCCCTCACAAATGACAAAGCTTTTGTGACACCTAAAAAAAGATTGTCAAATTAATAAGTAAAGTTAAGTAAAGTATCATGCTATTGTCAGTCTTCCCGTATGCGTGGTGCTCACCCTTTGGTCATTCATCAAGTGTCTTCCGCTTTGCCCTTCTTATTATCTTATTATCTTCATTTTGTTGCTAAAACTGGGTGCCCGTAGGAAATGCAAAAATAGCATTTCCTACGGGCACCCTCAGCCCCCTGAGGTCACACTCAAGGATTTTCTTGGCACCAGCCAAGAAAATCCTGCCATACCGCTGTCGATTCTTATTTATAGGAGTTCCAGTGGTAGGAAATTGTAGTGGGTTAAATCCCATCAAAAAAAAAAAACATTCAACCTTGTATTCAAGTTCTTCAAAATGTACGAGGTAAGGGAAGCCGACAGGATTTAAAAGCCCTATTTTAAAAGGATTGAAGAAGAAGATGGAAAGGCCCTAAAGGATTTAAAACCTTAGGCTCAGCTAGGCAGCCCTAAGTCTAACTGTGTAGGGCGATATAGTAATAAATGCGCAGTTCTCTCACGGCGCAGGCGCACCACTTACCCGCTAAACGCCGCCATTTGTACAACATTATCAATTTACATATAGCCTATAATATAAGTATATACCCCTAGATATCTCCTATAGCCTACTAGGTCCACGAGTGGTTAGGCATCATATAGTGAGAGGTTGATTGTTGGCCCACTTTACAGCTATTACATGTTTACATATTCATCTTTCGAGCGGTAGGTTTTTGTATTTAAAACTATTATAGTTATTTTTTTTTTATGTATCTCGTTACCATACACCTAAATCGAATCGCTTATTTAAGCATGAAGGGGTGACGTTCAAAGCGACTGATAGATGGACACACTTTCACAATTTATATATATTTATAGTAAATTATATGAGCTAAATAAAAAGCTGAACGATACTGATAAAAATTCCTCCGCTGTAAAGAGCAGTTTTTATCACAGAATGTACAGTTCTTGCACCATAAATAATCTTATGGACAAGATTATTAATAATAGGGTATAACACAGCTTTCTATACAACAAAAAGTTGCCATTTTGTATGTATCGATGCCAAGGCTCGCCTAAGGGTGTACCCGCTCTCTCCATTCAAACCCTTTTTATCTCCACAATTATAGACCTTGCTCTATTATAGATCGACTATTGACCGGTTTAGGTGTAGCTAACTGTTGTATTATAGCTTTATAGCTAGTAATAATATTTCATGCTTTTTAACCGTCTGTAGGTGCGTTGTGTTTTCCAAGTGCATTTATTGCAGTTTTTTGGTACACTCTCGAGTCACAAGACTCACGTATGTGAACTTGGAAGCAGTTAGTGGTATATCATTATAGTAGTAATTTCGTCGACAAAATTCGTTTACCGCGAATTAATATTATAATAGTTTAGAAAACATAGTTTTTAATTTATATCCACACTAATATTACAATTTATACAAAAATATCACTTTTTGTCCGTTTGTCTGTCTGTTTTGCTTTCACGCCAAAACTACTAAACTGATACCGCTGCTTACCCCATGTCAAAAACCTGTGCACGCCTCTGGCGAATTGCTCTACATATTTCGGGATAAAAATGTGCATGTGTAACAGACAGACAGACACAGTTTTGAATGTATAATATTGTTATAGATATCTAGATTATTGACTCATTAAAACGTTTGTCAAAATATCTGGAATTTAAGCTTAGTTTGTTCAAAAGTATGTCGAACATTTTTATCCTTGTAGGAAAGCAAAACTTGTGTTTTATCCTTGCAGGCATGTCACAATTACCTGTTAGGTCAATCTATCCACCGACTAACCCAATAATAAACCTGTATAACAAGAGTGTCGTACGCGCACGGTGGTCCAATCGCGAACCACCGTTGGGCTATTAGAGCCCATTAGACCCCCCTCGGATTCCCAATTAATGAATTGTTTTGTTAATAAGTTATTCCTAAGTATAGAATGTAAAATTAAATAAAAGATAATGTAGCGTTCTATGATTCTCTATGTCACATCATAGAGATTACTTGCATGGACTAGTAACAATCCTGACAATTATGATCTAAAATTATTATAATGTTTTACATTATATTTTACTATTTTTTTGCTTTAAAATCCATACGCTATGAAATCAAAACTTTCTACGTTGGCACAAGAATGGACCAATAAACGCTGTTCGCGCCAAACTCTAGCGCGACGTTGAGCAACACTGCAGCACGCGAGTCTGCACTCTGCGCTGTCAACTGTCATACGCGACACTGTGAAGTGACACATTCCGCTTTGAACTGTTACCGGCGCGCGTTCGTTAAACCACGGCACGACTTGAAGTGATCTATTCATTTCTTTTCACCTAAAAAATTTCTAACCTCAAAAAACCGAATGTTTACTTTTGACTTGATGCTTGGTCTTAGACTTTTGACAAATCAAACTCGTATGTCATTTTGAAATGACAAGTGACAGTATTTTTTTTATATACCAAGTTTTCTACCAAAAAGATGTGTTTGAAATGAAAGTTTGAACTTTGATTGTCTGTCTTTGGTGACTATTCGACTTTCGGGGCATGGATGCAATGCTATTGAACAACTGAAGCTCTCTTGTTTCAATCGACGACGAACGTACTGCTAAACACTACCATGCCCCAGTCCCCACTCACTACTATATACTACCGTAGCATCCATTATCCAAACCGATTTTGTTGAGACTTGAGAGCTTTTCTTAGCATGAATCTACTAGACAGGTAGACTATAACAAGCCCATGAAGAAAATCGGTGAAATGAACCAACGTGAATATCGCTTAGAAGGCTGTTACCATGTGTGAAAATAAGTCTGAGCACTATGTCGTTATATTTTCTGAGCGCCAGGCGATAAGCGCTAAGCGATGAGGCCAATTTAGTGCGTCGCCAAGGGGAGGCGGGAGGGGCAGCTAGAGATTCTAAAAAAGTTGCCAAATATAATGCAACCAAAGTCCTAAGTCTTTGAGTTGATTTGCTTGAAGTTCAAGCCTTGAACAATTATTCCTGTACGTCGAAACTCGAATTAATTCACTAATTCCACTCTAATTCATAGAGAATGAGAAAAGTATGAATTGTAGTAGGTAAAGTCAACTTGCCCCCCCCCCCACATAATAAATAGGGGTAGCCCATTTGTTTTAAACATACGAAAATCTCCTCTCGGTTAGCCGATCGGCCCAAACTTCGCGATTAATCCAATAATTATCCGTGATTTATCCTCATGAACTCAGCTCAGTGATAGTGATTATAGACCACGGTGACAGTGTCATGACCGCCTCAGCTTAATTCGTCTCAGCCCAGCCGCCAGCTCAGCTCACCAGGGATCTTCCTTCATTATATACCCCAATTTCCCCTCAGCACAACGTCGTAGGGCTTCGCCCCTTCAAAAGCGTTTATGAACGTGTAGAGTTATATTCGCTTGTGATTGCCCATGATCGACGTCGGTTGTACAATGTATACCCGAGGAAATTGATTCCTATGCAGTTGACAGACCTACGTCACAGTATAGCAATATAGGTAATATATCCCTACAGTCAATACAGTAGCGAAACGAATGTACTTGCGCAGAGAGAGGTTTATTAAATTTTTAAATAGAGAACTAAAATCATCTAAAAAAAAGTTTCACGTGAATATCTGGCACTACGACATATAATATCCATACTAATATTATAAATGCGAAAGTCTGTCTGTCTGTCTGTCTGTTACCTCTTCACGCTCAAATCGCTGAACCGATTTCGCTGAAATTTGGCATGAAGATACTTTGAGTCCCGGGAAAGGACATATCACATAGGATACTTTTTATCCCGAAAAAAAGTACGGTTCCCGCGCGATAAACGAATTTTGACGCGACGAAGTTGCGGGCGTCATCTAGTGTAAATATAACATGCTGATTAAACAGATTAAATGATAACATTACAAGCACAATATTTTATTTTTATTTTATTTCCCGTTTCGTGGCAACCCTGGCATATCTGCTTGGTACCTACACCGGTGGCGGTATCGTGCGACATCTTTGAGTGTCAATAACAGTACTACTGTTATTGATACTCAAAGTGCGACATCATCGTTACTGTAGGGATATTGCTATGCTGTGCCTACTTCGTTTGGTCGGCTTAGGGTTGAATCAGACCGCAACGCGACGCAAATGCATTTCTAAATTAGTATGGATTTCACAGATTCGCAAGACGTCTCACGCAATTGAAATCTGTCAAATCCATACATGCCGCGCCGCGAATCGCCTCGTCTCGTCGCGTTGCGGTCTGAATTATTGTGATCTGATGGCTGAGTTTGACTTAACGCAACCAAATTATGTAGGTCCGCCATGTGCCTATGAATCTACGTCTCTGAATATACAATAAGGGTCTACACAGACGGACCGCATTTCAACTGCAATCCAACCGCAAATTGCAGTTCAAGTGCAGTTTTAATGCAGTTGACACGACTGCAATAGAACTGCAAACCAAACGCCCAGTCGGATTGCAGTTCAGTTGCCGTTGTAGTGCAGTCGTGTGAACTGTTTAGTTTACAGTTCTATTGCAGTCGTATTGCAGTCGTGTCAACTGCATTCAAACTGCACTTGAACTGCAATTTGCGGTTGGGTTGCAGTTGAAATGCGGTCCGTCTGTGTAGACCCTAAACGTATAAAGCAATCATAATATTCTTGTCCGACTTGGAGATAGTCCTTAGTAAATTCAAATAACAATACATTTTGCGAGCTCCCATTTCCCCTGTATTGGCTTATAGTTTATACCTAGAATCAGTCACTTATCTTAATCACCTGATCCGGTAACTACCAAGTACCAAGTACCATGCTGGTATCATATTCCTGAGAACTTCGGTAGCATTCTTCAGTGAATACTGTCTCGAGTTCCATTCTACGTTACATTTATTCTAGTAACTCTGAAAAGTATACTCAATTAAGTTTAGAGCCCCCGCAGACTACAGATTTTCAATCGGCCGATCGCGATAGTTTGACCAAGTTCATCTTCATCTTCGTACTGATCAAACTATCGACCGACCAAAAGTCTGCAGTCTGCGGGGGCTCTTCATCTTGAAAAAAAAATGATTGGCTAAAATACTACCAGATAAATGTCACCTAATAAACGACTCAATTACGAATTATTTCATCGATGTTTTAAGTTTGTTTATGTTAACTAGACCTAGAAATGAGCTAAACTACAACCCTTACATTATCTTTGTAGACCATATAGGAAAATAAATTCTGAGTTAAGGGTCCGTATACGAAATTTGCCGATTTCGCTGATTTAACAGACGTGATTTAACGGTTAAAATACAGTATTTCTATAAGTTTTAATGCACAACATGTAAGATCATTTCAATTATAATCTAATGTTGAAGCTAGATTTTTTATTTTTTTAAGTATTTTTAAATAATCCAACTTAAACCCGCGACAGTTTTGTGATTTTTGCTGTAAAAGGTTTAGAATATCACCTGTTTATAGATTGTTTTGACGTCTTCACGGTATGAAAAAATGCAATGTACTGTTGAGAAAGTCGTCTATAAAATGTTGGAATTACTTTTTACCACTTTAATATGAAATAGTTGAGTAAAAAAATATGTAACTCGGCAAAATTTTAGAGAAAATGGGCGAAAAATTGCTGTTAATTTCGGCAACTTGGAGCTGTAATTCATAAAAAGAAAACGACAGAAATAATCTATAGATAAAATTCTATCCAATTCGAGAAAAAAGAAAAAAAAAAACAAATTGTGCCAAAAAAACACGATTCAAAACAACCTAATTCTCACATTATATTACTCGCCGCAAGTTCGAGTCTGCTTTCCGCGCTTAAATATATTTTAGATATAATAATTAATATGTATTTTTTTTTTAGTCTAATAAGGGGAAACAAGCTAATAATATTTCTGTAGCGAACCTTTGCAATTTCGGCAAAATCGGCAAAATTTCTTAAGTTGGTTTGTTTCACCGTCGTAAACTAATCCAAATTGAACTGGATCATCCAATTATGAATGAAAAAAGATCATCTATCTTTAGTTATATTATAATTTTGTTAGTCTTGCTAAAACTCAAATACGGCTGAAGCGATTTGGCTTTATTTTTTATTAATTTTTTAGTGTTGAAATATTCGTGAAATTCCAGGGAAAATTTGTATTAGGAAGGAAATGATTCGGAGTTCACTGGGCTATCTAGTAGGCAATATAATTTAGGAAGTGGCCTATTCCTTAACATGTAGCCGACATAGCAGTTAGACATAATGCTAGGGTTATATTAGTTCCGGATTGTATGCATGCACATAAAGTATGCTAATTACTGCCGCTATTATCCGCACATATTACATGAACGCGCGTATAGGTACTGTCCATTACAACCATCTTTAAATTACCTATTAACCTACAATGAGTTATACATTGTCCCCTCACCAATTACAATAAATTCCAGTCAATTTATTTTTCAATATATGTATACAATGTGTCCCGACACTAGTGTTCGATCCTTTAATGTTATAACTATGGAATTTTTCATCGACGAATTGGCACTTTTTTTCTTTTACTCACAGTTGCAAAATAGTATCCATTTTATTTTTAGACTCGGGCTCCTTAGATACTAATATGACCGATACTTCTCAAATAAATATCTTATGAACATAAAAAACGCATTTTTGCTGATATTTTGGAACCGTTAGAGAGAGAAAAAAAAAGACGGGTTGCACGCCGGGAGTACCGGCAGAAGTGAAAACTTGATTATTAACGTTGTGCATTTTTTTAACCCATTTTTTATGAAAATCCATTATTAAAAAATCGATTTTTTTTTATTAATCGAAACCCTTACAATCGATTAAATTTTAAACCCATTTTTTATGAAAATCAATTTTTAGAAAATCGTTTTTTTTAATTAATCGAAACCCTTACAATCAATTCGAGTTCGAGTTCGACACAAAACACTACTCTCCAACCGTCTTACGGTTTTTCCAATGTTTTTCAATCAGCACGAGAATCTGACGCGAGTTTCACAGTTTTTACTCATCCCACAAAAGTGCTCAACGCCGCTAAAGAAGTTTTCATTTCAAAAATAAGAGCTCGGACACTGGTGTTGGGACACATTGTATATTAATAATTTCCAAAGTCATCATGGGATGACGGACGGACATACACAAATGACAAATTCCTACTTTCTTGTAGTTACGGAATACCTATGCGTCTGCTCGAACACTGTAAAAGTGGCAGCGCTGAAAGAGCAAATTCTTTTTTGTGATTTGTATGGGTCAGCGCCCCAGCGTCATTAATTTGCCCATACCAAAAACAGTTACCATTACAGCGCCACTACTTTCACAGTGAACTCTATAATACACATAGAGGACGCATACACGTGTATATAGTAGAGGTATACATTTGAAAATGTTCTTAATCGTAGCTATTAGCAAATGTAGACAACTAGATAGAGTTGTTTCAATGAAATGTAATCAATATTGCAGATTAGTCTAGGCGCCGCTAATAGGTACGGCCGACATACCCAGCTACTACATTTGGACCTTATTAACAAGGCAATAAGGACTAAAGTAATAAAAAGTCTTATTCGTCGATCGTACAATCACTAATTTATAGTCAAGAGGCTAATAGCTGATAAATTAGAGCTTGTTTTAAGATAAATTGTTGTCAGAGATTAATTTTGGTAATATATTAGATAGGAAGATTTATTTACTAGATTTTACTTAACATTTTTAATATTGAGTATGGATCTACTGTTGTCTTTAATTACTACTGCTAATATGTATCTCTCTGGTTTTAATAAAAATAATTAAATTATTAGGTCGGTTATTTTTTTTTTACCTGCACAACCTCTCGTATACTAACTAATACAATTTATATAATAATTATTTATACCGATATTTTATAAACTTCTCATATAAATAAGCTACATATAATATATTATATGACGTTACGTCACGCGCGGGGACCGTTCAGTTTTGCGGGGAAAAAGAATCCTTAAATGTCTTTTCCTGTGACTCAAATCTCCATGTACCAATTTTCAGTAAAATCGGTTTAGCGATTCGAGCGTGAAGAGGGAACAGACAGACACACTAACGCATTTATAATATTAATTAGTAATTAGCAACATGGATTGATAAATTTATTTTCAATCTTCAAAATAATAAAAAAGTAAAAGTTGTTTTTAATAAAAATCATAAATTTATTACTTTATTCGATTTTTTTATTGCAAAGTTGGTGTGAAAGTATAATTTGTAATCTAGTTAAACGAAAACTAGTATTTGACCTACTACATTAATACAACAATACTTTATATAGAGAAAGAGAACAGCCAAGTACTTATCAGACTACGCATAGAAAGGGTTCCGTACTTACCTATACCATAATATTATACCAAAAACAAAGTAAAACATGTATTTCTGAAGATTTGGAGGTAACATACGATTGTTTTTTTTTAAATTAATTATAGTAGAGGAAGAGGGGATTTTGGGAGTAGCTCGAGCGTGTCAGATTAAGCTTGCATAGGCTTCCGACATGTGTCTAGTTATCATGGTCATAGAAATCAGATTTCTCACGTGGTGGGTTAAATTTTTTTTAAATATTGAAATGTCGTTCGATCTGTCAGATTAAGATAGGGGATGCTTAGTATACCCTAAAGAAGCTTCCATAAAAGCACTGACGATTCAAAGATAAGGTAAGCCTGTAGGAACATTTTAAAATATAAAAAAATATACCTTCATATTTTCCTAACTTAACTTCGCAGATATTTTATTTTGCACTAAACTAAATGATTTAGTCCTTGTTGTCTAAAATATAATATTAACTGACCGAACTAAGCAATTTTCTGAATATATTTTCTTTTTCAAAACTTTAAAATGGCCGCAGTTTCTGAACCCACCGCTAAAATAAAATGCGATCTTATTTTTTTTTATCAGTTTTACCTAATGTAAAAAACCAACTAGGTCTCCATGACGCTCGAGTGACTACAAAATTAGCACCTTCCCCTCCCCTACTATTACCAATTTCAAATTCTAAACAACGATGGCAGATCACTGCGAACAGGATCCATTAAAAACTTATTAAGTAATTAACAATATGCAAATTGGCTTATGCATCTGGAATTGCATATTAAAATAGAAACTGTAAAAGAAACACTGAAATGTTATATGAGTAATAAAATTATTTTACTGCTTAGATAGGTCAAGGAAGATTTTCATAAAAATAGCGCAGGTCACGGTGAGGTCGGTTTTTACAACATGCTAAATTAAATTTATGCTTCTAAAATCTAATATATAAAATTCTCGTGTCACGCGAACTCCTCCAAAACGGCTCAACCGATTTTATTGAAATCTATACATCTTCTATACTTATTACAAAACAAAGTCGCCTTTTTTTCCTTCATGTCCCTTTGTTCTCTTTAATCTTTAGGTTCCCTTAAATACTAATAGGAGCAAAGAAATAGAGGAAAATGTGGAAAAAACGGGAAAAATTATTTGAAAGGGCTAACTTGAACGCGCTTCTCTCCGGAACTACTGGTCCGATTTGAAAAATTATTTCAGTGTTAGATAGTCTATTTATTGAGGAAGGCTATAGGCTATATTATATTTTTATCACGCTAAGACTAATAAGAGAATGTGGAAGAAAGGGGGGAAATTATTTGAAAGGGCTTATCTCGCGAACTACTGGAGCAATTTTTATGTTATTTGGCACAGATAAGAAGTAGACCACGTGAAAGATCATAGGCTATCGATTTTAATCATTTTTTTCAGTGGCTATATATTTTATACCCGTGCGACGCCGGGGCGGGTCGCTAGTTTTGTATATTGTACAGTTTACATTCATTAGGCCTGAGAATAGGTTTTTAATTTTTATCTACTTTCTATATTGATTTAAGTGTATTTGTTTAATAAATAATAGTAAATTATACTGACTTTCTTAAAACAGCGAGACGAAGTTCGCGCCTACGCGGAGTCAACTAATAAAAAATATTTTAATTAAGTACATTAAATAAATACAATGTTTTTAAGGAAGCGGAAATTTATAACATCAATTTTACATCTCATTAATATAGATCTATCAATAGATAAGTACACTTTTTCAGCAATCGCCATAAAAAGCTTACGACTTACGAGTGATCAAGTGGAATGATTGCCGTAAAAAGTGAAATATCTCGGACGCAGTGATCTGTCATCTGCTATCGAGTGAGACACCGGAATGTCACAAGCAAAAACGAGACACGAGACGTTGTCACTGCTGTAACTAGCATTTCCCTCTATTCTCTAAAGACTGTATACTGTATAGTGATAGCCTATCTAGTATAGGCTAGGCACGAACAGCTTAAATATGGCTCCAACTGCCAAACATAAACATACTTATATAATACATATATATTATATATATGAATATCCCGGGATTGGATCGTTCAAATAATTTTCATTGCTCTAGCTTTTGTTTCATAGTTAGCGTCGATTTTTGTTTTCCGTTGTTTTCATTATATTATTTTTTCTGCTTCCTTAATCCTTATATTATGTTGCGAGAATGGCGTACGTATAATATTTTGTTTTTCTTTCTGTCCAGCTCAGGTTTTTAGTTTATCCCTTAATGCTTTTCACTTTTTAGTCGGTAACAGTTGTGTCACTTTATTGAAGGTTAACCATTTAACTAAGACCTCTCCTTTACAATAATTATTATTGTAAGTTTATGCATCCATTAACCGTTATCGATGGCATGGCAACCTAAACAATCAGTATTGCAGTAATCGTGACATTAGATTGCGCCACCAAATGCCGTCTCCGTGCAGATCTGGGCGCAGATCACTGGAACAAACGCGGTTATTATAACGAAATAGTGTCATCTGCCTGAACGTTTACCAATGTTAGATCTATAGCAGTGTTCCACAAACTTTTTGTGTTCAAACTTCAAGGAAAATAAAAATATATTTGAAGCACAAATTAATCGGTGTGTACTGTGTATTAGGGCTTATTCTGAGCTCCCGTCCCTTCGTCGATTATTCTGAGATGTCCCTTTTTTAGCACTTAGCACTAGAACTAAGTGCGATGACTTTTTCCGAGGCACACCAACAGCTGCTGAGCATGGTGCACCAGTGTACCGCAGGCCGCGGCACACATTTTGGGGATCACTGACCTATAATATTCTTCACTGAAATTTTTGTACAGGTTTATGTCTAGAGAAACTTTAGATTTTGCAGCTTAGAACTTTCGTTCGTAGTTTCAAGCGTAGTCGAAAAAAGGTTGCATTTTTAATCTATTCTGTATAACTTTGGTCTGTGCAAGACACAAAACTACCCAGACTAGGTCTCTACCTACAGAGTAGAGACTTATAAATTCTTGACTTAAGCAATGCAAGACTAGACTAGCCACTGCGTACCAATTTTTCCACTTCTTCTTAAAATGTAGAAAAATTTGGTACGACGTGAGGCTTTATATCAACAAGAAATAACTTAGGCATCCATTACACGGTAGGTTCCTCGTCAGTCAATTCCATCAATCATGAATTATGTTTGACTGATGGTGACTGATGGACTGACGAATGCATCCAGATTGTCAGTCACGCTCTTACACGGTAGGTTACCCTTCAGTCACAGTCATGACTGTGGTAAAACTGACAGCAAAATCTACCGTCTAATGGATGCCTTAACCATTACAACCTTAAAGCCTTCTCCCTACGAAGATTCCGTAGTTTACCGTATTTAGAACCTTATAAACTCATAATTTGAAAGCTACAAGGTTATAATAAAAATACAGCAATAATCTTCAGTATATCAACATTCCTTTCCCCGTTATTAATTTCCTATTTTTGTTTACTATACACATGATATCAGCTTCCAAAGTAAAACCAATTTATTAAAATTGAAGCATGCTTTCAGCATCTCCCCAGTATTTACAAATTACGTTTATTTGAAGCACACAACAATAGATAGATAATTTCATCAACTACATATTTCCCGTTTCAATTTCGTTTTTAGATCAATAATTTTGAACTAAGATAAGTAAAGAAATAGGATTTTTGTGCGATCTCGGCAACGCGTCAAATGTATGGTCAAAGTCGTTTGCTTGGGGGAAGGCCTTAAAAAGGGATGGAATTACTCGTATCAGTGAATATAATCATACTAACTTTATTATTCTGTTGTTTCAGGGCAAGTCGGTGATCCGGCCGATCGCGTTCAAGCCTTTGGGCGGGCGACTGTCTGCGGGCGGCGAGCGGTACGGCTCTACACCCGCCCTAGCCTCCCGCCCGCCCTCGCTCATGACGCTCTACGGTAGTGAGTACTAGTATTTATTTTCCTGAAGCCAGGTCATAGTAGCCTGTAGGTAGCCCTGATGTCACTGCGACCCTTGAGGATCTATTGTAACTAAGTACTAGACGTATTATACTAATTTACACAAATCTGTACGACTTATTACAAAGAAGGAAAGCTACGACAGTTTCTCTTTATAAAGTATTCTCATTATAAAGTAGAAAAACATAGTTTGTTTATGTCGAATAAGGTCCGACTTGAGGTAAAGTACTGTGCCGATTTTGATAAAATTTTTCATAGCGTAGGGCGTAGACGGTAGAGTTACGGTAGAGTACTATATATAATGATATTGTGGCATGTGGCTATCACAGCAAGGTTCAGTTTGACCGGCCAAACAGTGACAAAACTCTTAAACTTAAACTTTATTACTTGCTCTGAACTCTGAAGGCAAGATATATTATGTTATGTTCCAAATATTATAATTGTTATTGGCTTCTAAAGCTTCTAAGCAGTTCTTTTTGCCAGAAAATCGTAAAAAAAATTAACCTTTTGCCTCGGTCACGCTCAGTTCAATATCAAGTCGATCACGTTCCGGTCGTATTCACATTCGTAAATCTAAGGCCTTGATATACATAATTACATAATTGAAGGCTCAATGATGATATTGTGGATAAATTGTTCAATTATATTATTTACGAGCTTTTGCCCGCGACTTCGCTCGCGTTACGAAGTATGTATTATTATATACAAACTTTCATCCCCTATTTTAACCCCTTGAGGTTGGAATTTATCAAAATCCTGTCTTAGCGGATGCCTACATCATAACATCTACCGGTATGCCAAATTTCAGCCCGATCCGTCCAGTGGTTTGGGCTGTGCGTTGATAGATCACCATGTCAGTCAGTCACCTTTGAGTTTTATATATAACTAGCGACCCGCCCCGGCGTCGCACGGGTATAAAATATATATCCACTGAAAAAATGATTAAAATCGATAGCCTATGATCCTTCACGTGGTCTACTTCTTATCTGTGCCAAATAACATAAAAATTGCTCCAATAGTTCGCAAGATAAGCCCTTTCAAATCATTTCCCCCGTTTTTTTCACATTCTCCTATTATTTTTGCGTCATAAAATATAGCCTATAGCCTTCCTCAATAAATAGGCTATCTAACACTGAAAGAATTTTTCAAATCGGACCAGTAGTTCCTAAGATTAGCGCGTTCGAGTTAGCCCTTTCAAATAATTTTCCCCGTTTTTTCCACATTTTCCTCTATTTCTTCGCTCCTATTAATCTTAGCGTGATAAAATATAGCCTATAACCATCCTCGATAAATGGGCTATCTAACACTGAAAGAATCATCAAAATCCGTTGCGTAGTTTTAAAGATTAAAGGGAACAAAGGGACATGAGGGAAAAAAAGCGACTTTGTTTTATAATAAGTATAGAAGATTTCATCTCTGTTTTGAAATGAATCACAAATTGCAATGGAATCTTGCAAGATGTCTTTGCTACCAAGAGTAAGTATTAATATCATTGACAACATGCTTGAACCCTTTTGCCTCATCTTACTTAGTTTCAGAAGCTCCTAACTATATTTATTATTTAATGAAATCTATCTTATAACTACTAGTATCGCTTGAAAACTTCTAAAAGGGCTCGAGGCGCGCAGGCGGACGTCGGCGGCCGTCGGCGGCCGTCGGGCCGCCGATCGCGCCTCTGCCGACCGCTGCCGGCCGCTGCCGGCCGCTGCCGATCCGGTGTGAATCGGCCCTAAGCCAAATCAATTGGCTTCGTTTCGGAGAAGCAAAGTGAACGTTTATAAACTATACAGGGTGTAACAAAACTAAGTGATAATATTTTAGGGCGTAGTTAGGGTGAAGCCAAACGAGCGTAATTTTGTGAGTCGTGAGTCGCAGAAATTCGGTCGCGTAAATATTTTTCACACAAATCATGACTCACAAAATAATCAAGTAACCAGACATGAGATTACCTAAGTAAAACTTCTATGATGTCTTGACTTCTGACTATATCCTCATCATCATCATCACGTTCCAGGTTCCTCCGACGTCCGCGAGAGTAGGTGGTGCGGGTCGCCGCAGCCGGCGTCGCTGTCATCCCTGCCGCCAGCACACCATAGACACCGGTCCGCTATTGTGTAAGTAGTATATTTTAAATCTCGATCGTCGGAATCGCAGACACAATAGATTTTCAATTTTTATGCGACAGCCGGGTGCCGCTTGGGGATTGATGGGTTAACTAGATGACGCCCGCAACTCCGTTGCGCCAAAATAAGTTTTTCTCGCGGGAACCGTACCTTTCTCCGGGATAAAAACTATACTTTCTTGGGACTCCGAGTATCTCCATACCAAATTTCAGCAAAATCGGTTCAGTGGTTTGGTTGTGAAGAGGTAACAGACAGACAGACACACTTTCTTCATTTATGATACTTATTAGTAAAGTATTCCAAGTCTAAAAGGGCATTCCGTAGCAAACTGGGGACTTCAATGAGTCCTTCTACATATAGAATATTAAGGATTCGTTGCATCCAAAAGTATGACAGCCATACCTTCTAAAACTCCGAGGTTCCGACAGATGGATGCCAATTGCCATACATGATACAATTTCTAGTTTTCTTCCTCGCGGTTAGTATTGGCAAAATCTTAAGGTTCCTCTCCACGTTGGGTCACGATGTATTATAACCATGATGGCGTCGACTCATTCTACACTCTACAGTCTACAGCATGCACAATATATTTATAATACTCACTTACTACGATGGCTCAGCGACCCAAAGTGGATCTTGGCCTCCGACACGCGTTTGCGCCACTTGTCGCGGTCTTGCGCAGTTTCTTGCCACTCTGTGACTTGAAGATCGCGCAGGTCCGACTCCACGACATCTAGCCACCGGTACCGTGGACGGCCGACAGGTCGTCGCCCGATCGGACGCCCAAGGAACGCCTTTTTAGTGGCACGATCCTCTCCCATTCTTGCAACATGACCGAGCCATCGGAGTCACTGGGCTTTTGTTACGCCAGTAATATTGGGCTCAGCCATAAGGTCTTCAACTTCGGCGTTCGTTCGGATTCTAGTTCCTCCGTCTTCTGTCTTCACCGGGCCCAAGATCTTGCGGAAGATTTTTCTTTCGGCTACCAGTAGTTTATTCTCTTCATCGAGTGTGAGCGTCCAGCTCCTGAGAGACCTGGACCTGGACAGAACGAATAGTGAATACTATTGGTTTTTTGAGCTGGAATCTTCTCTATCGAGATATAATGTAGACATATTTTGCGTGTTAACTAGGCGTAGCTCATAATATTTACATATTGAGTGTTAATATTCACTTGCACTTTCATCGATGGTTCATAGACCTATACATGTAATATCTTATGCAAAAGGATGCTAATTACTTTATATGAATATGACTGATAACAGTCTTTACTCTTTAGATCTCATATTTGTGTCAATTCAGTCCTGAATGTAGGCAATATTTTCAATGGCAGCAACTTTCCTCCTTGAAAAAATCAGCTGATTCATACAAAATGCTTAATCGCTTTAGTGTAAAATACTCAATTTTTTTTTCATAAAAAGGTTTTAGCCAATGATATTATATAAAAAACTCAAAGCAGATATGTTACTACCGCGCGCGCTGTGAAGACTCGAATACGACCCAATTGGGTCGTCTTTTATTTAGTCTCTCTTTTATGTGAATGGCATTTCCTATCTTTTGTTTCACTTATCTGTCAAAGTCCAATTTTGAATTTGAAAATTGTTCGGAAGCGATTTAAGCCTGAAAATAGTATGAACGTAATAGATCTGTATAAGTAGAATATCATTGGTTTTAGCCATAAAAAAATAAATATTATAGAGTGCTTTCATTCTGCAAAGTCTAGAAAATGAATAAATTCACCCTGTATTTTTACTAACTTCTAAATTTTTTCTTGTTTGTAAAAATAGATTTACTTAACTATTTCCACATTTTTTTTAAATAATCGTCAAAACACAACCTTGTATACCGGATTACCTATTCATCACAATTAAGCCATCAAACCACAAACAATCAAATATTTTATTGCTAGATCAATAAATTTCAATAAATTTTGCAAAATACTGCTAAAATAATAAAAAAATAAAGTTGTAAATATCACCAAAATAGTTTAGTGCTGACATCATTTTGATAAAGTTCATTTGTAATTTAAATCACACATTCTGAATCATTGTAACACTATTTCACTTGATATCATCGCGTATTTATAACTTGCTTTCATTAATGAAACGAGCATGTGGATCATCTAATGGAATGTGATATTTAGAGGTCGATGATGTCAAAATAATCTTTATTTTTGTTGTTTTAAGGGCCTGTTTCACCACTTTCTGATAAAGTGTCGAATAGGCTATTCATAACTTTTTTGACAGATTCGACTCCATACTTCATTTACAGTTAAGTGGTGGATAGCCTATTTGGCACTTATCAGAAAGTGGTGAGACAGGCCCTTAGTCATTCAGTGTAAATATTTTCAGCAGGTCTTTATTCTGTGTGAATATTTTTATTTGTAAAAGTTTTTAGTAACATTAATTTATTTATTGTTGGTATCATTTATTATCTAATAACGTGATCGTTACTTGGAAGTATCATTATGATAGGATGTTACATTATTTCCTTCTTTTTTTTGATAAATTATTTTTAATGTAATTCAGTCATTTTGTTGTATAACCTCTCGTTTCCTCTGCGATGAGCATTGAGGTCTGTGTCACAGTAGATATTATATTATACAGTAGACCATTTTTATACTAGTCCACCCAAATAAGGCGAACGCTCACAAAGCGTGATCCATGGCACATGCTGGCATATTCTATTAAAACAAATACGTTTTTTAGAACTTATGGTTTACGAAAAGGTGTCACACAAGAATTAGTGAAATCTTGAAGGAATTAATGGCCGCTAAGAAAAGAGCTTCAAATCGTTTTGCCCCGGAAAAATTAACATGTCACTTCGTCGCCAAAGAACATAGACCAACATTGTTGCTGTGCTAGATCATATAGTTTTTAAAACTATGCAGTACCATGAAACTTGTCTTTATGTATCTCGAGTTTCAAGAAGACAACTGAGTTACTGTACTGTATGATTTGTATTGTGTGGGTGTCGTAACTTTTTCATTTGAGGTGAATAGTTAAGATTATTTGAATGTAAAATCATAAACCGTAGAGCCTCATCCGCTCGTGTTGACCCACATTTGTGCAAATTACAATTAAAATGGTTACAGTTATTCTGTACAAGGTAAAATAATTCATATTTCAAACCGAAAAGTTCAATCTATGTCTCAATAGTCACTTTTTTATTAGCCTTTACAATAAAAAAAAAGTACAAACCTTACCAAGCCGACTTCGACAAAACAAAAGAAATAAGTCACTATAAAATATTATCATCAACATTTTAAAGAAGAGACGGAATCTTTTACAAAACCATTCATGTAAATTATTATTGTTGTAATGGAGTAGTGATGTTCAGTGCCGTAAATAGCCTTTTTTGCGCCCTGTGCGAGCTTCTATAACCCTTGTTTTTTAACCGACTTCCAAGAAGGAGGACCTATATGTTCGGCTGTGGATATTTTTTTACTACATTAGGAAACATTTCTGGGGTGCACCGGGAACTCATCGGGAGCAATTCGAAAAAATAAGAGTACGTATGCCTGGTCTGGCCATTCTTGCGCCCCCCAGAGTGTACGCCCTGTGCCCAGGGCACCGGTGGCACCGCCCTATTTACGGCACTGGTGATGTTTGTTTGTTTGCACGAAACAAGAGCTGATTTTGATTCAATTTGGCACAGATAATGTAGTAGCGAACACAGGTACAGGAGTTAGGACCTAGGTATTTTATCGCAGAAAAATGTAACTAGTAACCACGACTTAGAATGAAATTAAGAACATGTACTAAAATAATTGCAAAAATGTGACAGACATATTAGATACCATCGAAGAAATTGATTCATAGGTTATAGTTAACGGACCTACGTCATTTGGTGGAATTTTGTCAGTTCAATGATAGTCGTAATCTGTCGGCTGGGTTTGACTTGACCAAATTACATAGAGAATTAGTGCAATTAAGTATAGATTAGTATATTAGTATTAGTAGTATTAGTTAAAGTTTATAGGTAATATATTAAGACCTACGTATTTATAAAATTGTGCAAAGTACTTCTATTTAATTGATATATTTGCGTCCGTATATATTTTCCCGTGTCAATAAAGATGCCCTTTACCACTGTTTGTAATGTCAACGGCCTGTCTTGTCAATTAGTTTCATTAAACTTATTATCGTCAATTCAGAGTTATGCTACCTTTAATAGGACCTTATCGAGACGATATAAAGTTTTATTTCCTACAAATACGTATCTTGAATAGTATGCGTTTGTCTCTACTGAATGACTGCTCTATGGGCCAGTAAAATGTCGTTCTTTTAGTTGTAATGTCCTACAACCTATGAAGATAGGTTGTAGTTTGTGATTAATATTTTATACAGGGTGCAATTAAACCTTCCTGCCAAATTTTTTCCAGGGCTTAGGTATCATAAGGAGAGTCCATTTAACCAAAAAAAATTGGGTGTTATTTTTTTTTCAATGACATATTTTGTCCCAATTAAAATTGTTGCAAAATGGTCACTCGTGGCGCGGGGGAATGAGCGCGGCCGACGCATCGTGTCCATTAATTGTAGTAATTTTTAGGATAACTTTCGGAAGGTATTTCCCAACATTTTAGTACGTGTATTTTTATTTTTAACAAGAATCAATATATCAAAATTTGGCAGGAAGGTTTAATTGTACCCTGTATACTAGTTAACTAGTCTATGTTAAATAGATCTTATTTAGTTTATTGTGCGCAGTGGCGTAACTATGGGGTGACAGGGCTGGCAAAATACCACGGGCCCCCAACCCAATTTTTTTATACATCGTATTATTATGAACGTGACGAATTTGACCCATAGGGCCCCATCAATTTGCCACGGGCCCCGGATGTTATAGTTACGCCACTAATTGTGCGAAAACTGATAACCTTTTGTGAAAGAAAAATCTCATGTCCTTTCTCGAAACTCAAAATCTCTATATTCTCAAATTTCGTTAGTTTTTTAAGGCTGTTTAAGAGCGAATGTATCAGAAACACTATGGTTTCTGATATTAGGTAGTATGGATATAGTACTGTTATAAAGTTGTTTAGTATTGATATCATGTGAATTTCAAAATCAATTAATTAAATTATATTCACAAATTACGTTCACCCTATATCTGAATGACTGCTCAATGGACTAGTAAAATGGCGCTGTTGTTTTTATAGCTAACGAAAGTATAATAAAATATAAATGACTTGATAATGTCTTGTTCTAGTTTTAATGGCGATTGAAATACGATAGGAGAAAACATAATGGTGGCAATTTTTAATTTAATAGTGCTTATCTGAGACCCGATTTTCAAAATTCGAATTTGGGCTCGATCTTATTTTGTTTCGCTCACACATAAGACTGAATGCGGATAGACTGCGATCAAAATGAAATTATGAGAGCTGGTTAAATCTGAATTAAATAGTGTGTATTTTACGTATATTCTTCGTATTTAACGTAAAATGACTATAGAAAATATATTTTAAAATCTAAAATGATACAACAATTACTTACATAAATTGCACGTTGTACTTAATTTTTCTGTTATAATCTATTTCACTCACTACCGTATTACATACATTACAATATAATATTATAATGTTGTATAATAATAACAATAACTGTTAATGTAATGCTACATTTTAGCGCTAGGTACAGTACCGCACGAGTTATTCGTAAAGCGAGTACATAGAGGCATAGACGTGTGTGTTGATATGTGTTGATAGTGTTGTACTTGTGATGATGATGTGTTATTTACTATGATATTATAGTGATTGTGTGGATCATTATGTATAGGTGAGGTTTTAGATTTTTCTATGTTTATTTATAGATTTAAATTACAGAATAGTAAAATTGTTTTAAGTTTTTAGTTTTCAGAAATATCAAAATGTCTTATAAGTCATAACTTTTCATTATTTTTGCTTTGTTTTTTTTAGATAGGTATACCTTGGAATATACTATAGGAGAATATAGGCTACACCTACATAATATGAGGAGCTGGCGAACAAAACGCGTTAATTACCATCTGGTCAAAATACTTTTTTTTTTGTACATTCCGGAGGTTTTGGGCCCGCTGAATTCGAGTCTCAACTCATTTTCAATCGAAACTGCCTCAAATAAAGTCTGAAACTTCATACGGATAAATTAAAAACCACGCCAAAAGCGCCTATAAAGTCTAAAACTGTAAACTGTGAAGTATGTCATTAAGTTTTTTACTGCTCCTGTAAAATTTGATTTTATGTAATTAACGCGTTTTGTTCGCCAGCTCCTCACATTTTTTTTATAGCACGGCAGCAAGTACGGTTCCTCGGGATTTAAAATCTTGTACTTAGCATCAAGAGAACTTTCCCTAGCAATGATTAACATTAATGTAATCTCGATCGTTGTTAGTGTTACACGCTTCATGAAAGTAACAGTTTGTAAGACAAATAGAGATTAAAAGAGATAGGAGAGAGTACTAGCGTGACACAGAGAGAGAAATAGAGATTATAAGAGGGATAAAGTAGAGTTTTGACCTGGAATAATTGTAGAAGCCTATTTGGAAGCAAAACTGAAAACGTCTTTAAAAAGAAAAGCTATGATTTATTTTATAGGCTCTAAAAAATAAAAATGTTAAGCCGTCTTATTAGCTGGGCTTTAAAAATGTTAAGCCGAATCACCTTATAAATAAGACGAGCTTTTGCGCACGGCTTCGCTCGCGTTAAGAAGTATTATTATATACAAATTTTTATCCCCTATTTTAACCCCTTGGGGTTGGAATTTATCAAAATCCTTTCATAGCGGATGCCTACGTCATAACATCTACCTGCTTGCCAAATTTCAGCCCGATCCGTCCAGTGGTTTGGGCTGTGCGTTGATAGATCACCATGTCAGTCAGTCACCTTTGAGTTATATATATATATATACCACGTGCAAAAACATAGGCTACTTTTAAAAATTGTTGTTTACAATTATCTATCCACTCATAACGATAGGAAAATAAACAGACGAACATATTCTAACCTAACTACTTTTTGGATGTGACCAGTTTAAATTTTACTCTATGATCTTAGTTAGAGCGAAAAGATAGAGTATTGATTTCAATTGATTTTTGTGTCAAGTTATCGACCGATGATTGACCTCAGTATTTATATTATGGAGGTCATGTTAGAATATGTCAATATGTTTTTGCAGTCATGATATACCGTAGCTAAAGACTGGGCACGATATGTCATACTCATATGTTTTAAGCGCTAATTGCACTACATATATTATGATTAGTATTATTATTTTGATGTAATCCGATTGTTATTTTCATCCAAAATCAAGACCGCTTCGATACGGTTTCGATGTTAAGTTTATTAAAACCACGAAATGCTATTCTCGTGAAATATCAAAGTACCAACGTCAAACGCGGTCGTCGCATGGGCGCCGGCAAGGGGGTACCAGGTGATGCATTTGTACCCCTTGGGAATCTCGGGACCAACAGGAATAGGGATGATGACAAGGTCAAAGATTAGCGAATTTTGTTAATAAAATAAAGAAAGAACGGCAAAAAATAAGCGTTACCAAAATTTCAGCTCGATAGCATTTGTATTTTTTTTTTGTTAGGCGCCTTCAAAGTTGGATAATCAAGTCGAATTTTTTTTCAATTAAATTTCTTAATATTTTTATACCATTCGATAACTTATGCAATAAAAAGCAACTTTTGGTATAAAACCATTTTCATAAACGCAATATTTAATATACCTATCGAACAGAGTTCTCTCCCGATCCGTACAAACTACGAAAGACTGACGTCAGTCTTTCGTAGCAATTTGTACGGAGCGTTTCGGGCAGGTCTATTTTATGAGATGTTTGGATTGTCATATCTTGGTGAATTTTTAAGCTATCAGAGTCATTCTTTCAGCGATGTTTCTATTTTTAAGGGTCTTTCAATTACCAATAAGAAAAAAAATTAGTCATCAAGCCTAATAAAAAGTCTATTGGAAGCCGTACAAAGATAGTTCGTAATGTTTCGGCACTAAATTTATTCTGTTGACGTAAAGACAGTCACTGTTGTTCGGAAAAAGTAAAAAGAAAAGAAAGAAAACTAAAATCTGCACCCCTTGGAAATTATTTCTGCCGGTGCCCATGGGTGATGGGTGTGGATGGCCGAGTAGTATGATTTTTGGAAATGCTATAATATTTTGCTATTTGATAGAATCCGGATTATATTAGTGCTGTATAATTGATGTTGTATTAAACAGCCTAACCAGGGTGCTCTTTAGGGTTAAGTACTAGGGATTTATTTTTGAATACTAGATCGACTTTGTTCGTCAGTTAACTTTTATTTCCCTACAACAATATTATTATTATTATAACTACAAAACCCCTCATCTTAATATTGTTATATTCCTAATCTACGTCCTAATAATTTTACTTTTAAACTCTCTTATGTTTCGTAGATTATTCGTATATTATGTTCTCTCTACAATCTATTTAATATTCTAAGCTAAGAAGATGAGTCAGTCAAGCATGCAGGCAAAAAGTAATATTTTTACAGCCTGTGGGGTTCAAACCCAGATGTGGTGACCCCATTGTGTGTTCCAGGAAACATCGCCCGGGATGACGAATATGATGGGCTGATAACAGAGGAAGTGCTTGTACTATCATGAGTGTGCAAAGTTTATTCAATGTAATAAATAGTAATCTATTAATAGTTATTATAAATGTGTGTTCTTTTAAAATAATAATATTTTGATGATGATATTAAACAGGGTGTTCCAAATAAGGTATAGTAAGCCGAAAGGGCGAAAACTTTTGTTCTAGGGCTTTAGGAAATTCGCAATTTTTTCCATAAAAACTTTGTAGATAACGGCGACTTTTTACTATAACAATTGAAAAGGCAACTTTTTTTCAAGAGTTTCCAAAAGTCGTAGAACAAAAGTTGTTCAGAATGACCCCCTGAGTCACGCCCTTTCGGCGTAAATAAAATACCTTGTTTAAAACATCTTGCATAACCTGCATTTTAGTATCGCGTCAGAAACTCAGAATAATATGCTAAATGATGCACTTGATCGAGACAAGTTCACATACCGCCAATTATAAATACAGAGCTCCAAGTCAAATCATATTTGCCAGTTTGGATACCGAAGTTAGATTTATTTATTTAACTAATTATTTGCTATGAACAGCCAACAAAAGTTACAATTATACATACATAATATTAATAAGGATTAAATATTCAATGAGTCAGATTTCAGTATTACTCCTGTTTTCTCCCAACAATAAGACCCTAAACATTTTGATTTTTCAGAAAAATTCAGAAAAGATCTATCAAACGATACTCTACATTTCTCTTAAAGTTATGATAATAATATTAATAGAAATACAGCTTAAAGGTCGAGTGTCCTACATATTTATGTGCAATACATGTGCGTTTTATGTGCGGGATGTGCGATATTGTAGAGTGTTTTATTGTTGATAAATATTAATGTGTTTACGCACAACGTGGCTGACATAGTCTAGTCGAGAGTCGGAGGGCATTGTTTACATTTCCATGTCTGAATTAACGTCCTTAGAAGATAAATAATGTTAGTCTTGAACGAATAGGTAGTAAATTTAAAGTTAACTCTATGTCAAAATACGAATCTTATCATGCCTTTTATCAATACGAAGCTCTTGGCGCATGTTGGCCTTAATTTAATTGTTATATTTTGTGTTGTAATTATTATAGGCAGAAGCGTAGCGCACCTCTGAGGTAGGAGGCCCCGAATAAAAATTGTTTGGGGGCCCTCAGGAATGGTAAAGATTTTTCTTAGAGTCTAAATGCTCCAATATTCACGTTGAGAGCGTCGGTAGCCCCGGAGGCTGTGTCCGGGGGCTCCGTATAATTATTGGTACAAAATTTAAGGCGGTAGAAGTTACCGTGATTAACCCTTGATAATAATTACAAAACAAAATATTATAAAATATTCAATAAGGCAGCGATAGCTCATAAGTCATAACTCATAACTAAGTTGTATTAAAAACCTCTTTCTTACATTATGAACTTAAGTTTTATTTACATAATTTATGCTTACCTTCATTATAATATTAACTTACAGTATATATTTTTAGAAAAATGCAAATTTCACAACATAATTTGTAATAAAAAGGATTTAATTTTTGTAATTAAGTTTTTTTATTGTAAATCACAAAAATATATTATATTTTTATTTACAAAAACTGCTTTAAACTTTAGTTTTTAATAAGAGGTACCTGGGTGGTACTGAAATCTGAATTTTAAAAATTTATCATGAAATACAAAATTGTTACTATGTATTTAGTATCTACATATTCTGTAGATTACAATATTTTAGTAGAAAACAAACATATAATATACGGGATGCAATAATAAGAATGACTTAAAACAAAGCAGCTATAATACAAGTTGCACATGATATGAATCAATGATAACACCAAGGTGCTAAATGCCCCTACAGGACATTGCCACGTGCCAATACGTACAGCATGATTCATGCCGTCTGAGTATGCCAGACGCATAATATTGGTGTCTTTAGGACGTAGTGAAAAACTATAAAAACCAAATATTACATTCTATAGTATGTCTACTCTACCATAGAGACTATTCACCAATCGCATTATACCGTAGCTTTTCTATTTTGTTGTTTCTTTCCCACATATTTTTTTTACGTTCAATTTTAGAAGGCAGAACTAGGATACTTAGACAATTTTATTCGATGATTTCGATATAACGCATTACTTTATGACAATATATAACGCTTACAAACACTTATCGTACCTTCAAACCTTGGGTAAAATAAGGCATAAATAATTTTGAAAATACCTACTATCAGACAAGTTGATTCCTAGGCAGATGGGGACCTACGTAGTTCGGTCGCGTTACGTCAAACCCGGGTAGTTTGTGCCAAATATGCCTATCTTTCTTCTCACTGAGTTAGTTCTGAAACTACTGAAACAGTTTTGATTTTGACGTCTGCTTGCGAAACCACGATGGATGCTGCAGAGGAAATACGCTCCGCCGCGCTCATTACCATACGACGGTACAATTAAAAATAATAGTCGTCGCAAGGTTGAGTGTTGCTCAATACTTGAGTGGTACACGGAAAATGTATTAGGAGTAGAGGATAGTGGTTTCGCAAAAACTCGCGATGCTAGAACAACATTGGGGGACTTATTCGTGCGTTCTTGTACAATGTATTTATTTTGTTCAGATACTCAGCATCATAAAAATAGTTCTGAAAAAAAGTAACTTTTTTATACTGAGCAACTTTCCGGCTTAAAAAACAGCATTTTCGTACAAAAGTTGCTAAAACTTTTAGCATGTAAGTCTTTAATTTTTATGTAGGAAATTATCCTAGAAAATCTTGTTTTTATTCTGGAGTGTACCTATTCATAATGCAGTCCTGAAAAGGAAATAATATCCTGAATAATATTTAAAAAAAAAACGTAGAAAACTAGGTCAACGTGCACTATATTTCCGATTTATTTAACAATTAGTTAGCTGTCCAATGAACATTTCCGTTATTGTTATTTCAAATATTCGTGATTTACGTCCATTAATTAAATTGTGTTAACGAAAATATTAAACGTTTTCACCTTTTAATTGTCTTCCGTTTTGTTATTTATTTTTTTTTTTGTAATTCTGTAACTAGCTATTATTCCATTAGTATTTAATTTACTGAAGTATTAATTTCGAATAATTATTATTTATGTTTTTGTAAATGTCACTCATTAAGACACTAGTAGGGTACTAGAAAAAAATAAATAGAACACATTCGTGGCTTTGAAGTCACTACTAAAATCCTAGTAATTATAATTTTAGTTTTGATTATTGCCTGATGTTAAGGTATGCTTCAATTACTTATTTAAAATATTATTCAATTAATAAAATGATGTGTATTACAAGTAACGTACTGTATTGTTGGTGTGTTGTTCATCATAGCTTAAAGTGGTGTAGATAGGAGACAGGATAAACTAATGTATGCTAATGGGCGCGTCACGTTTTTGAATACAAAATATTGTGTATACTCACTACTGGCCCTGGGTACCGAGTAACTGCTAGTCACTGTACAAGAGCAAGTGTTTGGGAGATATTTTTCTCTCAAAGCTTTGATGAGATGTAGTCAATAGGCAAGAGATACAACTACGGTAAGCTCTGTGTTCTTGAATGCCAATCGTGGATAGGACGCAATATTCCTCCTTACCAAGGATGACGTCGCCAACTAACTTCTTCCTTAATCCTTATTATTTATTATCTAGTTTTGCTGGTTCTTTGTTCATATTTTCACTGTCATGATCTAAGTCGTCATATTTTGCGAAGAAACTTTTCTCTAGAAACCGCGTGTAACTGTTTAGAACATTTTTACTTGAGGGCAAGTTCTGCTCTGCGAAGCGCGACAGCCTCTCGACCGAGACACCATGTCTTACATAAGCACACCATGAACACTAAGCACCATACAATATTCTATGGAAAATATAATATCTGCTTAAATAAATTATAGGAACCTTGGGCATACGACTTACTTGTTAAAATTAGCATTCATTTATAGTATTTATAATATACT
The DNA here is from genome assembly GCA_905333045.1 of Lysandra bellargus. Lineage (NCBI taxonomy): Eukaryota > Metazoa > Arthropoda > Insecta > Lepidoptera > Lycaenidae > Lysandra > Lysandra bellargus. Next base: position 3,832,601 of record HG995353.1, read on the forward strand.
AGACGTTACGCGCGGCTTCGCCCGCGTAAATTAGATATTTCACAGACAAATTAGTCCACAAAAAACAGCCTATAATCCTTCACGTGGTCTACTTCTTATCTGACCCAAATAACAGAAAAATTGCTCTAGTAGTTCGTGAGATAAGCCCTTTCAAATATTTTCCCCTGTTTTTTTTCCATATTTTCCTCTATTTTTTCGCTCCTATTAGTCTTAGCGTGATAAAATATAGCCTTTAGCCTTCCTCGATAAATGGACTATCTAACACTGAAAAAAATTTTCAAATCGGACCAGTAGTTCTTGAGATTAGCGCGTTCAAACAAACAAACAAACTAACAAACTCTTCCGCTTTATAATAATAAGTATAGATTTTTTAAAGTAAAATTTATTTAGGTGCGTTGTTAGTTTCTTTGGGATTGGTAAATAATTCTAAACTCTAGTTAGGAGCCAGGATATTGGAAGGAATTGACAGGAGATAGAAAATAGGTACGAGTACGAGAGAAAGATAGCAAGAGAGGATGGAATACCCACTATAGATTTCTCAGTTGTTTATAGTTTCACTTCTGCCGGCCAAAATGAAACTTGTTAACTGACCCAAAAAGGAGGAGGTTATAATAAATATTCGTCGGTATATTATTTTTTTTAATACGTAGATACTTTTATCACTTATCAGCAAACTGACAGTCAAGTCAATATTATGTCCATTAAGGTTCATAGAAATATAAAGAAATTATTAGCATTTTGGTGTTTAACAGTCGTTTTATGCCTCATATTAAGATCTATTCTTGATAACTTACGTACCTATCTAATTCCATATCCAGCCACGCATCTAATATACTTCTCCTATTGCTTCCAGAACCAAATCCAGCAGTGTGCTGGGTAATGAGGGAGTGGAGCCCGCGCCGGCGCCCTCGCCAGCCGACTCCGGAGTCTCAGAGCTCGAGAGAGACCACCATGACTACAGGTACAGCCTCTACTCTTAACACGTTCGCTGCGTTATAAGGCTTAAACGCCCGATGCATGTACGCGAGCTCTGTGCGGAGGCGAGAAACGGCGAACTTCCCCTGGTGCGGGGGCTGTATAATGAGTATTTTTGTATGTTAAAAGGAGACAAGTATAGGTTTGAGTTTAGGACTTTAAGGGCTACTTGATAAAGCATTAAAATCATTCTAAGGTCTTTCGACCTGATAACGCACTGATTTATATTTTTTTCCATTCCTTGCGGGTAACGGGCCGAAAGACCCGTCGTAGATCACAGGGTCGATCCACCCCTTCCCGCACTGGTATAGGTAATTAAATTGTTTACTTCATATTAGTGTTGTGACGTAATTAGCGGGAGCGGTACGATAGTGCATAGGTATACATACACAGTCATTTGTTTACGTTTTGAGATATTTTATTGGTCTTAAATCATTAAAATTACCTCGGCCAAATAAACAATGTAGGAAAATGCTTGAATAATCGTTTCAGCAAGGAAGAAATCGTGAAATTGAACGTTCTGATATAGATTATTTGAAAAATGACAAAAAAATAAATCGCATCAAAATCCTTACTGGCCTGTTACTTTTTCAGAATAACAGGCCAGATATTTTTGTTTCTTCAATAAATGATGTTAAAAATAATATGTCGATAACTTATTTCCCATCACTAAAACTCCCTTAAATAAACCTACAATTCAGTGCGGTATCAGGTTACAAGACCTTATGTATATTCAAGTAAATAGTGGGAATCCAGGGCGGAGCCAGCACCATGACACTAACTCTTCTACGATCGATATTGATTGGTGGATTTCCAAATTTTTAAGTTTTCACATAGTTTCACATAGTTACATGGTTGATACCTTACTAGGTCAATAAGCCATTTACCGCAGCGGCGGAGAGTTTTTTAAGTATAAGGCTAATCGGCCTGTTAACGCACCATATAAAAACCGTCTCTTTTAGTCCCGCAGCGAAGGTGTTAATAACTCGATCGTGGGAATCGCAGACACAATATATTTTCAATTGTTATGCGGCAGCCAAGTGCCGCTTGGGGAGTGATGGGTGTACCGTGGGAGAGCCATGCTTTGGCCCGAATGGGCCGGCTCGGAGAAATACTACGGGCTCACAGAAAACCGGCAGCGCTTGCGCTGTGTTTCGCCGAGTGAGTTTACCGGAGGCCCAATCCCCTATTCCCTTCCCTACCCTCCCCTACCCTATTCCCTCTTATTACCATATTCCCTCTTAAAAGGCCGGCAACGCACCTGCAGATCTTCTGATGTCGCGAGTGTCCATGGGCGACGGAAGTTGCTTTCCATCAGGTGACCCGTTTACTCGTTTGCCCCTTATTTTATTTAAAAAAAATAAAGTCGTAGAGTGCAGCGTACATTTCATGATTCTAAGAAGGTCCATGGTGCCTTGATGCTGCCTGCACAGTACTCACGCGCGAATAATATTGTTATCGCATTTCCGCAGGCGCAACAGTAGATGACAGAACGTTTAACCGTCGCGATTCCGTGAAGCAGGTATAAACGAATAATTTGTACGCATGGGCGCCGGCAAAAATAATTTCCAAGGGGTGCAGATTTTAGTTTTCTTTCTTTTTACTTTTTACGAACAACAGTTACTGTCTATTTACGTCAACAGAATACATTAATTAGTGCCGAAACATTACGAACTATCTTTGTACGGCATGGTAAAATGATTTCCAATAGACGGCTTTTTATTTCATTAATTCTGTTGATCCCGAGATTCCCAAGCCGGCGCCCATGATTGTACGTGCTTTGCGGCTGAACTATATTTTTACAGCGATGTCTTTAAGGTTCGACAATGAAAGACTTTGGATAGAATAAAATGTTGTGGATAATATTGTAAGAGCTCCATTCATTAATCATTAGGGCGCATCAACAGGTAATTTCGACAACATTTAGAAGTACCCAACTGTTTAGGATCCTCCATCGAAGGATTAAATTATTTGGCATAATCGATAACATTTTTATTTCATACCCAGTTGGAGAAACTAAGATTGTATAGTGTTTATTGACTGAGCTGTGTTTGTCATGATAAGGTCCGTTATCAATATATAATCTCCATGTATCCGCCGTTCCCACGTTTGATGTATTTACTCTACTCAACGGACGAATTTATTATCTGTCAACCAGTGGCGCTAAGTTCAAAGAAAACAGTCCCAATTAGATCGGCTTTCCTGAATCCTTCGATCGCAGATTCTTGGAAATCTATTGTTGTCTCGGTCACCGGTGGTCTTTATGGGGCTTGATGGGTTAGTATAAATTTTGACAACAAACTTTTGGTCTTACCTTTGAGCTATAAAAATATTAATCACTACTACAAATCAATGGATCACAGTGTTGTTATAACAAATATGTATCCTGACGATTTTTACGGATAATTCATTTTTATACCTACTCTTAATCAATATTCTATGTTAATGTTAAATGTAGCTTTAACAAAAAAATAAACGCAACAGACATCTGTCAAATTCCGTGGTCAAAGATAAGGTTATAGTTAAGTTAGCCTTAAGTATAATTAAAACTTTTACCAAAACTGAAACTATAACCACGCCTCTGGTGAAACCCACTCTTAAAGAATCAATAAATTAACCCGTGACTTTTCCAACTTCCAGCACAGCGGACCGTCTCCGCAGCGACGTGCGTATCCGCGCGCCGCGCCTGCTGCTACAGACGTACGGCGGGCGCCCGCCACAGGACGCCGAGCTGGCGCGAGTGCGCCGCGACCGCGCGCTGCTGCGCCAGCGGCTGGAGGACGCGGAGTGGTCGCTGTGCCAGCGCGCCGGCGAGATCTCGCTGCTCAAGACGCAGCTCAAAGATGCTCAGGTATGCATCAACAGATAGATCTTATGCTGGCTTCTTACGGCGCGTAATATCACGAGCGGCGCTGCGCCAGCTCGAGCCACACGCCGTGTGAAGGGGATGGCTCGAGGTGGTACGGGCTGGCTCGAGCAAGCGCGTCCTATCCGATTGAAGTCGGTAACTTCAAAGGCGCGGCTCGGCGTCAGGCGTGGCTCGAGCGGCTCGTGAGTCGTAAATCGTGATAGAAGTTATTACGCGCCGTGAGAACGGGTAGCGCGGACTCGCCTGTTGGCTCGTGCTCGCTCGTTCAAATCGCCTCGGCACGGCGCGTCTCGTGATATTATGCGCCGTAAGAAGCCAGCATTACGTCGCTTTAATTCCCGTGGGCAACATGCTCCTGGCCGCGTGAGAGGATGCAAGCAACCTTCATGCGGAATTGATCTGCGCGCGGGCAATAATCCGCATTACAGGAAAAGGGTCACACGTAGTATGATCAGCATAAATCATTTGCCGGTCGGTGAGGGAGAATCGATTTACCGCCAAAACTGCCACATTTATTTACCTTGCACGAAGACATTTTAAAGATCCCAAAAAACATTTAATCTACTGCTTTCTAACATACTTTGTTATACATTTTCAGAACGAGCAAACCGCAAAAGGTCACGAGTATTTGACCCTGAAGGCTGACGTCCGTTCTCTTCGAGAGAACATCGACAAGAAAGAGAAAGAGACAACCAGACTTCGCAACGAAGCCGAAGAAAAGGACAAAACTATTAAGAGACTGCAGGCCGAAGTCGACAGACTGACGAATGACTTGATGGAGAGCGTCTCAGACCTCTCCAAAGCTAAGGAAGGCAGCAAGAACGAAATCGACAAACTGAAGACCGAAATCAAAGAACTAAGGCAAGAGTTATCTGAAGTATCCCTTAATGGATATGCCGGTATCGAATGCGGAAGAACGCTGCGAGGGATATACGACGCCTGCAAGAGTAATGAATACCATTGGAACCCAAGCGACAGTGCGCTAGAAGATGCTGAAGTGCAAAGACTCAATGGGGAATTACCCGATTCCTGCACCGATCCTTGCCCAGCTAGCGCGATGGTGGAGCGACTGAAATGTGAAATAGAAAACAAGGAGACACAGTTCAATAACGAGAGAAGAAAGTGGTCAGAAGAGAAGGACAAAGTGCTAAGATACCAGAAGCAACTCCAGATGAACTACGTCCAGATGTTCAAGAGATCCCGTACCCTCGAGGCAGAATTAGATGGGCTAAAACTAGAACTGGAGCTATGCAATAAGAGCAAGAATATGAACCACAACGGCAAACCGATCGAACTATAACCAAAAGTAGGGTAATATTTATTTATTGTACATACGGCCAACTCACGGACAGCGGCTAAATTATTGTAAAAACTTATCCTCGTTATAAGCTATATTTTATATTGATACGATGTTGTAGATAATAAAATTATTTTATTTGATACAATGTTATTTTAATCACGCTTTAGGCTTATTTCGGATTAGTTTAGTACATGGAACCTTAGCGCTCTTACAGACGAACGAGTCGACGAGTGTCGTTCGTCTGTAAGAAGCCTAACCTTATCAACGTGCCACTTTTCTGAAGAATTCTTTAGTGATGTCATAGATGTGGCTCTAAATAAGCTAGGTAATTTGTCTTAATCCTTCAGGCCCCGCGCGAGCACCGGTAATCGCGACAACAATAGAATACAATAGCAATTCCTGGAAATTCCGACTGAAGTATTAATTCATAAAAAATTAAATAAATGAGGGTAGTCACTAGAAAAATCTTCTAATTAGTGGGTAGGTCAAAAAAATTGAACGCAAACACCTCTTCATGCGTTACGCGCTCCTGGTACTTCATAGTTTAGGATTTAAAACTACATCGCTTTAATGGTAGATTATTGGAAACCAAGACCATATTATGACGCTACCTACACTACTAATTGCAGTTATTGATTATCTTGATAGTTTCTTCGACTCGAATTTTTATTTTATTTTATTTAAATACAGCCTTTTTAGGGTTCCGTACCCAAAGGATAAAAACGGGACCCTATTCATGAGACTTCGATGACTGTCTGTCCGTCTGTCTGTCTCCAGGCTGTATCTCAATAGCCGCTATAGCTAGAGTTCTGAAATTTTCACAGATTGTGTATTTCCGGTGCCGCTATAACAACAAAAACTAAAATAAAAATAAAATTAATATTTAAGGGGGCTCCCATACAACAAACGTGATTTTTGGGCCTTTTTTGCTCGTAATCAATAATTATAAGAGGTAGGCACTCGAAACTTTCACGAAGGCCTTAAATATAATTATACTTCATTAATTAATAATAATATTTAAATAAAATAAAAAATTAAGGGGGCTCCCATACAAAAAACACAATTTTTGGCCTATTTTTGCTCTATAACGGTACGGAACCCTTCGTGCGCGAGTCCGACTCGCACTTGGCCGATTATTTTTATTTTTAGTACTAGGTGCCTATATTAATTAGAAGGAAATAAAAATCCAAAGTATTTTTACACAACTTACAATTTAATTACATATATTAAAGCTTGTTTCAACATCAATACTACAATATAATAATGTAAGAAATTTCTTATTATAACTTAGATGATAAATTCCATTAACATGTATACTTTAAAACTTACTTCTTACATAATACAACTTCCTTGAGATCGATTCTAAGAGATTAATAGCAAAACTCCAGAAATCTAGAACTTAGGTTTCAAACTGCTAAGACCTAGGGTTCTGGATCGGAATGAGAATCCCTCGTCTTTCTTCACATTTCCTGCGTTGTTCCTGGGTACTTTTGCCGGCTCCACCTGAAATAATTACATTTTATTGGTTTAGGCACATTGATGAAACATTGTAATCACACAAACGGACTGGAAAAGTTACATTCTGGTAAATAAAACGATTCAAACTTTGAACAACACTATACATAATTGACATATGGTTTAATCAGTAATTATTGTCCGACACCTCAGAAAAATGTCATGACACAGTTTGGACCTTTTTGTATTACATATCTAGTTAGAAGATTAGTGTTTACTGTTAAAGTATAGCTATTGAAATGATGGAACGTGCTAACTGCTGATTCAGCATTACAATCTAAAAATACTAGCATCTGCTCCTATATCAAAATCAGCGCTTATAATAATCAGGATTTTAGGTGTAACTTTATAGTTATAATAGCTAGATTAGATCTAAACAACTTTAACATTATAAAATCATTTAAAAGATTCCACGACCTCACACAAAAACAGCGTGAATTAGGGCTTGCACTGTCAAAAAAACAAGATGGCGTTAGTAGTATGATCCTAACCCGCCATCTGTTGATCACATTCGGAACTATAGTCCGTCTGGATTCTTGATAACTATTAGAAGAATATTACACTGTTCTAAATATTCTAATATTAGTAATTCAATATCTAGTTACTTTTTTATATAAATTATAAAGGGGGCAAACGAACAAACGGCCCCGTATCACGTATCTTGCGAGAGCAATGCGATAGCAATTACTGCGCAATAATTGCTCCAAAATCGCAATTTCGTATCACGTATCAGCCAAAACAATACGATTGCAATCGATCACTATACTTGACACCCAGCAATCCCTCGCGCAATTATGATCGCTATTTTTACGTGATAGCCATGGAGCTTATATAGAGCCCTGCCGATCACCTGACGGAAAGCAACTACCGTGGCCCATGGACACTTGCAACATTAGAAGAGCTGCAGCCTGCAGGTGCGTTGCCTGCCTTTGATGAGGGAATACGCTCTCTTCTTGAAGGTTTGTAGGTTTGCCCTTTATTACACCTCTACTAAGATTTACCTGAGTAACATCCCCGATAGTCGGTCGCCGTCTCCACTTATACCACCAGTACTCCACACCCAGTGTGATGCAGGCCAGGCCTATGCCCATGAAGATAACTATGAAAACCCCGCCGATATTCTGTATAGAGATGCCGTCGGACTGGTCGTCCTGTTTCTCGCATTTCTTCGCGTTTGGGTTGTTGTTCCACCAGTTCTCTTTTAGTTTTTCCAGGATACGCTTGTTTAGCAGTTGAAGGATTCTGTAAGAAATGTATTTTATTGGTTAATAACATAATAATATTTACCTAAAATTCTCGTTATACAGTGTTTGTGCGCGAAATCCTCCAAAACGGCTCGACCGATTTTAATGAAATATACATACATTAATCTATGTACATTCGTTAGGCCTGAGAATAGATTTTCATCTACTTTTTATCAATATAAATCGACCGAATGTCGATAATCATTAATTCTAGTATCAATATACCTACTAGAAATTATTATCGATTTATATGGCAAAACAACATTTGCCGGGTCAGCTAGTATCTTATAAGATGGGCCGGAAGAGAGTTGAGGCCGAATTAATATTCATGATGAAAGAAAAACAATACGTCATTATATTATATCAGACAATATTGAAAATTGCTCATTTGAATATTTTTGCTCTGCAAAATAAAAGTCGATTATTCAGTAGCGGACAGATTATCTTTGGTCATTTTTCCATCTTTAATTTTGTCTACTCTTACACATAATAATATTATGTTTCTTGTAGATATACTACTGCATAGTGGAATCATTAATTACTCAAGCAGATGGATGCAGATTACAGTCAAGTACCTAAGGCTTGGTATAACATGTCTGGTCTCTGGTACAACTAATATAATATATTCTGTGCTAAGGCTAGTTTGTATTAAGGGGAAGACAGCTGCCAATTCGACATCTTTGTGCAGTTTTCTAGACGTATGTATTTCATTGATTGGCACAAAAAAAATATATGTGATTTTTGATTATATTTGGAAAAGCTTGTCGAATTTAAATAATAAAATAATGTTCTCCTACTGGATGAAAAAAAAATAACAAAGTCACATCTTTCAGGAACTTTAAACAGTTCTAACTAAAGTAATAATACAATCTATGCTTTAATTTTTTTTTTATTTGATACCTTTTACAAAAATCCAAAGATTGCCGGATTTAATTTTCGGTTCTGACATCTAAATTTCCCATAATAATATTTTTTTCCTCTAACAAACGAAAAATGTATCCACGCTACCGAGTGAACACTTCACATCTCTGTCTCTCTGGCATGAAAATTGACACAGGTGCGAGAGTTATGCGAGATCAAGGTCATTGGCAGTTGTCAGCATCTTAATACGTCATAACAGTACCGTCTACACTGTACAATATAGGACTCTATTTCTAGCCTCAAAATATAATAGCAAAATAAACACAGTCCCGTTTTCATTGTAATGTTAGCGGGCCACGTGTAAAATGTATGCAATTGTGACATATTAAAATTCAATCGGATATGTGCCGCACGATATTGACTTATTTACAAGTCACGACACGATATCTAGACGCAATCGTCGACATCGTTATTAATAACTGCTTCATGCGTGAATGTTGGTTTCAGTTTTTTTTTTTTTTAATAATTGACAAAACTCAAAAGTTTTATCTTATCTCTTAAATGTGATATAAAAATATAAAACTAAGTAAAAAGTAAAAACTAATGACCCTTAAGTATTAAAACTAAGCCATTTAGAAGCCATTTAAAATAGTAAAATACCTACTCGATAAATAAGTATTATAAGTTATAACGAATCTTATAGGTAATCATTAGGGTCAATTCAGATTTCAGACCACATAGATGCATTTCTAAATTTGTATTAAATAGACAGATTTGCATGACGTCTCCCGCAATTGAAGTCTGTCAAAGCCTTACAAATTTAGAAATGCATCTACGCGTAGCGTTGCGGTCTGTAGACGGAGATATCCCTTATGGCCGGTATAAATAGTCAGACTCAAGATGCATCTCGGTCTCAAGACACGGGTCTTGAGACCGAGATGCATCTTGAATACTGACTATTTGTACCGGCCCTAATGTCGTCCGACAAATCGTGGGTTATAAAGGCTCGTATGTATAAATCAAATGTCATGATGTCAGGCCGGCGCCGCGGACCGTTTGCATCAATAATTCAATCAGTGGCAAATTCGATCAACCTTTGACCAACTGTTACGTGTAGGCGGTATAAGTTATAACTCATCAGCTAGGAATATAGTTTGTTTCGTCATTTCGTTAGTAAATTAGTATTAGAATATGTGCTATCAAAGAAATTGATTCGTACCTGCGTTAATTTGGTCGCGTTTAATGCCAAGCCCAGCCGAAAGATCATAATATCCAACATAATCGACATAACCCGTTACCCGACCAAATGTCAAGACTGTCATCAAACTGCCTATGAATCAATTTTTTCGATCATACATTGTATTGTGTAATGTGTATGATAAGAAGATCTAATAAATGTAGTTACATCTAATATGGCTAATAGCGAATGACTTGATAGAAAAAGCCACCTGAAAGTCAGAAATCTTAAGCAAGAGTATGCCACGAAATGATATCATCTACTTATTTGTAACAGTTAACAGTCTTATGAAATTGCTTTTGCATTTCTTCAGGCACGCGATAGGAATATTTTAACTATTAAAAGGGACAAGTAGCCGCCAAACATAAGAAATAGTACTAATTTCTTCTCACTCCATACCCATTGAAACTATCACATGGTAACAGAGTGAATAGAAAGTCAAATTCTCACATGTCAACTCACGCATTATTGAATTGGTCCTTCAGGGGCGAGCCCTGCTGGACGGCGATGGCGTAAGGTTTGCGGGAGAACTCGTCGCCCACCATCTGCAGGTCGCAGCTCGTCAGCACGTGGTAGCGGACGTCGGTGGCGTCGCCCAGCCAGGCGAAACCTGGAATTGAGTGATGAGATATTTTTATGCGATCAGTAGCCGCCCACCACCATGGTAACCGCCTAAGGCGCCGGATAAAAAGGGGCGCCGCAAGCACCCTGGGCGACGAAGAAATCTCTCGCAGGGCGCTGGTAGCGCTAAAACCATGGGATGAATCAACGACTATTCTCTGACGACTATTTGTATCCTTTGTCTACTAGGAGATGGACATAAAAATGTTATGGGCCCAAAAAGTTTTGGGGATTAAGACTAGAAATAGAAATAGTTCATTTACTAGGAACGTAAATGTGTGAAACCAGAGCTGATAGCTTATATGAGCAACTTATCAGGTCTGGTTGTGGATGTGTATAGGTATTAGTGGCATTCGCTTACCAAGCTATTACCTGTTTTCTGGTTCATTCCATAATTAAGACATAATAAACATCCACATACATCTAAGCTTTTTTTTTTTTTAATGAAATAAGGGGACAAACGAGCAAACGGGTCACTTGATGGAAAGCAGCTTCCGTCGCCCATGGACACTCGCAGCATCAGAAGAGCTGCAGGTGCGTTGCCGGCCTTTTAAGAGGGAATAGGGTAATAGGGGAGGGTATGGATGGGAAGGGAAGGGAATAGGGGAGGGTAGGAAAGGGAATAGGGGAGGGTAGGGAAGGGAATAGGGTAGGGGATTGGGCCTCCGGTAAACTCACTCACTCGGCGAAACACAGCGCTGTTTCACGCCGGTTTTCTGTGAGGACGTGGTATTTCTCCGGTCGAGCCGGCCCATTCGTGCCGAAGCACGGCTCTCCCACGTATACCATAGCCATTTACCAACTAGCTCCACGGTTTTTGAGCAAGGAGTAATAGAATATCCATCACCCACTGGAACCCTTGTCACATCTTGCTGTACACTTGTCGCTGAGTCACAGAATATAATAATATAATGCTGACTTGATGAGTGTCTCTAAAGGGGGTGACAGACACGCGAGTAAGTACGCGGAATTATGGCTCGACGATCTTAATCACCTGTGTGTCAGCAAAGAGCCGCGAGCCGCGAGCTTAGGGGTTACCATGCCCCCAGGCTCGCGGCTCGCGGCGCGTGTGAGCGATTCTCGTGTATCACCGACGCGAGCCGGTACCTACACAGAGAGTAGTATCTGTGTAGAAACAGTAAAAGTTTTACAGTACCCACCTTCACTTGAACTCTTGGAGGCGCGGACTCTCTCCACGGCTTCCTCGATGGAGTTGGGCAGCCCCGCCTCCTTCATCGCCTGCCACATCTTGCTGTACTTGTCGCTCACGGGGTAGTCCCACACTGCTAGCTTCGCCCGTTCTACGTCACTGAGACTGTCGTTGAGGCTCATCTCCTTCCATATTCTGAAAAATTCGAATTGAATAGTTTAGTTAGGGTCAATTCAGACCGCAACGCGAAACGTAAATGCATTTTTAAATTGATACTGAATTGACAATAATTCAGTACAATAATTTAAAAGTACATCTACGCGTCGCGTTTCGGTCTGAATTGACCCTTGGGGATTTCATGATTTGCAGCATTTTATTGTTTTAGAAATTCGACCGTATGATGCCTTTTTAGGGTTTCGTACCCAAAGGGTAAAAACAAGACCCTATTACTGAGACTTCGACATATTCTGTCCGTCTGTCGCCAGGCTGTAACTCAAGAACGGTAATAGCTAGGGAGTTGAAATTTTTACAGGGTATAATATATGTATTTCTGTTGCCGCTATAACAACAAATACTAAAAACAAAATAAATTAAATATTTAAGGGGGCTCCCATACAACAAACGTGATTTTTTCGGCATTTTTTGCTCTATATCAATAATGGTAACAGGTAGGCACTTGAATTTTTCACAAGGTAGTTTATTATATGTACACTTTGATATTTAATGATAATAATAAAATAAAATAAAAAATTAAGGGGGTCCATAAGAAAACACAAATTTTGGCCTATTTTTGCTCTATAACGCTACGGAACCCTTCGCGCGCGAGTCCAATTCGCACTTGGCCAATTATTTTCATTTCACGACCACTTCTCTAATTTTTGGAAAAGTTCTTGCAGATATGAATAGGTGAATAGGAATATAGTTGATTTAAATAAAGTGAAGCATAATTGCTTCACTTTATTTAACAAAACTTGCGGTTTTATATTCTAATCAGAGGTTCCTAAGTCCCAACCTTCCACGTAAAGTGCGAATCGAACGCTACAACGCAGGACCGACTGACAAACTAAAATGTACTTATTTTAGTTTACCCACAAATCACAATAGATGGCAATAGATCAACAATAATAATTAGATAAATTGTTTTGCAGATTTATTAGCACACGTGTGTTTAAAGTTAACGTAGCATAAGTCCGAGTAAGGATAAAAATCCATACTTATGTTAGCCTTAGCTATGTTTTACTGGCAAAATATATCGCAGTCGTCAAATGTAAACTTTATAAGCTATAACAAACATAATGAAGGTTGAAATAATATACAATAGAACAACATCAATCAAGTACCAATTTGACGCTAACTATTTATCCAAACTGAAAACATTCAAAAGTGTTTATCTTATATCTTTCGTCATTATTTGTAGTTCTGTTAATATGAATTTATGATGACTTAAGTTTACCTTGATCAAAAGTGTCATCTACTTAACATGGCTTGGTTAAACGACCTTTTGGCCAGTACATTTTTGTTTGATAGTGGGTACCACCACTTTTAAACAAAAATACAATAAACAAAAACGAGATAATGCAACGTCTTGTACAAAGTTAGCGTTCATCAACAAAATTTTTAGACTGACTTCAATCTATACTAATATTATAAATGCGAAAGTATCTCTGTTTGTCTCGCTTTCACGAAAAAAAAAACTGAACCGATTGTAATGACATTTTGTACACAGATAGTCTAAAGCCTGAGATAGGACATAGGCTACTTTTAAGTACTGTAAGGGGCTGAAAATGCGTAAATTTATTCAAATAAGTTAGTTCCAAAAATTTATAATAGATGGCGGCGTGCCGTCTCCTACATCGCGCTGACGCTTACTCAAACGTCTTTCTGTAAGAGGTGGTATCATCTCGCATTGGTGTTTGGTTTTTCGATTATTTCGATTGTTATTTCTTTTTTACGTTATTAAAATATAACTCAGTCTTAAACCTATCAAGGATAAATAGTTTATGGGTAAAGTTGTGTAATTGGGGGTCTTAATAAGCTTTAAAATTTTGCATACTTAAATAAAGTTTAACTTAAAAAAATGAAATATTATGTGCACACTGCACAGCTGTTTTTGGGTGTTTTGATTTAGGGGTACCAGGGGTTTTTTATAAAAGCTTTTGACACCAATTTTGTTGACATCCCGCGCTATAAACTGAAGTTCACGCGAACGAAGTCGCGGGCAACAGCTTGTGATGAAAAAAAAAATCTAAGATATTATAATTTTTGGTATGACATGGTACTTGCCATGTCATACAATCTACGTTTACAGTATGACCGATAAGGCTAGATTTTTATCTGAAGAATTTTTATCTTGCAGAAAGATAAGTTATTTTAGCCACTATATAACCTTTCGTTTTCCTTTTGTAAAGTTTATTAACTCTTGACGTAAGTAGATAAATAATAAATGTATTTAAATAATAATAATTAATAACTACTTAGCTAAAATAGCCAGCCAAGTGCGAGTCGGACTCGCGTACAAAGGGTTCCGTACCATTATAGAGCAAATTTAGGCCAAAAACTGTGTTTTTTGTATGGCAGCCCCCTTAATTTTTTATTTCATTTTAATATTACTATTAAATACATATTAAAGTATATGTGTACTAATACTAAAAATAAAACTAACTAAGAATTTTGTGAAAAAGTGAAATACCATGTAGTGTTACCATTATTGATATTTGATATAGAGCAAAAAAGGCAAAAAAATCACGTTTATTGTATGGGATTAAATAATTAAATATTGATTTTATTTTGTTTTTAGTATTTGTTGTTATAGCGGCAACAGTATATTATAATATACACAATCTGTGAAAATTTCAACTCTCTAGCTATTACCGTTCTCGAGTTACAGCCTGCATGGGCGTAGCCACACTGGGGCAAGCTGGGGCGCTTGCCCCACCCTGGGCAAGAAAAAAAGTGCGATCAAAACAAAGCGCGCACGATTTACGCGCGCTTCGTAGCGGTCTTTTGAAAACGAGCCGTATTACCATAGAATACCTGAATGTGTATAACATTATATTAAAACGCGTAATTCATAACACCGACTATTATTCGTAAAAACTTTAATATCTATCCTGTGTGAATTGGGGAGGGGTTTAGGTTGACTGCTGCCCGACCCTGAGTCCAAGGCTGGCTACGCCCATGACAGCCTGGTGACAGACAGACGGACAGACAGACATCGAAGTCTTAGTAATAGAGTCTCGTTTTTACCATTTGGGTACGGAACCCTAAAAAGAGAGTCAAGAAAAAATATAAACAGACTAATATAAAA
Source organism: Lysandra bellargus (assembly GCA_905333045.1). Taxonomy (NCBI): domain Eukaryota; kingdom Metazoa; phylum Arthropoda; class Insecta; order Lepidoptera; family Lycaenidae; genus Lysandra; species Lysandra bellargus. Next base: position 3,847,680 of record HG995353.1, read on the forward strand.
CCTCCTTCTTTTTGGAAGTCACTCAAAAATGCAGATTCATCATAAAGACACCAAAACATGAAATAAAAATAAATTTAAAGTCGTTAACTCAAATAAATTTCGTAATCTCGCCAAAGAGGCATTTACTATTTAGTACGCTAACAAAGAACCAATATTATACATTGAGCAAGTCCTAAAGATCTTAGATTTTACGCTACAATTCGCTAAATAACTGCTATTGTAAGAAGGCCAAGCACGTTAGTTTTATTGCGGAAACATTGTAGGAATTGTACTACTCTGTCCGAATAGGTCGTAACTCGGAGTAAATATAAAGATGAACCTTATGTAGTCGGCATAGAGGTTCTGTTAACCATAGAATAACTGAGTGTCCTTACTACGGTGAATCGATTTCGATTTTCGAGTCGGCTGGATTTGACATCATCATCATCATCATATCAGCCTATATTCGTCCACTGCTGGATTTGACTGGTTTGGTCTGTCACCTGCCTAGGAATCAACTTCCCTGATAGTACCATTGAGGAAATTGATTCCTAGGCAGTTGACAGATCAACGTCATTTGGTCGGATCATGTCAATTCAATGTTAATTGCGATCTGTCCGCTGGATTTGACATAACGCAACCAAATTACGCAGGTCTGTCACCTGCCTATATGAATCAACCTCCCTGATAGTGCAGGCACCAACATTACTGGTTACAAACGTGTAGACGTAGAGGGATATTAATGATCTATGATTGCTCATAAATTTATTGACGTTGACTGTGCAAGCTATTATAGATCTACCCTACAGGTCTACCAGAATCTGATGGCAAATTTTGACAGCAGATTTTAAAAAATATCCTTTTTCATTGGACAAATGTATATATTTGCATGTTTCACACACATAATCAGCCGCTATAAGGAAAACAAAGGATCAAAATGTTTTATTCCAACCCCGGTATTGCTAGAGTCAATTTACTTTCTCACTTTTTGCCATCAGATTTTGATAGACCTATAGCTATTGACAGCGTTCCAATCATAGCCAATCCATATTGTCACAATTTTTACGAATGTTGAATGGCAAAGATAAATGATAATTAATACTATGGAGAGGCTTCTGCAATAATGTAACGTACTTTTCTTTCCTAGTTAGTTCCAAATTGAGCCACCGCGGGACCGTGCGCTAGTACCTAGTGTAGATTTCGGGAGTACTAAACCTATTCGATCGAATATATTTGATTCTCGATTGTACTAGGAGTAGGGCTCTGAACGGACTGTAGTGTCTATGTCGCAGCCAACTGGTTAAAATAGCCGTTAAATCAAACAGCTAGCCCTTTGAGTTTTGACTGAACAACGCCATTCAATCACACGTCTAGCTTTTTAATTGAATATATCAGTCGCTCAAAACGTTCAACACTACACCTGATTCAAAAGCCGCCGTTTGATTGAATTATTTCGTTCACCACCGCGGCGCTAGGTGCGTTTTGTTTACAAATTACAATATGGCGTCAACTAACCGTTGTTTTGTGGTTGTATTAAGATATTTTTCGCAAATATATTAGGTTCAAGTGTTATTAAAATCACAGAAATTATGGGGGCACATACGAGTGAATCAAAATTTAAACAAATATTCGAGGAGAAATTACGGGATTATGAAATGCATCACCAAGGTATATTTTATTGCAATTGTTCAAAATGAGTTAGAATACAATTTATTCTACTTATTATTATTACTCTTGTGTATTAATAATAGCACTAAACTAATGGTTACCTTAGTTAATTTACCATTTAACCAGTTGGCTAAGCGTCATCTAGCTGTAGTGTTGAACGTTGCAGTCAAGAAGTCGGCTAAACGACGTATAGCCGTGTGATTGAATGGCGTTTTTCAGTCAAAGGGCTAGCTGTTTGATTGAATGACTTTTTAATCAGTCGACTGCGACATCTACACTACAAGTATGGATGTCGCCTTGACGCAAGCGATAGGAAATAGAATTAGTAAGCGCTAACACTTATACTGGGAGTTCTCAAACTCATTAAGTATATCTGTGGACTATGATGCGATGAAAAGGAAATAATAATTATATTAGCTTGTTTATTGGCGACGCGAGTAAGATTAAAAAAATATTTTTGTTTTGAGCAGCAGCTGCTACAGTACGTTAATTTTTTTTAACGAAGACTACACGATCGAGGTATTAAATATTATTTATAACCTAAAACCTTTTGCAGTCTAATTTGCAAGATGTTATGTTAGGCTTCCGATAGATTAACCTAATGCCTAATGAGTAACCTAACATTAACCTAAGCTAAGCCTTATATAACCTAACATGTTATTCCCAAATCCAATCAAACTTAAATATTCACTCTTCTCTAAACTGCGTCTTGACTTTTCAGTGGGACACTCTGACTTATGTCGTATTAAAATGGATTCTTACTCATAAAATCTGACTTCAATATTCGCCATCCTCTCAAAGTAAGTCATCGCCGAGGAGCCGTTGAGTGGAGCGTACTGTATCTTGTACTGCTTGGACAGATCATCCAGGGACTCTATTGGAGTGTCTAACCGGGAGACAGTCAAGAACGCAGCTAAGTTGGCTGTGTATGAAGCTATTATTATAAACCTGAAACAAAAGCAGTTTTATATTAATTACTCAACTGATTACAGTGTTAATTAAACGAAGATAATTTTGACATAAGCCTCATACAATATCTGTCAAACTCTTCACTACATTGAAGTTTATCTAATTTATTAAAGATAATAATATATTTTTATTTCTCCCAAAATTACAATGTAGTAATTTGTGGGAGACTTGGAGCCCAAACTAAGCCTCAGTGCCATATGTGCAATGTGTGCAATGCACACGGGCGCCATCTTCTAGGCCCTAGGGGCGCCAAATCGCCATCTTTAGGGGCGCCTAAACCAAGAACCCAAAAAAAGAGGCGCCTAAATCCTTTTTTTGCACACAGGCACCAGTATAACCCAATATACAGGCTTAGGCTTAGCAGGGCCCCCGTGCTAAGCCTAAGCCTGTATATTGGTGCCCCAGGCCCCCCCTCACAGACTATTTTATTTCAGATTATTATCAAATATCAAATCACTCTGATTGCGGCCGTTAAAGTTACACCTAAAAGGCAAAAGTTTGTGTTGTTAGTTGTTACTTACCTGTTCACGCTATAAAGGCTAAAGTGATTTTGATGAAACAAATCGAGTTCGAGTCCTAGGAAAGGACATAGGTTAGTTTTTATCTTGAAAAATGTACGGTTCCCACGAGTTAAGCACATACATATTTTCAGTGCAACTAAGGTGCGTAATGCGTATCTCGATCTTGTATGAAATAAGGGAGCATACCCATACTACGTGACCTACTTTTTAAGATTTTTTGACCCCCTCCCTCCCCCTGGTGACCACGCGTAGTATATGCCATGAATCAATTGTTCACGTGGTATTGACAAGAATAATTTTTAATCATTTTGTAAGTAGAAGTAGATAGCAAATGAAAGTAATTTGACTCATATTTGTGTTTATTAGATAAGTTATTTGGGATGTGTACGTATTCCTTATAGTAAGTTTACTGTGAAAGTAGCAGCGCTGAATGACCAAATTTATTTCACTTTTCTATGGGTAAGCGCCCCAGTGTAACGTGTTGAAAAAAAATTTTTGATCTTTCAGCGCTGCTACTTCCACAGTGAACTCTATGTAAGGAACACATACACGCATAAAGTATTATCACTTAAGATTTATGTTTAATATAATATATAATAAAAGTCTAAAATTACAATAGAAAAATCAGAGAAATTAATTATTAGGTGGACCTAAGTAATTTGGTCACGTTTAAAGTATAAGCCCAACTGACAGATCACCATTAACATTGAATTGACAATGTTAATTCCATGTCAATTGTGATCCGTACGTCGTGAACGTCATGTAGTCGGATCATGTCATGATCCGACTACATGACGTCGGTCTGTCAACTACCTAGGAATCAATTTCCTCGATGGTACATACTAGCTATTTTAGTCACGACTGTGGTTCAAATTGTAATCGAACACCAAATATAGTAAACTAGATGTCCCGCGCGGCTTCGCCCGCGTAAATTAAGAATTTCACGGAAACAGTACATTTTCCCTTTACGTGGTCTACTCTATATCTGTGCCAAATAACATAAAAATTGCTCCAGTAGTTCGTCAGATAGGTTCTTTCTAATAATTTTCCCCGTTTTTTCCACAATTTCCTCTGCTTCTTCGGGCCTAACGTGATAATATATAGACCTCACCTCGACCTTCCTCGATAAATGACCTATATAGCTCGTTAAATCTAACACTGAAAGATTTTTTAAAACGGACCAGTACTTCTTGAGATTAGTGTGTTCAAGCAAACAAACTCTTCAGGTTTATAATATTAGTATAGATTTTTTTTTAATCGATTCGAACTCGAGTCTCGATCTAAAAGACTATAAAAAGCACCATTAATAGGGTTATAATAGGTATTATATGGCAGTTATGAAGATGATTATGATGAATGTAATTTGCATAGTAGCATAATATGCTTTCCGTTCTAAAAACAACGCCGAAACTCTCAAACTTGTATCTATAAAGAATCAGGAGTTCTCTCAGCACCTTCCGAACCATGGTATACCTCGGTGCAAAATCTTACTTGTTGGTAGCATATGCATATGCTTAGAACACTTTTCACGAAACCGAAGTCACCACGTGTTTCCATATAAATTTTGAGGAGTTCCCTCGATTACCTATGGATTCCTTCATCAGATCACCACTTTTGTGAATATAGTACCAAATTGGGATGATACCCTATATCTATACAGCAAAAGAAAAATTTTGAAAATCGGTTCACAAACGGCGAAATATTAGTCGAGCATAAAAACATGAACATAACACCTCCCCCATTTTGAAAGTCGGTTAAAATTGTAGCCTATATGTTATTCTGATGTACCTATAAGCTATATTATTGTAAAGTTTCATTAAAATCCATTCAGTAGTTTTTGCGTGAAAGAGTAACAAACATCCATATATCCAAACAAACTTTCGCCTTTATAATATTATGAGGATGATCACCAAACTAGACAGCTTCGCCAAACTTCAAAGTGCCTTACAAGTGACAACAGTGCTTGTTTTTTTAATGGCTGTTGGCTATAAATAACCATAATAAATGTCGGTGTCATGTATTAAATGGCGAGAAAAAAAAATCGTATGAAGTTTCTCTCGGCAAAATTGACTACGTGACAATACTCTAGACTCCCTCCCCCCCTCTTGTGACTGAGCGTAGTATTTTCCCCCCCTAAATGGGTCACCTAGTATGGATATGCTCCCTAAGTTCCTGTTCGTTGAAATGTTAAAGACTGGAATAGCTCGGCATAAATATAAACGAAATGACGCGAGGGATTTTCCGTTGCTAATAATTATATTTAGCCATACCGCCTTTATTATTAGGTCGGGTTTTATAAAGAGCAGAGGATATTTACAGAGGGCAGAGGTGGCGTAAGGCGTGGGCAGTGTGGAGTGTGGACTGTGGGCGACCGCCCACGGCCTCGCGGTCCTGAGGGCCTCGCACCCCTTGGACAGCGCGTTTTTTGTAGGATTTACGAGTATCAAAAAATTTTTCAACAAAATCCGTCTTCTTGCATCATCCATAAGGGGGCCTCGCAAAATATATTTTACCCACATAAAATTTTGGTCTTGCGCCGCCACTGGATATTTGGTAAATTAATAAAACACTTTTTCCTTTATAATTGACATGCATAATGACTATGCTTGGTTTAAGAAAGTGTGTTTGTTTGCTTCAAATAAGCTGAGAATTGAGAAACCACTGCACTGGGCTGTTTTTTTTAATTCTGTTTCTCTAACAGGCCATAGGGGTAACAGCTCTAAAAAGGTTGGGAACCACTGCCATAGGACGATGCCGCCCATAGGCCATGGCCTATACTGCCTATACATAAATCCAGAGCTGGCGATTACCGTGGGATATTGTTTTTACGCGGGCGGATATTCTAATATCAAAATCTCTAGATTTTTACCCAAACAGCCACCAGGTGGCGGCCAACAGTCGTCCGGAAAGGTTCTTCGGAGCCTCCCCTCCCCCCTGAGGCGTAAGTGACGTCATACAGAACCATAGACACTCCTTCAACGTGAACTCTCGCTTCTCCTCATCATCCTTGTACTTTTCCCGGTTGTTCTGGTAGCTGTACGGACTCCACTTGTCGAAGACCCACATGAGGAAACTGAAAAAAAAGTTAAAATTCAAAAAAAATAGTCGATGTTTTCATTTTATTTAGATTCGCTAGATGGCGGTGGACATTGCATTAATCGCGTTGAATAGAAATATTCTTAAGCAGTGAGCTGTAAATAATTAAAATTATTATAATATATTGTACGTATTAATTTTTTACAACCACTACATCTGGGGGCACGGGAGTGCCCCCGCCAAGATGAGCCAAGCGAAGCGCGCAAGGGCTACCTACCTTTTCTCGAAACGTTTCGTCGTATTTTTGAACCCTCGTAACTTTGGTTTGGATAATGCCAGATACTTGAAATTTTTAAGATATAATGACGTAAGCGAAATAATGAAATGCGCAAAGTTTGAATATCGCAGCTATTATACTTTAGATTTTATAGGTGTCCAAAAACCCACAATTTTGGCACTGACTCAACCTATCATCAAAACTGTTAGGGTACTTCCTGAAGTCTGAGAAAGATGAAATTTGGTATGTAACATACTATTAGTACAGAAACAACAAAAAAATTATCAAATCCAACCTAACCTATATCCGTACACTTATAGAGCAAAATTAGGCCAAAGATTGTGTTTTTTGTATGGGGGGCTCCCTTATTATTTTATTTTATTTTAATATTATTATTAAATATTAAAGTAGACATATTATTAAGGACTTTGAGAAAAAATCAAGTACCTACCTGTTGCCATTATTGATATAGAGCAAAATAGAGCAAAAAAATCACGTTTGTTGTATGGGAGGCCCCTTCAAATATTAATTTTATTTTGTTTTTAGTATTTGTTGTTATAGCGGCAACAAATATACATAATCTGTGAAAATTTCAACTCTCTAGCTATTATTCTTGAGTTACAGACTGGAGACAGACAGACAGACAGACAGACAGACAATGACAGACGGACAGACGGAAAGACAACGAAGTCTTAGTAATAGGTTCTCGTTTTTACCCTATGGTTACAGAACCCTAAAAAATACGTGTTATCCTTGAGAGACCACAGACTCACAGAAAACCGGCGTGAAACAGCGCTTGCGCTGTGTTTCGTCTAGTGAGTGAGTTTAGCGGAGGCCCAACTGCACTCTATAGACTATATCAATACGTTATTCCCTATCCTTATTCTCTTCTGCTTACTCCCTTAGCCTTTTCCTTCATAAAAAGGCCGGAAACGCATTTGCAACTCTTCTAATGTTAAAGTGTCCATGGGCGATGGCAGTTGCTTTCTTTCAGGCGATCCGTCTGCATGTTTGCCTCTAATTTCATAAAAAAGGGAAAGAGAATAGTGGAATAGGGATACCCCTTTTCCCTATTCCCTCAATTAAGTCTCTTCTTTCCGAAAGTATGGCAACTCGGTAGTACTTTCCATCAGGTGACCTGTTTGCTCGTTTGTCCCCTAATTTTATATACAACCGATCCCCTCTTAATACTTCAGTCGGAATTTCCAGGAATTGCTATTGTATTCTATTGTTGTCGCGATCACCGGTGCTCGCGCGGGGCCTGAAGGATTAAAGGCTGGCAAAGCACTTGCAACTTTTCTAATAATGCGAGTGCACATTGCTCGTATGCCCCTTAATTTCATAAAAACGTGTGTGGTAAAACTTACAAAAAGAAATGAAATCCCACCAAAAAACATTTTCATGTAAAAATGCTGCCAAGATGAGAATATAATAGTTCGTGGTGCCAAAAAGTAGTGAGATCTCATGTAGAGCCAAGTTTCAAACTTTACACACTCAGCCCTAAATCTAAAAACATTAATTTTACACATAAATCGCGGCAAAATACTTGATATAACGTGTCAACCGCACGAGAAGAATCTAAAAACTTTACACATTAGTCAAAATAGGTGGCTTGGCCATTTTGTTGTTGGTCATGCTATGAGCTTTGAACTACTCTTCTGTTGTACTCAATAACTTTTATATTAACCGCAATATTATGATAATGCTTATTACTGAATCATAGCGTCCATAGCAAAGCCACAGTCTATATCTTTTTTAACGCTATTTCAAAGTCCTATAAAATTAGGCATATAGTAAGTTAGTATTAGATTATAGTAAGTTCTCGTAAGAATGTGTTATGACTTATATATGGCATGAGTTAGTAGACTTGGGTCAGATGACAGATCAGTTAACAGATTTTTACCCTTCGTTTGTTTGAAACCATAACGTAAAACCTAAAAAGTTATGAGTACCTACGTTACTTGGGGATACAGTTTATTATTTGGCAAGTTTGAAACATAATTATCTTATCTTCAATTTGTTTTTATAATTTTAACGGAAAATCTCTTGACCTCTCCGCATCTCAACATTGTTGTTTCACTTGTTTTTATCGTACACCAATGATTCTTTATATGACTGTAACTTAATCGAAATAATATTAAGTAAGTATTATGTACCTACCTAGTGACAAAGTATTGACAAAATAATGTCTATTCTAATAGTAGTACTCCTACCTATTAATATTTCCCTAAAAAGGAGTAGGTAGCTTGTAATTAAATGGAAATTTAGCATTTATGGCAAGTATTACTATCTGAAAATTGATTCATGACATTGGTGAAGCTATTTATGTATTTCATTACCACTAGTTTAAAACGCGTGTAGTTAATTAGCATGACCGCAACCATTATACTAATAAAAGTTAAAAGTAACGTACTCTTTGGTATCAACTATCAAGAAGTATCAGCCACCGACGCAAGATGTCGCTACATGGTCGCAACTTTCCGAGGTATTTGAATTTCGAATAACCTTTAAGTGGTTCGGAAATGTTTCTTTTTTTTAATAAACAATCTTATGACTCACGTCAGAACGTCTATTTTTATTTACACAGTTCACTCACTACGTAGACGACCTCAATTTAAACCTGTCCAAGCTTATTTGTAACGTAGTATCAGGGAGGTAAAGTTGATTTCGCAATGACAATATTAATCCACGTGTCATACAAGCACATAGTAACAATAAAAAGGCCAGTATGGCGGAAACTACTATGAAACTGTTTTCTTGGCGCTTTAGCAGCGAATGGACTGATAAGAGGTTAATTCCGTCTTTTAGTTGTTTAGCTTCAAAGCGTTGTCATGGCTACAACATACGTAGATACTAGGTATCCCGTACCTACTTGTCCTACGTCCATCGTCCTACCATTTTTACGTACAGGCTACAGTAGATGTCCTTGATACTTTTTTATTTACGTAAAAAATGTAGACGTTTTATTTGAATGAGAATAGCAGGTAAAGTTTTAATAAAGACATACGTACAAGTTACAAGACGTAACTCGTAAGTAATAATATGTTATAAGTATGATATTTAAAAAAAATTAAATGTTTACCCATTGACATTACCTATATTTTATAAAAAATATTAGTGTTTTCTTTTTTAAATTTTCTAGGTACTGAATGGAAAACAGACTTTTTAAGGGTCTTAAAAGTTATTCAATTGATAAATAGTATTTAAGTATTCGTGAAAATTATCCGGCAATGTTATAATTTTAGATTATTCACTATATACCTAATAGATATGTCGCAGCCAACTGGTTTAAGGCTGCTCTTTCGAAAAAAGCGTGCAGATGAAACAACTTTTCATCGGCATTAACAGAGAAATATTATATCTGAAAAAAATAATTAGTAATCTACATGATATGATACGTAATTTGGTTTTGCCATATTTTTTCTATCGGTATCACATAATAAAGAAATAAAAAACCAAATCACCTCCAAATCGTTGAATGAAACCACTTTACTCCCTCATTATTTATCAAAAGAATATACTTACTTATATAAAAAAATATCTACTGCTTTGGAATACATAAGTTAATAATTTGTTTTTTTTACTTTTTTGAAATATGTATTATATTAAGCCTTAAAAAGGTTTTTTCTCCTATTTCGCCCTATCATGGACGCGGCGAGCGTCGTAATCGCCACCGTACAAGGCGCGCTGTTATGAATGTTATTTTAATGTGATTTACGTCGATATTCGCACTGACAGACAATCGACCTGCTAATTTAGGGAGAGAGGGCCCTTATATAGCCGATCAATCAAACAGTTAAAATAAATATTTTTGATAATTTAAAAATGAATATCCACTAGTATTCCACCTTTTCAAAATCACCATTAAACAGGCAACTTTTTAAGTTTATTGTACAAAACGCTCACATACAATTTTATTTTCACTACTGAAGGTTAAAGTTAAGTGATGAAAAATCATTTAAAACAATAAAATAGTATATCTTAAAAAATACATGTTTTTGATTAAAAAACGGCTTATCAATAAGTAGACTAACTATTCAGGAATAATTTGACGTAAAAAAAAATACTAGAAAAGGATTTTTTTCTTGGTGATATGCTAATAAATCTGTCTCAAGGTAGAGATTTATCGATTTTTTGTAAGCGTTGTATAACTTTAAACCGTAACATTTTGCTGAACATAAATTCTGTTTTTTTGGTAGGTAATGAATTAATGATCCCAGCTATCACCCCCTGCAGCTGTATATGTCGCACTATTTACTGGACACGCTGTATAATAGGTAAGAATTTTTTATTGTGGAAACTGAAACATATTAAATGTAACTTATTTAATTATATAAAATTCTCGTGTCACAATGTTAGTCCACGAACTCCTCCGAAACGGCTTTATTTATTTTTACCAAAATATGCATATTCAGTAGGTCTGAGAATCGGCTACTGGGTACTTTAAATATTGATAAGTGCATTTGTTGAATAAATAATAGTAAATTATTACAACCTGAGACTGACGGCGACCATTGTTTGTGCGACGGGATAGCGATAGACGTTGCTATGGTAACATACTTATTTAGTCACTTCAAAAAAATAATATGGGCGAAATTGGTACTTTATATTATGGCAAAGCAACGTTTGCCGGGACAGCTAGTTTAATTAGAGAGCATACCCATACTACGTACCAGTGTTGCCAACTCGGATTTTTTAAAGGAGCTAGATCATATCTGAAAAAAAGCTAAAAGAGAGCTAGATTTTTTTAGAAAAAAGAGCTAAATTATTTTATGTACTTTTTATTAACAAACATCTTTAAAAAGTAATGAAATAATATTTACTGACTTTAAGTTTAAATAATTCCTAGTCTAAAGTGATATTTTAGTCCATAATAATTATTGTTATCACGGTGTGTCGGGGGACCGCCAACAGCGACTTTTGCATTTTGTATCGCCAAGTCACTGATTGTCTCGATTCGGTTCGCACTTTGCTATGAACTGACCATTAAACTATAATGTTATATGAAATCAAACATCTACATTAGCGGCCCCCAACACACCTTGACTATACTACATACTACACGACATACTTATGGACTAAAATATCACTTTAGACTAGGAATTATTTAAACTTAAAATCAGTAAATATTATTTCATTATTTTTTTAAGTTGTTTGGCGGGGTTTTTATAAATTTCTTAATTACTTCATGCTTTTTAAACTCGTGTTGGTTATAGTGCAAAATAATTCCTATCAACAGGATCATATATCCCAATGAATACCATCTATGAATGTCCTCTTGGACGAGGCCGTCGATATGAGTCCAAACATGAAACCTTCACTTTGGGTTCATATGGAGCTCGGCTCCTATAGAATCCAGGTGATGCTGCAGCAGCAGCATGCAAAATATATTTACAGTTTATCTACGTCTTGTTGTTGCAATTAAAATGAGCCCAAACACGAAGCCATTGTCTAAGTTGGTGAGGAGTTGGGTATCCATGGTGAGGAGATGCTGAATGTATGCTTGAATTTTAATAAATTGGTTTTACTTTGGAAGCTGATATCATGAGTATAATAAACAAAAATAGAAAATTTAAAACGGGGAAAGGAATGTTGATATACTGAAGAGTGAAAGATTATTGCTGTATTTTTATTATAACTTTGTAGCTTTCAAATTATGAGTTTATAAGGCTCTAAAATATACGGTAAATTACGGCATCTCCGTAGGGAACGCCCTTAATCTATTTTCTAAGGATTTATTCATAGTGTACACGGAAAAAAAGCTAAGATTGTAGAAGAAACAAAGCTAAAGAGCTAGACCCACTTTTTTAAAGCTAACCAAGCGGATTTAGAGCTAAATCTAGCTCTAAAAACTCCGTGTTGGCAACACTGCTACGTACCTACTTTTTAATATTTTTTGACCCCCTCCCTCCCCCTGGTGACCACGCGTAGTATATGCTATGACTCCCCCCCCCCCCATCACAATTGTTCACGTGGTATTGACAAGAATAATTTTTAATCATTTTGTAAGTAGAAGTAGATAGCAAATGAAAATAATTTGACTCATATTTGTGTTTATTAAGTTATTTATTACAAAAGACTCTTTGCACGTTTATAATACATAATTATCACTACTTAATTAAAATGGGAATAAAAATAACGATCACAAAAAAATATTTTGAAACCAACTTTGCCAAAAAGAAATACTTGACACCGATATTATTACTTCTTAATTAAATATGGGAATAAAAATAACGATCACCAAAAATACTTTGATACCCAATAGTTTGCCAAAAAGAAATACTTGACACCAATACTTAAGATTTTACTATACACGGTGTAACAAAACTAAGTGATAATACTTTAGGATGTGTACGTGTCCCTTATAGTAAGATCACTGTGAAAGTAGCAGCGCTGAATAACCAAATTTTTTTTTACTTTTCTATGGGTAAGCGCCCCAATGTAACGTGTTGAAAAAAAAAAAATGATCTTTCAGCGCTGCTACTTTCACAGTGGACTCTATGTAAGGAACACATATTTACCCTAAAGTAGATACTATCACTTAGATTTATCCTACTAATATTATAAAGGCGAAAGTTTGTGAGGATGTATGTATGGATGTTTGTTACTCTTTCACGCAAAAACTACTGAACAGATTTTAATGGAACTTTACAATAATATAGCTCATACATCAGAATAACACATAGGCTACAATTTTAACCGACTTTCAAAATGGAGGAGATGTTATGTTCGTTGTGTTTAACGATTACTCCGCCGTTTGTGAACCGATTTTCAAAAAAAAAATTTTTTGGTGTATAGGGTATTATCCCAATTTAGTACCACGTTCACAAAAATGGTGACCTGATGAAAGGATTCATTAGTAATCGAGGGAACTCCTCAAAATTTATATGGAAATATGTGGTGACTTCAGTTTCGTGAAAAGTACCTACTTTTCACGAAACTTAGTATATGCTTCGAATACCTATTCGAAGCATATACTACCAACAAATAAAATTTTGCACCGAAGTATAATATCATGATTCAGAAGGTGATGAGGGAACTCCTGACTCTCTGTAGATACGAGTTTGGGAGTTTCGATATTGTTATAAGAACGAAAAGCAGATGCTACTATGCAAATTACATTTATCATCATTATCATCATCACTACCATATTATACCATGCATCGTCCCATGATTATGACCTTACTATTGGTACGTTACATAGTCTTTTAGATCGAGACTCGAGTTTGTCAAGCGATTAAAAAAATCTATATTTATATTATAAACCTGAAGAGTTTGTTTGTTTGTCCGCTCGAACGCGCTAATCTCAGGAACTACTGGTTCGATTAAAAAAAATTCAGCTTTAGATAGCTTATTTATCGAGAAAGGCAGAAAGGAAATATAATATTATCACTCTAAGACTAATAGGATCGAAGAAACAGAGGAAAATATGGAAAAAACCGGGAAAATTGTTAGAATGGGTCTCACGAACTACTGAAGCATTTTTCATATTATTTGGCACAGACATAGAGAAGACCACGTGAAGGGATATTAAGGCTTTTTTTTTTTGTAGGAAAATGTACGGTTTTCGTAAAATTCCTGACTTACGCAGGCGAAGCCGCGCGGGACATCTAGTGTTTTATTACTATATAATAATAGTCTAAAATTACAAGAGAAAAATCAGAGAAATTAATTTCTAGGCACATGGTGGACCTAAGTAATTTGGTCGCGTTTAAAATTAAACTCAACCGACAGATCACAATTAACATTGAATTGACATGATCCGACTACATAACGTTGGTCTGTCAACTACCTAGGAATCAATTTACTCCATGGTACATAACAGCTATTTTAGTCACGACTGTAGTTCAAATTGTAATCGAACATCAAATATAGTAAACTAGATGTCCCGCGCGGCTTCGCCCGCGTAAATTAGGAATTTCACGGAAACCGTACATTTTCCCGCAAAAAAATAAATTATGTCACTTTACGTGGTCTACTCTATATCTGTCGCAAATAACATAAAAATTGCTCCAGTAGTTCGTAAGATAGACTCTTTCTAATAATTTTCCCCGTTTTTCCACATTTTCGTCCGTTTCTTCGGTCCTATTAGTCTTAGCGTGATAATATACATACAGACCTCGCTTCGGCCTTCCTCGATAAATGATCTATATAGCTCGATAAATCTAACACTGAAATATTTTATAAAATCGGACCAGTAGTTCTTGAGATTAGTTCGTTCAAGCCAATGACGTTATATAAAAAAACTCAAAGCAGATATGTTACTACCGCGCGCGTTGTGAAGCCATAAATACGGGCCGATTGGCCCGTCTTTTATATAGTCCGTCTCTTTTATGTAAATGGCATTTCGTATCTTTTGTTTCACTTATCTGTCAAATTTGACAATTGAATTTGAAAATTGTTCGGAAGCAATTTAAACCGGAAAATAGTATGAACGTAACAGATCTGTATTTAGTAGAATATCATTGGTTCAAGCAAACAAACTCTTCAGGTTTATAATATTAGTATAGATTTTTTTTAAATCGAGTCGAACTAAAAAGCACCAATAATAGGGTCATAATAGGTATAATATGGCAGTGATGAAAATTATTATGATAAATGTAATTTGCATAGTAGCATAATATGCTTTCCATTCTTAAAACAACACCGAAACTCCCAAACTTGTATCTATTAAAAACAGGAGATCTCTCAGCACCTTCCGAACCATGGTATACCTCGGTGCAAAATCTTACTTGTTGCTAGCATATGCATAATATGCTTAGAACACTTCTCACGAAACCGAAGTCACCACATGTTTCCATATAAATTTTGAGGAGTTCCCTCGATTACTTATGGATCCCCTTCATCAGATCACCACTTTTGTGAATATAGTACCAAATTGGGATGATACCCTATACAGCAAAAGAAAAATTTTGAAAATTGGTTAACAAACGGCGCAATAATCGTTGAGCATAAAAAATGAACATAACACCTCCCCCATTTTGAAAGTCGGTAAAAATTGTAGCCTATGTGTTATTCTGATGTATAAGCTATATTATTGTAAAGTTTCATCAAAATCCATTCAGTAGTTTTTGCGTGAAAGTGTAACAAACATCCATACATCCAAACAAACTTCGCCTTGGCCTTTATAATACTAAGTAGGATGATCACCAAGCTTGACAGCTTCACCAAACTTTAAAGTGCCTGACAAGTGACAACAGTGCCTGTTTTTTTAATTGCTGTTGGTTATAACTCGGCAAAATTGACTACGTGACAAAATTCTAGACCCCCTCCTCCCCTAAATGGGTCACGTAGTATGGGTATTCTCCCTTATAATAGTTGAAGCAAGTTACTTAATTACATGTTAACATTACAACAACTTTATAAGTAATGTCCATGTAACATACTCGTAGAATCATAATAATTATTGTTTTAATGGACGGGTCAATAGCATGTTAGCAAGTTCTATCAATGCGCATCGATCGCCCTATTTATTTAAATGTCAACTATAATCATAAAAATTATAATATGTACAGATTAGTATCATAGTAAGCTATGATACTAATCTGTGCCTTCATTACGAAATAACCTGTGGAAATAACAGACAATTTTTTTTTACCAAAAAATGTTGTAAAGGCCAATAAATATTCTTGTTCTACATTAAAATAATTTTAGTGTTGAAATAGTCTACTGCTAGTGTTGACCCCCTTCCGTGCAATAATAAACTAATAGGGTTACGGTCGCGCTGGTTATTATTCTTAATAAACCGAAATAAACCTGGAACACGGCTGGAGCCCTGCCAAATTCGCTGTATCAGTTCAGTTTAATACCAAATATCTAATCATAATTAGATTTTATGTTCGATATTGACGAAAGAAAAGTCAGATATTGACAGACTATAATATTATAGTCGCAGCTATTTTTTATTTGAATGAATGACACGGCTCACACGTGATTCGCACGCAAACGCAGCTAAATTCCGTAAAATGAAACGTCCCGAAATTATTGCGTTCTTTTTTCAAAAGTCCCGTTTATTTTTCTCCAAACTACCAGACTTGTTTCCTAAGATTTTGCTGTGTTCTTTTATAGGTTATAGCCATTATTACTTTTGATTGAATTATAAAAACTTATAGGCTGATTTTAGAGTCACGCTGACTGCTCGCGCACCGTCAGCGCTGATGGCCCGAGATGTATGTAATTGTAGGAAGCGTTTTTGAATAACGCGTAGTGGTCAGCGCTGATAAGTATTTCATACATTTCGATAGCGGCGCCGACGATCAGCGAGCGGTCAGCGTGACTCTAAAATCAGCTATAACGACAAGATCCCTAGTTTGTAACTCGGTTACCGCATGTGAATACCCTCTGTGTTCCGCTCAGTGGGCTCCACGCATCCGCATTACGTACTGACGTAATGGTCCCAGGTACTGACCTGGGACCGTTCTAGACTGTTCTAGACTTTTCTAAACAAGCAGGTAGATCACCTGACAGGAAGATTGTGACCTGGCGGAGATATCAGTACGCTGTACGACACATCACACATCTGAATCGCTCTGTCAATATTCTGACCAGATAGGGCATAGCAATCGGTATTACAATCCTGAAAAGTGCTGTAATAATTGCTCTACCAATATCAAAGTCAAAGTTCGGATTTCTGATTTCATATTTTCTCTATGCTAATTCTGACTATTGATATTTTTATGTACCATCGAGGAAATTGATTCCTAGGCAGTTGACGGACCTACGTCATTTGGTCGACGTATGTCAAATCAATGTTAGCTGTGATCGGTCGGATGGATTTGACGTAACGCGACCAAATTACTTAGGTCCTCCATCTGCCTAGAATCAACTGCTCTGATAGTACAAAAGTTCCATTCAAACGTCCAGACTCGTTCTTGTCAAAATATCGCTATCCAAAAAAAGACTACGGAAAGACGCACGTGCTTAGAAACTATTAGGATCAAGCCTTTCAAGGTCACAGTGACAATAAACTCTGAAATGTGAAAATCACGGCTCGTTAATTCGCTTATAGCAACAACCGTTGAACCTGCATGGTACTTAGCGAGTCCAATTGCAGTGCCAGAATGAAGCTATGATGTTTTTGTTTTGGATGTTTCATTTTTTTAAATAATCTAATAGACGGTTTTTTTTAATAATACTTAGATATATTATGGCATGCCGATGAAAAAGCGTGGTCCAAAAAATGAAGATACCGTACTGCTGTTTTGGGCTATTTATTTAGCTTTGAAGTTGGCGTGACTTTAATTCGTATGATTTTTTTGACCGACTTCCAAAAAGGAGGAGGTAATACGTTCGGCTGTATGTTTTTTTTTTATGTATGTTTCAATGTCCGATTTTCAAAATTATTTTTGTGTTGTATAGGGTTTGATTCGAATTTGGTACCATGTTCATAAAAGTGGTGATCTGATGATGGGATCCATGAGTAATCGAGGGGACTCCTTGAAATTTGTATGAAAACATAATGTGATTTCGATTTTTTTTCAAGTCCTTCCTTTTTAAATAAAAAAATAATTACATAAGTAAATAAACAAATTTATTTTGTTACCAAGCTACTGTCGGAAGTCGGAACGTTCGCGTTACTTTGCTCTTATCAACTTTTTAACCAACTTATTACAGAATATAAGTACTTTATTACAGATTGAATTTCATAATTAATATATTTTATCGCTGTAGGTTCTATACAATTCTAATTATACCAGGAATAGATAATGTAATGATAAGGAACGAAATCTTTGACCGATAACTCACAAACGTGCGTGATGTTATTATCATTCTTACGCGTACGTCTTATAAATCATAATCTTACTATTTCATAATCAGGAAATATTTCCAGTGTTTCCGTAAATAGCTTGTTACAAGTTATTAGTTATGTATAATGTGTGAAAACTGAGAAACTGTTTATAAGAATAGCATTTTATAAGAGGCGACGACGCCTTAGATAATTTGGCTGTAGCAATGTCGATTTTTCTCAGCAATAACTATATTAATAGCTAAGAAATTAAAGTTCATTGTCAGTATTCATCATGTCTTTGTCTTTGAATTACCCATAGCATAACATGATTGGTCAACTTTCATAACACAGAATAATCAATCCAAAGACCTCTCTACATTGTGTGATTCTAATTTTGCTAATAGAGGAGAGTGATTAAAGCTTCCAAAATTTGTACATAGATTGGTTCAAGCATACACTTTAATTTGCCCGTAGCTTATATGAAATGTATTTATGGTTTTTAAATTAAGCGACAATAGCCATTTTGTCGCTTACGCCCTTTCATTTCTTGCTGTTCCATGGCCGGCCCGGCCTCTATTATAGAAAGCAAGTAATCTAAAACTTAACCAACATGGTTTTTTTTACTTCAACGCGGCGTCACCTATACCACAGAACATATATTAGTTGACCTATACCAGTGGTCCTCAACCTTTTTTTCATGCGGGCCACAAACTTGTTTTGGTCGTGGTGTCGCGGGCCGCAACAAAAATTTTGTAGGGTTAAAAATCAACATTCTTCAAAATTAACGATTTAAAAGTGGAAAAAATTTAACGTCTCTCACGTAAAGTGAGCGTGAATTTCAAAATTGTTTAACATCACGCGGGCCACAAATAAAGTCCCGGCGGGCCGCGTGTTGGGGATAGCGGACCTATACATAATGATATAAACTAGCTGTTCCGCGCGGCTTCGCCCGCGTAATTTAGGAATTTCACGCAACCGTACATTTTTCCACCAAAAATAGCCTATGTCCCTTCACGTGGTCTATTATTCATGTTTGCCAAATAACATAAAAAGTACTCCAGTAATTCTCAGGATAATTTAAGCTATTTGATATAATTTCCCCCAGTTTTTCCACATTTTCCTCTATTTCTTCGCTCTTATTAGTCTTAGCGTGATAAAATATAGCCAATAGCCTTCTTCGATAAATGGGCTATCAAAAATGAAATAATTTTTCAAAAGGGAACAGTAGTTACTGAGATTAGCGCGTTCAAATAAGCCCTTTCATATAATTTCCCCCGTTTTTTCCACATTTTCCTCTATTTCTTCGCTCTTATTAGTCTTAGCGTGATAAAATATAGCCTATAGCCTTCCTCGATAAATGACCTATCTAACACTGAAAGAATTTTTCAAATCGGGCCAGTAGTTCCTGAGAATAGCACGTTCAAACAAACAAACAAACTCTTCCGCTTTATAATATTAGTATAGATTAGTATAGATATGCGCCCGGGCTATACACAAAATATAGCAATAAACGTTGGGTTCGGTTACGCTGACTGATCACCGCCAGAACTTTTATGTACGAGTAATTTGATATTAAATAATAATAAATTAAAACTAGTGCTAATTGGCATTTCTAATTAGAACGAGTCTGGTTTTAATGAGTATAAAAACTACTTTTTAACCGACTTTTATAAATTATAATCATACTTCTTCGGTAAACTTCGCGGTATTATATAATTTACGAATCTACTTTAGGTTTAGAGGGTATACGGGTTCTCTAATCCCTTGTATAGACTGAGCTGTGCAGGTAGCATTGCTGAAAGAGCATTTTTTTTTTCACCATTGTATGGAGAAATTATTGACGCGGGGCGCTTGCCCATGCAAACGACAAAAAAAAAGACGGGTTGCACGCCGGGAGTGCCGGCAGAAGTGAAAACTTGATTATTAACGTTGTGCATTTTTTTAACCCATTTTTGAAGTGAAAACTTCTTTAGCGGCGTTAAGCACTTTTGTGGGATGGGTAAAAACTGTGAAACTCGCGCCAGATTTTCGTGTTGATCGAAAAACCATAGAAAACGCGTAAGACGGTTGGAGAGTAGTGTTTTGTGTCGAAATCGAACTCGAACTCGAACGAAATGTACAGTCGGGGAAATGAGTTGTTTAGCAGAAATGTACAGTCGGGGAAAAATTGTGCTAAGCAGAAATGTACAGTCGGGGAAATGAGTTGTTTAACAGAAATGTACAGTCGGGGAAATGAGTTGTTAAGCAGAAATGTACAGCGGGGAAATGAGTTGTTTAGCAGAAATGTACAGTCGGGGAAATGAGTTGCTTAGCAGAAATGTACAGTCGGGGAAATGAGTTGTTAAGCAGAAATATACAGCGGGGAAATGAGTTGTTTAGCAGAAATATACAGTCGGGGAAATGAGTTGTTAAGCAGAAATATACAGCGGGGAAATGAGTTGTTTAGCAGAAATGTACAGTCGGGGGAATGAGTTGAACAGAAATGTACAGTCGGAGAAATGAGTTGTTTAGCAGAAATGTACAGTCGGAGAAATGAGTTGTTTAACAGAAATGTACAGTCGGGGAAAATGGTGCTAAGCAGAAATGAACAGTCGGGGAAATTAGTTGTATAGCAGAAATGTACAGTCAGGGAAATAAGTTGTTTAGCAGAAATGAGTTGTTTAGCAGAAATGTATAGTCGGGGAAATTAGTTGTTTAGCAGAAATGTACAGTCGGGGAAAATTGTGCTAAGCAGAAATGTACAGTCGGGGAAATGGGTTGCTTAGCAGAAATGTACAGTCAGGGAAATGAGTTGTTTAGCAGAAACGTACAGTCGGGGAAAATTGTGCTAAGCAGAATGTACAGTCGGGGAAATGAGTTCTTTAGCAGATGCGCTGATTAAGGCCGCGTTTCCACCTGCAAGACAGCTGTCGCGAGAAGTGTCTGACAGTCTGTCTGACAGCAGCTTTTTTTTTCGATTGTCAATATTTTTTAATCGATTGTAAGGGTTTCGATTAATTAAGTAATTAAAACGATCGTTTTTTTTTAAATTATTTTTTTTAATCGATTTTCATAAAAAATAGGTTGAAAAAATAATGCACAACGTTAATAATCAAGTTTTCACTCCCGGAGTGCAACCCATATTTTTTATGAAAATCGATTAAATTTTTAACCCATTTTTTATCGTATAAAATATGTATCATATAAAATCGATTTTTAAAACATCGTCAATCAAGTTGTTTCGATCAAGTTTCGATCAAGTTTCGATCAAGTTCCGATCAAGTTTCGATCAAGGTTTCGATCAAGGTTTCGATCAAGTTTCGATCAAGTTTCGATCAAGTTTCGATCAAATTACTATCAAGTTTCGATCAAGTTTCGATCAAGTTTCGATGAAGTTTCGATCAAGTTTCGATCAAGTTTCGATCAAGTTTTGATCAAATTTCAAATCGAGTTCGAGTTCGAGTTCGACATAAAACACTACCAACCGTCTTACGGTTTTTATAAGTATGGTTTTTCGATCAGCACGAGAATCTGACGCGAGTTTCACAGTTTTTACAGGTTTTTACCCATCCCATAAAAGTGCTCAACGCCACTAAAGAAGTTTTCACTTCAAAAAATTTGCTCGTTCAGCGCTGCTACTTTCACAGTGAACTCTATGTAAGGGACACACTATAAACTGCCCTAAAGTACATATTATCACTTAGGCCGGTATTTTTTTTTTTTTTTTCCGAAAGGGTCTAAGCTACTGGTCTGGTTAAGACCATGGTAGTTTAATCGTGGCTATAACTAGTCTGTTGCTAGTTGGTTTGGAGATAAACAATGAGGGGGCCTGGCCCCCTCTCCTAAAGTCACACGTGTGACATTATAATCGGGCAATATTGGGGAGAGCTACGAGAATAAGCTATTTTCATCTGACGTGGGGACACGGATCCCCCCTGCTCTTAAGGGGTCCGACCCCTTACTCACTCTCTGACGAGTGAGGCTGCTCGCGCGCGGTAGCACAAACTAGCTGCGTACGAGTTATCGCGGTAGATGAGCTCAAGTTATTAATGTTATTGCACAAAAGAGGGCCGTCCCTCTCCCCTTCCGAGTCCGGTTGGGGTGACATACGCGTGTATGTTCTAATGTCAAAGTAATTGGTAGAGCTCTCTACGACAATGTCGCGGTCGCGGTCACGATTTAGGTGTGTTCCTATGCTATCCGCATGCGAACTCGAACCCGGGATCGAGCTCGGCACCGGATTTCGGTCTAAAACTTAACCAACATGGTTTTTTTTACTTCAACGCGGCGTCACCTATACCACAGAACATATATTAGTTGACCTATACCAGTGGTCCTCAACCTTTTTTTCATGCGGGCCACAAACTTGTTTTGGTCGTGGTGTCGCGGGCCGCAACAAAAATTTTGTAGGGTTAAAAATCAACATTCTTCAAAATTAACGATTTAAAAGTGGAAAAAATTTAACGTCTCTCACGTAAAGTGAGCGTGAATTTCAAAATTGTTTAACATCACGCGGGCCACAAATAAAGTCCCGGCGGGCCGCGTGTTGGGGATAGCGGACCTATACATAATGATATAAACTAGCTGTTCCGCGCGGCTTCGCCCGCGTAATTTAGGAATTTCACGCAACCGTACATTTTTCCACCAAAAATAGCCTATGTCCCTTCACGTGGTCTATTATTCATGTTTGCCAAATAACATAAAAAGTACTCCAGTAATTCTCAGGATAATTTAAGCTATTTGATATAATTTCCCCCAGTTTTTCCACATTTTCCTCTATTTCTTCGCTCTTATTAGTCTTAGCGTGATAAAATATAGCCAATAGCCTTCTTCGATAAATGGGCTATCAAAAATGAAATAATTTTTCAAAAGGGAACAGTAGTTACTGAGATTAGCGCGTTCAAATAAGCCCTTTCATATAATTTCCCCCGTTTTTTCCACATTTTCCTCTATTTCTTCGCTCTTATTAGTCTTAGCGTGATAAAATATAGCCTATAGCCTTCCTCGATAAATGACCTATCTAACACTGAAAGAATTTTTCAAATCGGGCCAGTAGTTCCTGAGAATAGCACGTTCAAACAAACAAACAAACTCTTCCGCTTTATAATATTAGTATAGATTAGTATAGATATGCGCCCGGGCTATACACAAAATATAGCAATAAACGTTCGGTTCGGTTACGCTGACTGATCACCGCCAGAACTTTTATGTACGAGTAATTTGATATTAAATAATAATAAATTAAAACTAGTGCTAATTGGCATTTCTAATTAGAACGAGTCTGGTTTTAATGAGTATAAAAACTACTTTTTAACCGACTTTTATAAATTATAATCATACTTCTTCGGTAAACTTCGCGGTATTATATAATTTACGAATCTACTTTAGGTTTAGAGGGTATACGGGTTCTCTAATCCCTTGTATAGACTGAGCTGTGCAGGTAGCATTGCTGAAAGAGCATTTTTTTTTTCACCATTGTATGGAGAAATTATTGACGCGGGGCGCTTGCCCATGCAAACGACAAAAAAAAAGACGGGTTGCACGCCGGGAGTGCCGGCAGAAGTGAAAACTTGATTATTAACGTTGTGCATTTTTTTAACCCATTTTTGAAGTGAAAACTTCTTTAGCGGCGTTAAGCACTTTTGTGGGATGGGTAAAAACTGTGAAACTCGCGCCAGATTTTCGTGTTGATCGAAAAACCATAGAAAACGCGTAAGACGGTTGGAGAGTAGTGTTTTGTGTCGAAATCGAACTCGAACTCGAACGAAATGTACAGTCGGGGAAATGAGTTGTTTAGCAGAAATGTACAGTCGGGGAAAAATTGTGCTAAGCAGAAATGTACAGTCGGGGAAATGAGTTGTTTAACAGAAATGTACAGTCGGGGAAATGAGTTGTTAAGCAGAAATGTACAGCGGGGAAATGAGTTGTTTAGCAGAAATGTACAGTCGGGGAAATGAGTTGCTTAGCAGAAATGTACAGTCGGGGAAATGAGTTGTTAAGCAGAAATATACAGCGGGGAAATGAGTTGTTTAGCAGAAATATACAGTCGGGGGAATGAGTTGTTTAGCAGAAATGTACAGTCGGGGAAATGAGTTGTTTAGCAGAAATGTACAGTCGGGGAAATGAGTTGTTTAGCAGAAATGTACAGTCGGGGAAATGAGTTGCTTAGCAGAAATGTACAGTCGGGGAAATGAGTTGTTAAGCAGAAATATACAGCGGGGAAATGAGTTGTTTAGCAGAAATGTACAGTCGGGGGAATGAGTTGAACAGAAATGTACAGTCGGAGAAATGAGTTGTTTAGCAGAAATGTACAGTCGGAGAAATGAGTTGTTTAACAGAAATGTACAGTCGGGGAAAATGGTGCTAAGCAGAAATGAACAGTCGGGGAAATTAGTTGTATAGCAGAAATGTACAGTCAGGGAAATAAGTTGTTTAGCAGAAATGAGTTGTTTAGCAGAAATGTATAGTCGGGGAAATGAGTTGTTTAGCAGAAATGTACAGTCGGGGAAAATTGTGCTAAGCAGAAATGTACAGTCGGGGAAATGGGTTGCTTAGCAGAAATGTACAGTCAGGGAAATGAGTTGTTTAGCAGAAACGTACAGTCGGGGAAAATTGTGCTAAGCAGAATGTACAGTCGGGGAAATGAGTTCTTTAGCAGATGCGCTGATTAAGGCCGCGTTTCCACCTGCAAGACAGCTGTCGCGAGAAGTGTCTGACAGTCTGTCTGACAGCAGCTTTTTTTTTCGATTGTCAATATTTTTTAATCGATTGTAAGGGTTTCGATTAATTAAGTAATTAAAACGATCGTTTTTTTTTTAAATTATTTTTTTTAATCGATTTTCATAAAAAATAGGTTGAAAAAATAATGCACAACGTTAATAATCAAGTTTTCACTCCCGGAGTGCAACCCATATTTTTTATGAAAATCGATTAAATTTTTAACCCATTTTTTATCGTATAAATGTATCATATAAAATCGATTTTTAAAACATCGTCAATCAAGTTGTTTCGATCAAGTTTCGATCAAGTTTCGATCAAGTTCCGATCAAGTTTCGATCAAGGTTTCGATCAAGGTTTCGATCAAGTTTCGATCAAGTTTCGATCAAGTTTCGATCAAATTACTATCAAGTTTCGATCAAGTTTCGATCAAGTTTCGATGAAGTTTCGATCAAGTTTCGATCAAGTTTCGATCAAGTTTTGATCAAATTTCAAATCGAGTTCGAGTTCGAGTTCGACATAAAACACTACCAACCGTCTTACGGTTTTTATAAGTATGGTTTTTCGATCAGCACGAGAATCTGACGCGAGTTTCACAGTTTTTACAGGTTTTTACCCATCCCATAAAAGTGCTCAACGCCACTAAAGAAGTTTTCACTTCAAAAAATTTGCTCGTTCAGCGCTGCTACTTTCACAGTGAACTCTATGTAAGGGACACACTATAAACTGCCCTAAAGTACATATTATCACTTAGGCCGGTATTTTTTTTTTTTTTTCCGAAAGGGTCTAAGCTACTGGTCTGGTTAAGACCATGGTAGTTTAATCGTGGCTATAACTAGTCTGTTGCTAGTTGGTTTGGAGATAAACAATGAGGGGGCCTGGCCCCCTCTCCTAAAGTCACACGTGTGACATTATAATCGGGCAATATTGGGGAGAGCTACGAGAATAAGCTATTTTCATCTGACGTGGGGACACGGATCCCCCCTGCTCTTAAGGGGTCCGACCCCTTACTCACTCTCTGACGAGTGAGGCTGCTCGCGCGCGGTAGCACAAACTAGCTGCGTACGAGTTATCGCGGTAGATGAGCTCAAGTTATTAATGTTATTGCACAAAAGAGGGCCGTCCCTCTCCCCTTCCGAGTCCGGTTGGGGTGACATACGCGTGTATGTTCTAATGTCAAAGTAATTGGTAGAGCTCTCTACGACAATGTCGCGGTCGCGGTCACGATTTAGGTGTGTTCCTATGCTATCCGCATGCGAACTCGAACCCGGGATCGAGCTCGGCACCGGATTTCGGTCGGTCTGTCTGTTTGTCGTTCGGGTCGTGTTAAGTCCTCGGGGAAGGCGCCGGCGTCGTCCCCGGTGCAGTACTAACCACGCGGGTGAGTGTGATTTGTGTTTGCGTAACTGTACACAGTACGTTACGTATTCTGTGATGGGGTCTACAGGGTCGGCTAAGATATGCTTAGGCCGCCTGAAGGGGTATCGGAATGTCCGTGCGTCATGTTCGTAGTCCACAGCCTTACGAATGAGCGGATTGGGATGTACTTTTCCTTTCTCAAAGAATCTCTCCGAGAGTTCTTTGATGTAGGCTTTGATAGTGATAAGCTCGCAGTCTCTATGCAAGTCGATGTTTCGCATGTAACGGGGGGCACCTGTTGCCATGCGCAAAAAACGGTTTTGAACTCGTTGCAATTGGTTCATCTGATTGTCACTTATGTGTGCGAAAGAGACGCACGCATAAGTGAGTATCGTTCTTATACATGTTTTGTATAAGGTGAGCTTATGTCTTAAGGACATTTTGCTACTCGCGTTGAGTAAAGGATATAATTTGTATAACACAAATTTCGCTTTACGTACGGTATTCGATATATGGTTCGTGAATGACATCGACTTGTTTAGTACTACTCCTAAGTATTTGACAGCCGTGACTTCGGGAATTAATTTTCCGTGCAGACTAATAGGTTGCATTTTCTTACGTTTTAGTCCGTTAAATAATATAGCGTGACTTTTGTCGGGGTTTAGTTCGATTCTCCATTTTGCGAACCATTTACCGAGTTCGGTAACTGCTTCTTGGAGTTTTTTGGACGCGAAAGCTATTTGGCGATGAGCAAAGAACAGGGCCGTGTCGTCTGCGAATAGCGCTTTTTGTACTCGAGGGTGGGTGGGCAAATCGGACGTGTAGAGATTGTAGAGGGTCGGGGAGAGAACCGAGCCCTGCGGTACTCCAGCCTCTAGATATCTAAGTGAAGACAGAATGCCTTCAACTCTAAAACGAAATTTACGGTTTTTGAGGTAGTTACTTATTATTATAACAAGACTATCGGGAATGCCGAGTTTAAAAAGTTTATAAATTAGCCCATTGTGCCAAATTTTGTCGAATGCTTTTGCGACATCAAAAAAAACAGCGCAAGTCGGTCTCCTATTGTTCTTTTGTTCTAATATGTACTCCGTTAGGCGGTGTACCTGAGCGGGACAGCTGTGGAATTCGCGGAATGCGAATTGTTCGTCAGGTAAGAGTTTTTTATCAACTATGACGTCTTTTAGGCGTCTTAGTATAACTCTTTCGTAAATTTTACCGAGGCAACTAATTAAGCTAATTGATCTGTAACTACTTGGTTCCGTCCGGAGTTTACCCGGTTTGTGGATACCTATTATTATAGCTACTTTCCAAATATCTGGGAATGAACATCCTAGTAAAAGGGCGTTAAAGATGTTCACGAGTAATTCAATTATAGTGGAAGGTAGTAATTTAAGGGTTTTATTTGAGATACCGTCGAGGCCTGGGGCCTTTCTGGAATTCAAATCTTTAATAATATCTTTGATTTCCTCCGCATCCACCGGCCTGAGGGGCTCTGATGGTGGGGCCATGAGTCGGCTTTCTACCTCGGTATTGACTAGATTAACATGATCGGGGTCAGTCGGGAGAGTACTAGGTCGGCACTGATTTTCTATGGTGTCGGCCAAGCATTCGGCTTTGTCAATATCTTCCAGTGCAGGAGGACGATTTGGTCTGTTTAGTGGAGGCATGTCGCTCTCCGTATCTTTTTTGAGGGACTTCGCCAGCGGCCAGTAGGCCGTGTGAGACGGTTCGAGTTCGCTAAGAAGTCGATCCCACCTCTCGGCTTTGTGTTGTTTGATTTTATATTTAACTTCCCTCTCGTAGTGACGGAGGGCCCTCCTCCAGTCTTCCGATGGGTAGCGATCGTACGTGCGTTTAGCCGCGTTACGGAGTCTGATGGACTCTTTAATATCATCTGGGAGAGGCCAGCGATTCTCATGGATCGCTGGCATTTCCCTAGAAGATTTTTCGATGTTCTCTACCAGATGATCAGTCAAGTGGAGAGAGGCCTCAAGCGCTACTTTAGAGTTTTCTATGAAATCGGGAATGAGATCGAGGTGACTCGATTGAAGGTTTTCTAGGTTATCTGCTAGTAATTTATAATCAATTATCTTTTTAGTACTAGCAGCGAGTTGGTTAGAATTACCAAGCGCAATTTTAACTGGTCTGTGGTCCGAGTTAAGCTCGTGGATTGTTTCCAAAGATATGTTGAGGTTAATGTTTTTAACTAACGCAATATCAATAACACTAGGGTTATGAATAAGGTTGTTACTACGGCTAGCAGTGTCGTAGCGAGTGGGGTCGTTAGGGGCTAAAATTGCAAAATTTAAGGAGTCGCTTAGGGCGGTTAATCTAATGCCATTCGTATTAGAGATGACATTGCCCCACTCTGTGTGTTTGCAGTTTAGGTCGCCGGCAATGATGACGGCGTTGCCTAGGTTAAATAGTGATCCTAGTTCGCTAGAAGTTATGGGCATTTTGCTGGCTAAATAGGCAGATACAATTATGATGGGTTGATGGTCTGTCATGCTAATGTGACAAATAGAAGTTTCTAAATTAGTTAGGGATAGGGGTTCTAGGGGAACACAGTGCAATGATTTTTTGTAATAAATCATTGTGCCTCCGAGTTGGGATCGGGTTCTGTCATTTCTAACTATTTTATAGTTAGCTATTTTGGGGCTTTTTCTACTAGGCTTAAGGAACGTCTCCTGCACTAGTAAAATATCGACATTGTGGTTTATGACGAATTCGCGGATTTCGTCTATATTATTATGTATGCCGTTTGTATTAAACGTAACTACCTGTAGGGAGCGCGGTTTTATCCTTCCAGTGGAATCCATTAGTTAAACGATGGTGATAAATTGAGGGAATTGATCCTGCGGATCAAGTCGTTATAAGTCGACAGACAGGCGGATAATTGTGAAAAAGTCCTAGCCGTCCGTAGTCCGTAGGAGAAATCGGCTACCTCTGACGGGTTTATGAGGCTTAGGAAATCGGTCACGTACCCCAGATCGTCTCCGTAATTGGGGGTTATATTCGCGGGGAGAGTGGGCTTTTTCGCGGGAGGCGCGGCTTTTGCCGCTGGTGTTGCGGGCTTTGTCGCTGGGGGCGCGGGTTTTGTCGCGAAGGGCGCGGGTTTTTGCGCGGCGGTGGGCTGGGCCCTGTTGGGGGGCACGGGGAAGTTATTTGGGGCACTACTGTTGTTCACCCAAGGTGATTTAGTGGGAAGCGGAGCAGGGATAAATCTCTGCTTTGTTTTTTCCTTATTATTTCTCTTTGTTTGAGGCGCAATTCGTCTCTTTACTTTAGGTGCTTTTACACACCCTCTGTAATTAGCCGGGTGGCCTTGTGTTTTGCATAGCACACAGCTGGGGGGTTCGGACTCCTCAGCTGGTGCTTTGCGTGGGCAGTCAGAGGTGCCGTGGTCTCCGAGGCACTTGACACAACGCGGTCGGGCTTGGCAGTTTCGCGCGGAGTGCCCGTAAAGTTGGCACCTGTGGCATTGGCCAGGAGTGCCTCTTTTACGGGGGGGTTCCACGCGTATGCCGGTTATGTTACATACAGCGCGTATGTTAAAAATTTCCTTACCCTCGGGGGTAAGGGGGAGGATCACTAGTACCATGTTGTACACGTGTTTTTTGACGGGGTGGTACATCCTGTGTACCTCGGTCGCCGGGTAGCCTTGGGCTATTAGGTCTTCAAGTACATCCCTTTCGGAGATGAACTTGTCGACACCTACTATGACGACGCGGAGGACACGTTCGTCCTCTAAGGCATAGGTGTGGTAACCTATATTTTTTCCGCGGAGGAATGCAGTTAGGAGGCGATGGTCCTGAGGCGTTTGGACCTGGACCTTTATCCCGATCGGAGTTGTGGTAGCCGTCGAGTAGCGAAGCTTTTTCTCGTTTATCGCGGCGGAAATGATATTCCATTTTTCCTTCTCCTGTACTATGATAGGAGGAGGCATTTTGGGAGCGAGTTCCATCTCGGAAGCCAGAGGGGCCTGAGACGGAACTATTTGCGAGGCCTGCGAGGCCTGGGATGCCTGAGGGGCGATCGGGGGGCGAACGGGGGACGCGGCACTGCTAGTCTGCACGGACGTCACGGGTAGCTCGGGCCTAGGGGCCGGTTTAGTCTTTCTAGACTTCGGTTTTCCGACCTGTTTAGTCGGGGAGGACAAGGCTGGAGAGGAAGAGCCTTCGGCGCGCTTTCTCTTCTTCGTCTTTTTACTGACGACCGTGGTGAAGTCACCTTCACCAAGGTCAGTCTCTTGCTCCGAGCAAGACATCTCAGAAGGAGACGAGTAAGTAAGTCGGGGGGCCACGGACTCTACGAGAGTCACGGCGGTGTCACAGTCGGGAGACACGGGGGAATCAGCATCGTGATTTCTCACGAAGTTGTCCCATCTTTTCGCGGCGTCGGGGTACTCAACTTTAAGGAATGACAAGAATTTGTCAATCATGTCGGCCATGATGTCGGTCGGTCAGTCTGCTCTTAATGGAGAATTTTCGAGAGGGTACAACCCCGCCCGGCGACCGGGAGGGGAGGTGTGTAAAGAGGTACGAACCTCGTGTAGTGTACCTATTTTTCGTATCACCGTACTTACGATGTGTTCCTGGCGGTCGGGAAACACACACAAAAACTCACAACACTAGCACTCGGGCGCTGGCGAGCAAGGCGCGGCGCGACCTACGGCGGCAAGCGCGGGCGAGGGCCCACACTCGGGCGAGGCAAACAAGCGCCGGCGCAGAGTTCGCTCGATCGCGGACACACTAAAATCGAAAAACCTCGAGGCGCGGACGTGATCGCGAAATCGCAACAAGCACAAAGTGTGCCGAGCGAGAGCGCGCTGTCTATAGAAAGAGACAGCACCACAGTCACCTAGCAGCGTGCACTTGAGCGGGAAACGCGTGTTCATCGGACGGGATCCGAGAACAGACTGTTAGGCCGGTATAAATAGTCAGTAAGTACTCAAGATGCATCTCGGTCTCAAGACGCCGTTCGGCTCTATGATTGGTCCAAATTTTGACAGCCAACCAATCACCGAGCCTGAACCGTGTCTTGAGACCGAGATGCATCTTGAGTACTATTTATACCGGCCTGAGTTTTGTTAAGTACTTACTTACATCTTGTATAAGTACTTGCAGTCTACAACTTCACTCATTATTGACAGCGTTCGCTGTTCGAAGTGAAGTTTACCACAGAATATTATTTAAATTCAAATTAAAACAGAATAACTTCATAATCTGTTTGAATTTTAATTCAAATAATATTCTGCGGTACATAATCTTCACTTCGATCTTTGGTAAAGTAAATGGTATCATGAATCATCAGTCTATTTCTATAAGTACCTAATATTGCTTGTAAATTGTACATGGTTCATAATAATTTATTTTATTCTAATTTCAAAATGTTATAAGTAATTGTCGCAAAAAAATCTTCACACAAAAAGGAGGTAAGTAAGTAGTATGTTTGAGTGTACCTTAGATACTTTTTGTGCTATATATGACATAATACATATTAGGTACATATTATCGTACAGAGTTTTTATGAGGGTCTTTACAGAAATAGCCATGACATCTTTGACAAAGAATGGACTGTAAAGTAGGGTTGCCAACCGTCCTGGTTTTTGTAGTGTCCTGGGACGTCCTGAATAGTTTTTCAGCAGCGTCCTGGGTTGTCCTGGGTTTTTTAATTTTAAAATTCGCGCGCCTCTTTTTAAATTTTTACGCTACGAGCGTGAAATGTGATTATTTTAATTACTTGAAGTCCATTTCATCTGTTTTCACTAGAATCTAGATATTTATTTAACTACTAGATGATGCCCGCAACTTCGTTGCGCCAAAATTCATTTATCGCGCGAGAACCGTACATTTTTCCAGGATAAAAAGTATCCCATGTCCTTTCCCGGGACTTAAAATATCTCCATACCAAATTTCAGCAAAATATGTTCAGCGGTTCGGGCGTGAAGAGGTAACAGACAGACAGACAGACAGGCAGACAGACACACTTTCGCATTTATAATATAAGTATGGATTGCAACTCTATTAAGAGGGCGACTAACGCAAAAAATCAAACATCGTCCTTCTCTCTTTACACTCACGCCCGTCTTTCATAATATGCCAGGTGAAAAACGACGACGCGGAATCATCGCCAAGTTAGTTTTTTCTCAATAACTCGATAAATGATAGAATTTTATACAATGTCTTAAAATATTAACTTAGTGTAATGCACGGTTACGGCAATATAATATGAAAAAAGTGTGTCAGCTCCGACGCACGACTGGAGTTTATTCCTTAAGTACGAGTATCTAACCATACGCAAAAAGAGTTTATTCAACTGAAAAAAGATTAATATAATATGAAATCAGATGTTCTGACAATATTATCTACACCCCTTTCTGCCATAGTTATTTCAAAATATTTTTTTCTCAATTCCAAGGCCAGAATCGAATGGATCGAGAGGAGAATGGATGAAGAGGAGAAAAATCCAGGAAGATCAAGCCGAAGAAACTCATATCCAGGACAAATAGTTGCCGAGTTACAAGCATTCAAACTTTGACATTGACAGCTCGGCAACTGTCAAACGTCGAACAAAAGCGGCCATAACTCAGCTTCCAATAGGCCTAGAGGAACGGGGTTTCTTCTAACATCAAAGGCAACACCTCGGCACCCCCTCCCTGAATTTGAACTAAATCAGAGACATCATTTTTTTTTCAATTCTAAGGCCAAAATCAAATAGAGGAGAAAAATCCAGGAAGATCAAGCCGAAGAAACCCATATCCAGGACAAATAGATGCCCAGTTACAAGCATTCAAACTTTGACATTGACAGCTCGGCAACTGTCAAACGTCTTACTAAAGTAGCCATAACTCCGCTCCCAATAGGCCTAGCGGAACGGAGTTTCTTCTAACATCAAAGGCAACACCTCGGCTACCCGCTCCCTGAATTTGAAATAATTATATTATTATATAATTATATTATTTTATTATATAATTATATTATTTTATATAATATTATATTCCGATAGGTATATTACCTTTATGGTCTTAATACACTCACAGCCAAATTAGAAAGTTTCCGTCGTCCAAAAACGTGACACATTTACGTTACTTGTTAGTAGGTTTCACTCCTCGGATTTTTCTCATACCGGGCGCCTTATATATGAAAATCGATTCTTAAGGAGTAAACTCCAAAAATTCGTAAAAATTATATCTTTGTCATTCTATCGAGAAAATTTTAACATTGTGTTTTCGCTCAAATCAAATTCTTGGAAATACAATGTAGTATTTATGTTTAGAAAATGAAACAATGCGGGGCTTATTTTCAAGTATGAAAATGAATTATAAAATCGACAATTTTGGGTTAGTCGCCCCCTTAATGCGTCCTGTTTTTATACTGATTGTCCTGGTTTTTCCAACTTCAAATCCTGGTTTTTTGAATTTGAGGTTGGCAACCCTACTGTAAAGGCGTCTTATTACTTATAGCCTATGCCCTATAGGGTTTGAAAGAAGCTTTTATCAAATTTCTTTAGAGGTCATCTGAATGGTTTTAAACTTTAAAGTAAAATATTATACTGTATATTAACCTTAGGCATAGACTAAGGAAAATATACCTACCTACTCAGGTTAAGATCTAGCGACGTACTTTGTGAAGATTTAGATTTTAACTACATTCAGTAAATAGTAGGTAAATACGATATGCATATTATTATAACTACATATTATTGTAATTTGTATGTAATGCTAAACGCATAATATTTAAATAACTACAATTTTATGGACTACCTAATTAGGTGGTACTACCACGGACCACCTAATTAGGTAGCCGTATAGGGCTTTGTATACAGTAGTTCTACTTGCTACAAGATGAATAATTAAAAGTCAAATATTATCATAAACATTATTAGGATAGGCACTGGGCAGACTCTTAGAAGAATAAAATGTTTCTTTTGCTATAATATTTTATAAAGATTGTTATAATATTTTTTGTCTTTTTTGCCTATAGGGCAATTCCATGTAAAAGTCTACCATAAACTAAGAAAATAAATACCTGATTTTGGTATTAAAAATACTTAATTATAGTCACAACATTATGGTATTATTAAGATTTTATAGAAGCAACAATTTCTAAGCATTACATTTCTAGCAAAGCTGCCATTTGTGAGATGATGTCGTGGGCTCGGCTGACTACGGTTTTGTGTGATGAAGTTCTGACTTAGTTTTCACGTTATATATTCTAAATAATTGTCATATTTTGTTACACACCGATTGTTCAAACAATTAAATACCGATATAGCTTTTGAGATTCGAGAAAATTCATTTTTATAAAGATATAATAAGCTTGTAAGATCACAGTGTCGAGTTGTAGTGTCGGTCACATAAAAAACATTACTTTTGTCTTTAACTACAGTAAAATTATTTTAACATCAATAAAATTAGAAACTTTCCTACGTGACGGCGTTACTCAAAATGATGCCGACATTAAAAATTTGTAATCTTTTTTTAAAACACCTAAACTCTCAAAAACATTTTTGTAGTGTCAGTCACATTATAGAGTCGATCACGCCCAAAAGTAGCGTTTTGTTTGTTATTTTTTGCTGATAGATGGCGAAAATGGCTATAGAAAGCTGAGAGAGAAGCAGAAAGCTAATTAATTATTATTTTAAGAACCTGCCAGACATCAAAGTCAAATAAAATCTAAAATTTAGCGATGTATAGAAATGGGAAGCAATTGTGACAAAAATCTGGCAGTAGAAAATGAGATTCTTACAGATATCGCAAGAAAATAATATAAAGTTATGGATCTTTAAACTTTATTGGAGGTAAATTAGATCTGCAGAACTGGAAACCTTCTAAAGTAATAGCGACCGAAACTCCATAGTGTCTGGTCGTTCTTACCTCTATAGGGCTTATATAAAGGAAAATTTTTAGCTTAAAAAAAATTACGAATGTCTGCCTGTCGCTGGCTCTTGGGTTAATAAGTTAATAGTTTTTGAGAAAATTTCGTGTTGAGTTATTTTTTGACAAATTATTAGTAATTTTGTTTTTGTGATGTTTAACTTCAAAAAAAGCATTTTAATGAATTAACTAATTACTGATTTGCTTTTATATAATTTTAGAGTTCGTAATGTACGTGCTGAGATATATAAATTTTAAGGTTTCATGTAAAACTACCGACTTTTACCTGCACAAAGTGAGTGTAGTGTCAGTCACGTTTTGGGCTGTAGTGTCGGTCACAATTTATTTTGCTAATAAATATTTTTTTAAATAACTTACAGGTTATAGGTAACCATTTTATAATAGTTTATTTCATGCACTTTCGATAAAAATACAAAGTAGAGTTATTTAGCACACAGAGAGGAAGATTATTGGTGTTTACAAACACTCTCGGAAACGACTTCCTTTTGCATGTAGTCACGTTTATGTTTGACTAAATAAAAGCTATTTGAAAAAAACAGTGATTACCATTTTTATACATAAGTAAGCTTATTTAATCTGCTATAAAGCCATCTTAATATTGATATTTAACAACATAATAGTAACCATAATATATGACAAAATAAAACGCAAGTCGTATCAAATGTAGAGTCAGTCACATATAGAACTGCCCTATAGGCAAATCTAGTATAATAAATAATAATCCATGAGCTCTTCCTAGTCTACGATCTTGAACGAACAACTATCGCAAACAAGTTCCATACTACTACAAATTGTCTCGTGAGTTGTGTCCTGTAGCTTATGAATTTCCGTTACTACCTTTTTTGCTAAACCACAATCGCGGTAGCATAGAGTAGGCTCGAAAACACGTGTTAAAACATGAACGTAAGGTTGGCAGGTCTGGCACTTTTGCACTTGGCAGTAATTATTTGTTTCACATCGAAATTATAACGGCTATAACGCAATTAATTATTCCATCGCGTCGTCCGAAAATTTGGCTCCAAGCTTTAATAATAATTAGTATTATTATCTGAGGACTGCATTTTGGCACTCTCTCTCTGTTCTAGCAGCCCCTATTCTGATTTCTGGGCTTATTAAGTAAGGTAAAATAGTTTTTAGCTAGAAACGATGAAAGGGATAAAAAATCTAGTGATGTTCACATCCAATGTAATGATATTAAGTATATAAAAAACTCAAAGTTAACATCATAAATATTAAGTACTGTTCTGTTGGATCCACAAAAGTCAAAACTCGTGGAACATTTCATTTTCAGCACATTTTTTGGTACTTGGTAGGTATATTGTATTGCCTTAAATATTTTATGGCATTACCTGCTACTCTCATTGATTTGAGCCATGTCATAGTAAAAGGAGGGGAAGTAGGGTAACTCCGGCCCAATCCGCGATTTAATTACCTACTGTCTTAGGGTTGTCAATTTTAGGCGGTGGCGGCGCGGCGGCGTTGTGATGTGGGAGCGGCAAGCGGCTGTCCGCGCTTCGTTCGCAACATGAACAGCGGCAACGTCGCGGTCTTCCGACTTTTAATAATTCGGTCAATTTTCGAGCATATTTGCATGCATATTTTGGCACTTGGATCGTGCATATAATCCGATGTCTAAATAAAATTATAAATATACCCTTTATAACAACATTAAATACTAACGCCTCTCTTATAGGTACCTACTATAAACAAATCTGTTGTTATGATTCGAACTTTGCTTTATGTATATAATTAATATCTGATTTACAATTAGTCAATTACTTATTTTTAATTACGATTTAAAATAAGTAATTGACTGTAAGTAGTTAATATAATATACCTACAATACAGAGAAATCGGCATTACTAAATGTAAACAAAGCAATAGCGGCAAATTAATTGACTGATCAAAAGTACTTACCTAAAACATTCTCTTATATTTTATACTATGTCCTACTGGGCAAGTTTGTGTGATAGAAAACTAATACAATAAAAAAAGAAGTAAGTAGGTATATTCTGATCATCAAGTAAAAATTATATTATGCTAGAATAAGAGAGTAGTACTTACCTTTCCTGTTCAACTGGTAATTTAAACAAAGACAATTCTGGAATTGTTGCATTATTATTAAAACACCCAAACACACAGCAATATTTATTACTCCTGCGATTATGATCGGACATTTTTGTCCCGTTTGGCGCGGCGTGGCGCGACGCGGGCGTGCAGCGTAAGCCCCGCCTAGTATGGTCCGAAAACGGTCCGAGATTTTAATAAGTATGCGTGCGGCGACGCATTGATACTATGGCGCACACATACAAGCCGCGCGCGGTGCCTTTGTATGAAGATAACTTACTTCCCCTCCTTATACTATGGTGTGGGCTGTAGCCGCCAAACCGTTCATATCAGGCGGACGGATATAATCAAGCCTAAGTTTTACCAAAGAAGTAACAAGTACATACATACATAACAGTACAGCATACTGATTCTTCATTGTTACAAAAAACATCGCATAATAATATCCTGTTATACCGGTAAGTCGGCGGCCGGCGCCAGTCAATGAAATCGCGATTCTTTCTCATCGAGCATTAGAAAGAGATAACCTATCTTACGTCACCATTTCTCATCGAAATAAGTGAGATGGAGTGATTTCGCTGAGAATTGTGTAACTTGCACGTGAATGCTTTACATTCATTTAATTAAGAGTGTAACCTACTTTGTAAACGATTTAACCCTAGATAGCTAACCTCCGTCGAATCGACGGGCGGCGCAAACTAATATCGTTATATTTTTTTAATGTCGCGTCCGAATATCTTGTTTCGTCTATTTAACTCATTTGCCGGTGAGGTCGTTACAGTGGCACACTCGTCGTACAGGTAAGTGCCATAGTTTTCGGTATATGCAGACTTTGCCCGTCGTTTCGACGGGTGGTTAGCTTTACCGTTAGTTTTTCTACTGAAATGCGTGTATTTATTTTTGACGTAAACTGTGTTTTTTTTTAGATTTTTACCATGTTTTCGTTAATTTCAGATGCTATAAATAATTTATTAAACCAAGAGCTTAGTAAAATAAATATTTAGAAGCGTTCTTTCTAAACAGCCATCGACTATAGTGCGCAGAGCAGTTGTCGTCGGGCCAAGCTTCTTTAGAGGGAATAGAGAACGAAGAAGAGTCTTTTCAAAATTCTTTAAGACAAAAACGGTAAAGAAAACCATGTGAGAAATGCTACTACAAGAAAAGCGCATGAACAAAAGTATATTTTGCTATAATTGTAAGGTAGCAATACGAGGTAAACAAAAAATAAATTTTTGTATCACATGTGCTAAAGAAAAGTAGTTTATTTTATTTTTTATTACGTTTTATATTTCTATGTGCCATATAATGCCAAAAAAACTGATTGTTTTGTTTTGAGTAATATTTTATTTTGTATAAGAAGAGAAGGTTTGATTGAAAATGTTCCAATTTTTTTAGAGGTCTAAGAAAAAAATTTTAGCTTCAAAAGTAAATAAAAAAATGTAAATATGCAAAGTGTTGTTTTATTGATAAGCTCATCATATATCTGTAAAAAAAAACCAGGTCCAGAAAGTGGTAAAATCTCAATAAAAATACTAATTTTTTAATACCCGTCGTTTCGACGGATGGTTAGCTTAAACAGGGTCTCCCAGAAGGTTAGATATCTAGTATCTAGGGTTAACGTCACTTAACTTTCGCACATATTGAAACAATTGCAAAGTAGGTATGATTTCCTCACTGCGCTGCGTTATACAATTACAGTTTTGCATACACCAGCAATTTTTACAGGGCCTGAATTATTTAGTTTAAAAGGTAAAACGTTTGCTAAATCTAAACAATGTTGAAAAAGTTAAAAGAGTACAAAAAACAAGATGGCGTACCTCGTGAAAAAATATGCCGCCAAAATTGACAGCCAAACGTCATTCTCCAGGACCGTTAGGAATTTGAAAAGCGAAGTCGGCGTCCGGGGCAGCTTCATCAAAATGGTGATTCCTACCAAATCGTAGTACGGAACAGTGAAGTCTACGACATTTTCCCTTTCCGCCATTACCGATAGTGACGTCAGACCTATGTCAGCTCTTTTTTCCATCAGTTCCTTGATAATGCCATTCCAGTTGCCATTCTCATCCATCGTTCCGAAGTTGCCATCGGGTGCTAAAGTTATTTCGTAGTCGAACTTCACAATCTGTCGGATACCTTCGATCAAATCTATGCAGTAACCTTTGAAACCCTTCGGCGCGTCGTCGTCTTTAATGATGAAAGGATTTTGCTGCAATAAAAGCAGATCATTTACATTTTTCAAAATTAAAGAGGTAAAATTTATTTGTGAGAATAATGGTTAGTAAAAAAAGACGGGTTGCACTCCGGGAGTGCCGGCAGGAGTGAAAACTTGATTATTAACGTTGTGCATTTTTTAACCCATTTTTTATGAAAATCGATTTTTAAAAAATTGTCAATCAAGTTGTTTCGATCAAGTTTCGATCAAGGTTCGATCAAGTTTCGATCAAGTTTCGATCAAATTTCAAATCGAGTTCGAGTTCAAGTTAGAGTTAGAGTTCGAGTTCGACACAAAACACTACTCTCAAACCGTCTTTTATATCGTATTTTATATGGTTTTTCGATCAGCACGAGAGTTTGACGCGAGTTTCACAGTTTTTACACATCCCACACAAGTGCTCAACGCCGCTAAAGAAGTTTTCACTTTAATAAAAAGGCATCCAGATTTCAACAATAAGTAACCCATCATTAACTTTCGCCTTAATACAATACAACACCTGCTTTTGCACGAATTTGTGAACGACACGACTCCTATATCCATTTTCCTTTTAAAAGTGAAGTCAAATTATAGTCCGCTTCGCACCTGATGTCTGGGACCTAATGCGAATGACCTCAGCATCGAATTAGGGCACGGAACAGATGGGGCAGGTGTGCTGTGACGTCACAGGCCACAGCGCGACACGAATACCTAAGGACATTTCACACGCCGCGATGCTCGCAAGTCGCATCGTTAGATCGATTAGCAATTTAACTTTAGCCAATTTTTGGTCAGCACTCAGCATACGTAAATCAGTTTGAAAGAAGGTACGGTACAAGATCCTTACAAAATTTAAGTAATGTATTTCGAATTTCCATGTTTCTTTAGAAATACTTATTAAATATTATGTTATTCTTGCGATTGCAAGAAAAATAAACAGTTTAAGGGCAGGTTATTCCTAAATTAGCAGGTCGATGTCTGTCAGTGCGAATATCGACGTAAATGACATTAAAATAACATTCATATCAGCGCGCCTTGTACGGTGGCGGTTACGACGCTCGCTCGCTGCGTCCATGATAGAGCGAAATAGGAGAAAAAAACCGTTTTACTTACATAAAAAAAATATTAAGGGAAAAGACCTAATGCTAGACACGGAACTAATAGATGACACTTACAACAAAAATACCATAAAAATAAGAATTACTCTACTTATTTCTCAACACTGTAAATTTTATAAGCTTCTCAAGCTATCTGTTGATGTGACAAAATATATTAGGGACGCCTTCGGGAACAAAATTTTAAAATGGGATCAGTTTTCGTAAACAATGTGACCGCGTCGACACGCGCTCGGCAATTTCTTAGCGAATAGGTTAAGGAAGGCGAAATTTTTCACGTAAGTTTTGAATACATTTATTTGATTTTTTGTAATTTCTATTGCTTTTATTGGATTAATGGTCATGTTCTAAACACTAATTAATGTTTATTTATGATTTTTTATCCATTTTCCCTAACAATATAAAGGGTGTCTACTATTAGTTCTTGAAAATGTAAAAAAACCTAATAGATGACATGGATCTCATCTTTTAGTTTTGCAATACATACTAAAGTTATTTTGTAGTTTATTCTACTGCAAATATCATCACTATTCTCTGAAAATATAATTCTATTAACAAACTAACAACTTACAACTACTGTACCGAAAAATTGACGTGGTGTCAAATATTAGACCTTGACTGATCTAAAAATCGATTGCTCTAGTTTTTCAGCAGTAAAAAGAAGAAAAAGGAGAGCTGAGAAAAGAAAGAAGAAAAAAGAAGAGGCAAGAGAAGCATGGATACTAAAGACTGAAAATAAATTTGCTAGGAAAAAAATATGAAAAATAAAAATACGAGGAAAGATAGTTTCAGCATGGAAGAAGAATGGATAGAATCTGGAGACAATGTGGATAATATTTCTGATGCATGT
The DNA here is from genome assembly GCA_905333045.1 of Lysandra bellargus. NCBI lineage: Eukaryota > Metazoa > Arthropoda > Insecta > Lepidoptera > Lycaenidae > Lysandra > Lysandra bellargus. Next base: position 3,889,038 of record HG995353.1, read on the forward strand.
AGCTACTATGATGAAGTAAATGAAATCTTTTGAAAAACGGCAAATAAAGACCTAAATAATAGGAAAAATGTAAAATGTAATGTAATGTTCTATGTCAACTATTAGCTCATATTGGTGTCTACTATTAGTGATGTTCGTTTTTTGTGATCCATTAGGGCTTATGACTAAGTTTACAAAAAGGCCAATAATATATTTTTATTGATATATCAGAGAACAACTATAAATAGTTTTAATTTGTTAAAGATACAAAAGACATAAAATAAGTTATCAATCTTTTATTTTCATAAATCTACTGCTCCTAGGTAGACTATCCTAACATCAAAAACACAACTTTACAGGAGGAGCGTTTGAAGTTGCAAATTTGAACCACGACTTTATTTTTTAACCGATTGTTATAAAATTTGGCATGAGCAACAACAATAGTGTTAGGTATTAACTTATGCAATTAAATACTATATTATTAGCTTGGTTTAGCTGAAATTGTTGTTGGGATATTATTCTTAGGAAAATCTATAACGAAAATTATTGCAACTAACACTTACCACAGTTTACGTTGAAATTTCTCCTTTTTAAAATATTGTAACGTTTACTTACTATACTATACGGGGGACTTCTTTAACGTTTTTTTATAGTATGTAAGACATATCATAGTTTACAGGGGAATTGCCTAATTCGAATTTATAGTATGTTTGAGAAAATAAATTATTTATAAATTATCTTTTCTGAAAAAATTGTGAAATACCTTTAAAAATTGTTTTATAAATAGTTATATTGTTAGTATACTTATAAATAGTAGGTAGTTGACATGATTTATACCGTTAATGTGCAAAAAAGTGCTAAAATATAGTAAGTAATCAACTTAATTGGCTAGCAAAGCATCATCAGTAGCAAAAATTTTATTATGAATAATATTTTGTAACCTTTTTAAAATATTCATAATATGATAAGCTTTATAACTTAAGAGTATTTATCACAATATTTAATCCGCTTATACTTATACAATATTATTATAAATGCGAAAATGTATCTCTGTTAGTTACCTCTTTACACCCAAACAATTTTCCTGACATTTGGTATGAAGATACTTGGAGTCCTGAGAAAGGACATTTTTTACTGGGATAGGAAGAATCCTACGTCCTTTACTATACGGTCCCCGCGAAACAAACGAGTTTTGGCTCTACGGAGTTGTGGGCATCAACTACAAAATCTTAAACACTGCTATTTATATTAATTTCATGACGCTGATTTTTGTTAAGGCCTGTTATCAATTATTATTTCTTTATCGCTATCACATGGGTCCACTATTACGAACAATGGCTCCTGTGAACCAGATACACGTTAATTAAAGAATTAGGATGGCTAAGAGTGCTATGTGTCAAATGCGTAAAGCCTTGCGTGACAAAATGTTTTCTTTAAAAAGTAATACAAAACTTGTCTACACTTTAGTATACAGTACACCATACTTCAACAGACCGCAGATATATCGACGCCTTCGAGATATGATAATGAAGGAAAATGCTCCAAATTTCAATTTGACAGCTTTCGGAACCAACGCGTCCATCCTGGCTAAGCTAAAAGTTATTTTTACAAGGCTCTTAACCACAATATGCCTCAAATATATTTTAGAATACAATGGACACATAATATCCAAAAAGGAAGGAGACAATATTAAAATAGTCATTGGCAATACTGAGGTCGAAAGACCGCGGGGCCGCAGTCCCATGCGTTAGTCCGATCAAATACGCACCTAAATTATTGAGTCCATCGTTTACGACGCTCTTCAAGTGGCTGAAGATAGGCAAAGCTGGCTTAACATCATTAGAAGGAAAGTTATTTAAAGGGAAGGTCACGACCCTCTGACATGAAGAATATGACTACAGGAAGAGGACCACTTGGGATACTAGTACATGTTCTTGAAAAATTTTCAGGAAAAAAAAGAGATCATAAAATATAAACTAAGTACAATATATATCCATACTTTTGGCATAAATTCAAAAGTGTGTTTCTTTATTTGTCCATGGACATTGGGCATATTGCCTCCTCACGCCTAAGCCGCTTAACCGTTTTTTTCTGATATACTGTATGGGGATACTTTGAATCCGGGAAAAGGACATGGGATACTGTTATCCCGGAAAAAGGTTCCGTTCCCGGGCGACAAACGGGTAAAGACAAGTTGACCTTGAATAAGCTTAGTATTCTAAACAGAGCGAGATAGTATTTCTGTGCGATGCAACGCCTATAACTCTACAAGGCGAAGATTCAGCCTCACGTCGAATATTGTTCTCATCTCTGGGAAAGTGCGACAAAATTCCAACTATTCCATCTGGATAGTGACCAACAAAGGGCCGCTTAGATTGTAGCCAGCCATAGTGTTTCAAACAAGCCAGGCCCCTTGGAATTATGCTCAGATGTGGCTTCGCCCTGCATCTTCTATCTGCTGTATCAAGGGGAGGTGCTTCGTTATCACACCTCTTGTAACATTTCAACATCTTTCCACGGGAAAATTTACCATCTTGATGAGTCTTTCACAATAAATCTGAATCAAACTGCCACCAGCAGTATTTCCGGACCAATACGATCTGAAAACCTGAAGAAGAAAGTGACCTTCTTAAAAAGGCTGGCAACGTATTTCAACTCTTTTGATGTTGCGAGCGTCCATGGGTTGTCCACTTGCTTCCCATCAGGTGCTCTTTTGCCCCCTAATTTCATAAATAATAGTTGTAATAAAAGAAATAGATCGGTAAAGTATCGTATTTTAATGAATAGTACGACGTAGAACGTAGTAAGATATAGATACAGTAAATGAAAAATAATAGTTTCCGTAGTAGAATATTGTATAATTAACATACAATATTTATCATAACTTAAATTCCAACGAACAAAATCGTAAGTTACACTTGCAATATATTTTTCAATAGAAGTTCCAATGTAAACTATTGTAAGTAGTACAAGCTATAGTTTACGTTAAGCTTTATCCGGCGTAGACAATCGCAACCGATACATACGATGTGTGAATTCGGGCATCTGCTCCCCTATTATTCCGCGTAGACTATCGCTAAGGGACTTACAATAAATAACGTCGGAGGCGTTTGAAACATACCACAGTTTACGTTTCGAAAAAGGCACTTATACTTCGAATTTAATAATTTTTTTTGAAGATCCTAAAAGATCTAACATAATTATATGCATTTTCGCAATAAAACGAAATTTGCCATTTTGTGGCTTACGATAGTCTACCTAGGAGCAGTCGAAATATACATTTTATTACATTCAAATGTTTTATTTTTCCTTATAGTGTCTACTATTAGTTCTTTTCCCTTATAACTAAACATGTATTCAATAATTTCCCTGTAAAATTTTAATAGTAATCGAGCTCCAAATTATTTTTTGATTGAGTCCCTGTAAGTCCTATAAAACTCAAAATGTTATTAAAATCGAGGTTGTTTCGGATTTTTTTTATCGAGTAAAATTCAAAATCTGTATTGTGTTTCTAACCAAAAAAGTCACTAGTTAAAAGATGTATCTATACATGTACATATAAGTAATATATTTTTCAGTTTTTTTTATATGACGCTTTCTTTAAAAATTACTCATTCTAGTAACGTGAATTTGGAATAACGGGCCCTTAATTACTAAATTCCGTCAGACTAAAATGTAAACCTGATGTAAACGTACGTTTTCAAAGTCAAAAGAATGAAATCTTTACGTTAATGCAATCTTTTAATTTGCATGAGAGATGAGAATTGAGAGCATAATATATTTAATTTCAGAAAATTTTTTCGCATGCCCGATCTTGGTAGATGCACAATCTGTACATTGCACATTCGAAGTCATTATGCATAACTAAATGGCTGCATTATTTAAAACTCGCAGGTCAACTTGTGGTTTCTGTGTCAATGTTAAATTTTACGGGTCTAAGCAGCCAGTAACAACACCGGATTAGCAACAGATATTTTGCGTACTTTATGCTCTTGTTCACCAAAGTTTATTTGTATAGCGCTTACCAGTATTTAGGGGAACTGTTGGTCACCACAAGAGCCCTTCGTTAACATTCATATTATTAGGTAAAGAACAGACAGAGTTTTTTAGATTTTTATAAAGCCGACTCTGAGTCTCATTCAATGACTAAATATTGAAAAGTCCAATATTATTCTCATAACAATTTAATTTTTTTACAGATTTGTTCCCACGTTAAAGAAAAAAATGCTTTAATTAGACGTAAAACGATCGTTACACTTATTAAACATTTGAGCGACAATTTGAGTACCGGGTACCCACACCAGAGTTCAGAACGAGTTCAAAGTCAGAAACTAAAAACTGTTGTTTTTGTGGTTTGTACGTTAGTAGTTCTGACGAAACGACTTTCGCGTCGTGGCTGTTTCACTGTGACCACAACGCGTTGTGAGCCTTTTTTTCGCTCATCAAGCGATTTCGGTCTTTGAGCGTACTGCGTAACATTGATAACTAGACAGTAGACATTCCACGCGGCTTCGCCCGCGTAAATTAGATATTTTACAGACAAATTAGTCCACAAAAAATAGGCTATGATCCTTCACGTGGTCTACTTCTTATCTGACCCAAAATAGAAAAATTGCTCTAGTAATTCGTAGGTAAAGATAAGCCATTTCAAATAATTTCCCCCGTTTTTTTACACATTTTCCACAATGTATTAGCTCCTGTTAGTTTTAGCGTGATAAAATATAGCTCATAGCCTTCTTCTATAAATGGGCTTTCTAACACTAAAAGGATTTTTAAAATAGGACCAGTAGCTCTTGAGATTAGCGCGTTCAAATAATTTCCCCCCGTTTTTTCCACATTTTCCTCTATTTCTTCGCTCATATTAGTCTTAGCGTGATAAAATATAGCCGATAGCCTTCCTCGATAAATAGACTATCTAACACTGAAATAATTTTTCAAATCGGACCAGTAGTTCCAGAGATTAGCACGTTCAAATAAACAAACTAACAAACTCTTCCGCTTTATAATATTAAGTATAGATATAATAATAAAGAAAAATAAATTGTACTTTATTTTTCATACTTAGAGTAACCAATGTACTTTAAATGCAAAAATAAAAGTTTGCAACCCTAGTTAGTAGACTTTCTTTCGAACGAATTTGTGAATGATCTTAATCGTTTATCGATTATGCTTACGATTAAATCTATAATCTGGATGAAATGGACCAAAATAGTACTTACTAATATTTTGTTGAGAAAAAAAAATACGTGAGATTTGCCGAGACCCCCCCTCTCCCAAACGTGAGATTAGATGAGATTCGACTCGACCCCCTCCCCACCTAAACACCTCACGTAAATTGTGGATGCCACCTAATAGCCAAAAGAGGCAAAATGGAATAGGGTAAGAACTACCTACTAGAAGTAATTGAGAGGTAATGATGGGAATTAAATAACGGACTTTTCACTCAAGAATCATGACTGAAAAGTCCGTTTCCTGATTGACCTGCATCATGAGTCATGACTCAGAAGCAGGTGAATTAGGTTAATCGCACGATTTTTTTATTACTAAAATCTCTTGCTTTGAAGGATGAGCGACAAACTTTGTACAATGTACGTGTGTTATAATTTTCAGATCATATTGCGTAATGCACAATCATTTTCTCCTTGCCGCGTCTATATTTCCTATCCCTCACTCCCGATCACAAAATGGTTCATTCACCTACCTCGACCGTCACAATTCTGTAGACCAACTGTGCCGAGTACTCCGTCATGTTGTCAGGGTCGGTTAGCGACAGGGGGCTCGAGAGGCCCGCCTTCCAAGACCCCAGTGACCGGCTGCCGACCGACGCACCATCCTTGATCGTCACAGCCGCCAAATCCGTGCTGAACTCCATAAAACTCCGGCCATTCATCGGGTCGTCCTCTGGGATATAAAATGGCGCGTACGTTGGCGTTTCTTTTACCTACATCGTGAAAAAGAGCTTTATGAAGCGGACTTGGCGCCTGCTCCCAAAGTTGCTTTAGAAAGAGGTGGTGATTCGGCGTGTTATAGGTACATTGTAAACAAGTTAGTCATAACAAATTGAAACAGGCAAACATTATTGAACTAATAATAGCGTCCCAATATTTTCCTCATGTAGTGAATGCGATAAAACGACAGAAGCCGTTGGTACCTACACAGAAACAGGCGATTTACCTCTTGAAAAGCCGTTTTCAAGTCCAAAGACCTATTCGGTGTGTTCTTCCCATCGTAGTCGTCGCACGTAATATATTTCATATCGTTTGGCCATTTTCCAGAATCCAGCAGGGATCTGGAATTGTAAACGCTAATTATAGACGCCACAAATCACAATATTGCGAATTTACCTCTCGACGGATATGAACGCTTTGATGTTGGGAGACTGCACGGAAAACTTTTGACATTCATATAGGTCAAAGTCAGTGCAAACTAGTGACTCCCAGAGGTTAATCAAAGAAACTTTGTATATATTTGGTAGTGTTCAATAACTTACTTTATGGACAAGAAAGTTCTCAGAGACAGATCGAAGTAAAATGCCGAGGTTATCTCTGGTTCACCGTTCATGCTGTAGGTGGTTTTGATCTTGCCAAGCCGGTCTCTGCTTTTAGCGTCAGGAGTCGGCTTCATGTAGATAATAGTGGCATCTTTACATCCACAGCTTATGTCCCCTTTGTCCAAGGTCAGAGCGAACCACGCGGTTTTCCTTCCAAAATATTGATTCTCGTTGGCAGCGTCGAGGACATTCTTTATGGTTCGTAAACTGCCAACCACGAAGAAATTAACGATGTCCAATTCCCTCAGACTCCTCAGTTGGGTTTTGATGTCGTCCTTACTAAAACTTTTTACTGGCGTTATAACGTGACGAGTCGGTATGTTCTGAAGTAGCGATTTGTATTTGTGATCCATGACTGCAAAACGATACTCATTTTAATTTATGAATTGTAAATCAATAGGTATTCGCTATGTGTAAATACCTACCGAAAAACTCGTCGAAAATAATAGCAGCGTTGGTAATGTCTTGTTTGGTGACGATAGCTCTTATCGATTCAGGAAGGATGTCAGCCGGTGGCATTACCTGGAGCAAGAATTTAGTTTGGTTTCTATCCAAGGTTCGCCACTGCCGTAAGTCACCCGATTGGCCGAACGATCCAGAAATAGTCGGTAAAGCCAAGGCTGCAGTAAACGATTTAATGGTTTCCGAGCCCACTCCTGTCATTGTAAAATCCAAAACCACGTGCGGGGTTTTCTTCGACGAAATCATGTCGTTGTACTTTCTACAAACTATAAATATCGGTGTTTATTGAATTCCAAATAAGTCTTGATTTAGTTATCGAAGCGACTAATTACCGTTTTCCAAAAACGCCTTTGCATCGGAACGATTCCCTACGACGATAACGGGATCTATGGCGAGACCCAGGTTGGGATTCCGGCGCACATACTCTTTGGCTATTTCAAACGCCTTTTCAGCCAGTGCATTGTTCTCTTCGTTGACAAGCACTAAAACAAATTCTTTTGTTACTAGGTCACAGGGGGGTACCTACTTGTAACTTGCTTACATTTAACCAAGTATTAGGTAAAATTAAGTTAATAAATACTTAGTACTTAAATGATTTATAAATCGCTCAAAAGCAGAGTCGTTAAAAATACTAGATTTGTAAAAAGTCTTTGAATCTATACCACCCAGTTTTGAAATTTTCTTCTGTAATTGTTGTCTTTGAGCAACGGTTAACACTTACGGCTTTACCAATTGCTGCAAAAAAGCTCGTTTAATGGAATCTCAATATTATAAATGGGAAACATACAAACGTTGATATTCTGTGTAGTTTGGAGGTATGCACTGTTTATAAGCGAAAACGCAACTAGTATGAACAGCCACATTTTGAAGAATACTACTAGGCTCTACGCTAACAAATGTCCAGTGGACGCCAGTGGCCAAGTCGTCTCCAAATGTTGACCACCCCGTTGTCATGGTTACTTCGACCTTGGATACGACATACGTATTACGTAGATAATTGATGTACATTGTACCCCCATTCTAGTTATCCATTAAACAAGCAATAACTCACCTAAGCTTTCATGTAAATAGTCGTTCGTGTTATGTTTTTATGAATTCGTAAGCCCATCGATCATGACATAAAATATTTAAATGTTGATAGTATGATCAATGTCTTCAGGCGATTATGGTACATATTATGTTACGCTCAAAGACCGAAATCGCTCAGTGAGCGAAAAAATAGCTCACAACGCGTTGTGGTCACAGTGAAACAGCCACGACGCGAAATTCGCGTCGTGACTCGTGGCTCTAATGAAAATTCTGTTAAGTTCTGGCAATCACAAAAAGACCATAACGCGAAATTCGTGTCGTGGCTGATATGCTATTCGTTTTTCTTGATTTGTTCTTGACTGATGATTGTCCATAGGTATGAAAGATTATAATACATATTTGAATTACCACACGTACTACAAAATATTTTTTCTTTTACTAAATCGCTGCATAACGTGTAAATTATCATTATTATTTATAAAATATCCAGTTCCATATAACACGTTCCATATTCCAGCACGTTATGCAGTGATTTAATAAAAACCGGCCAAGTGCGAGTTGGACTCGCCCATGAAGGGTTCCGCAGCAGCAATAATGTTTGTTTTTATAAAATTAAAAGGTTTTTGATTTATTTTTATATTTTAGTTGATTTAATGAAAGTTAAAGGTTTACCATTTATGACGTATAAAAAAACTACTTGTTAGATCTCATTCAAACCAATTTTCGTTGGTAGTTTTTTTTTTTATAATAATGTACATCATATATTTTTTTTTAAATTATCATGCCCCTACTTTAGAAGTTAGAGGGGGGGGGGGGGGGGGCACACATTTTACCACTTTGGAAGAGTCTCTCTCGCAAACTATTCAAATTAGAAAAAAATTATGTTAGAAACCTCAATATGATTTTTTAAGACCTATCCATAGATAACCTATACGCATAAGTTAGACAAAAAAATTTTTGTTTCAGTTGTACCTATGGGGACCCCTAAAATTTTTAATATTTTTTTTCATTTTTGTATCAAAATCTTAATGCGGTTCACAGACTACATCTACTTACCAAGTTTCAATAGTTAGTACAGCTCTTATAGTTTCGGAGAAAAGTGGCTGTGACATACGGACGGACAGACAGACAAACATGACGAATCTATGAGGGTTCAGTTTTTTGCCATTTTGGCTACGTGATTTAGTAAAAGAAAAAATATTTTGTAGTACGCGTAGTAATGATCTTCCATACCTATGGACGATTAATCAATCAAGAACAAATCAAGAAAAACGAATAGCATATCAGCCACGACACGAATTTCGCGTTAATAATAAAATATGGTCTTTTTGTGATTGCCAGAACGCGTCGTGGCCGTTTTCATTCGAGCCACGACGCGAATTTCGCGTCGTGGCTGTTCAGTGTTGCAAAAGTTCCCGATTTATCGGGAGATCTACTGATTTTAGCGTCTCCCTCCCGATATCCCGATTTAACTGTCCTATCTCCCGATTTTTACGTTGTATGCAACGAATATTTAACATATAGCATTATTTTGCATTCTCAAGTCGACAACACATAATACTAAAATCTGTAGTAAGGGGATTCCCCAACTGAAAGAGACGGCGCTATAAGGACATCTCTTTTCTCAGCCGACTGAACATACTAACCTCTACGTATGGTCTGAAATGTTTTTCGTTCGTCCACACGGTTGTCATGGAAAGAAAGTTTAAATTTTATTTGTGTTATTTGTTAAACTGTGCACTATATGTGACGATGTCCGACTCCGATGATTCACATACTTAATAGTCCAAGAACGAGTACCTACAGGAATTAAGCGAAGAATTATACTCACAAAATTTTAAAGAATGTTTGCAAAAATAGCAACCAAAAAGTGGTATGAAAATGAATGATTTGCCATTTTCAATGTATCTTAAATGTTTTTAATAATATACTATAATTAATAGCGTAAAATATTGTTGTTTTATTTAGAAAAAAAAATCTCCCGATTTCTCCCGATAATTACCTGGAAATTTGCCCGATTTTTGAATTATCACTTTTGCAACACTGTGGCTGTTTCACTGTGACCACAACGCGTTGTGAGCTATTTTTTCGCTCACTGAGCGATTTCGGTCTTTGAGCGTAACACATACATAATATAAATTATTTACTTTTCAATGTTATGGGCGTTATGGCGGCTAAACGAGCAGGTAAATCGCCTAATAATTATCGACTAGTTTAAATAGCTGAATGGTAAAGCCACGCTTTCACTAGGGGACATTCGTCTCGCGACCTTGTCGCCCGACAAGAAATGTGTCGTGTGACGTGTCCCGCCGCCCGCGACATTTACAGGTTGCGGGACTTGTCGCCGTGCCATAGGCCGTGCGAGTTGCGACATACGTTCACCACTGACTAGTGATCACTAGTGTGAACAAGTCATACGTTGAGGAACGTGAATGTCGGACTACTTGCCTCCGCGACATATTGTCCCCTAGTGTAAACGTGGCTTTTATGTGTACTGTAAGGGCCGAATCACACGAATGGCAGCGGCGCGGCGAGCATTTTCAGTGTCATATGATTTTAAACTATCTTCATTTTTGTAATACATACACAGTATCGCTTGAGAAATCGCGGCCGTGAGACTCCAATCGATACTATGTTATTACAATATTGAAGATAAAGTTTAAAATCATGACACTGAAAATGATCGCCGCGCCGCTGCCATTCAGGTGTGATTCGGCCCTAAGGGTCTACACAGACGGACCGCATTTCAACTGCAAATTGCAGTTCAAGTAGTTTGAATGCAGTTGACACGACTGCAATAGAACTGCAAACCAAACAGTTCACACGACTGCACGCCGACTGCAACTGAACTGCAATCCGACTACGCGTTCGGTTTGTAGTTCTATTGCAGTCGTATGGCAGTCGTGTCAACTGCATTCAAACTGCACTTGAACTGCAATTTGCAGTTGGATTTCAGTTGAAATGCGGTCCGTCTGTGTAGACCCTAAGACTTGCAGAACTTACATACTACATAGGCACCAGATATATTATCATCAAACAGTTGCACTGGTACAATAAGTATATTGCCACTATGCTACTGGATTCTAGACAGGTTTACATTGATATAGTGCTGTCCAATCCACTATATCAATGTACATCATCCACTTAAGGTCTGAACAAACAAGGCATCGCAAGGGTGTGACAACGCAATTACTCAATTTAGTGGTGGTCTATATGCTTCAATCATGTACCAGAATATGTCACTTGTCAGTATATACCTATAATTATGTTAAGTCTGCATTAAAAATGGAGAATAAATAAAATAAAAAATCATATTGGACTATTTTATTGCCAGAACCTTTACACTAAACTTCACAAGAAGCAGTGTTAAAAACTGTACATACTACTAAAATCTAATACTTAGTGTATTCAAAAATATGAAAAATTGTTTAGAAAAAGACAAATATTTAGAATAGAAAAATAAGTCAAACCTTATTAATTATTTTTCAACCTATTTTGAACATGTCTGGAAATACTTATAAAGATTCAGATTCATAGGATACTCCTACATTCGAGGTTATTATCTATCACATACAAAAGCAAATAAATTAGAAAAAAATATGAAAAATAAACCCATAGAATATAGCACGCATGAAGTATGTCAATATGATTCTATCACCTTATGTCAACTTTGAACTTTATAATTTTCACAAATCTTAAAATTACCATTGCATTACGGGTGACACGGTCGTCAGACCTAGCACTTGGGTGAGCGACACTCTGGCCTTCCACCACAATGCAATCATAACCTTGTCAGGAATGTTCATAAATGGTTAAGTAATAATGCCTATAAATCATATGTGCGACATAACTGCTAACTTAAATTTACAACTGAATTATTTATCTAAACTCTTTAATTAATCTTACTTTATCTAAATCCTTGTATATCGGAAGCTGTTATAGTGTCGTTCACAGAACGGATTGTGTTTTTCACTCGAGGTGAATCGATTTTGGCAGTACTCAACTGGCGGAATCTTCCAATACCAATGTGTATATCAAAAATCCATCTTAAGTCTGTTGAAGTAGACACCGATATGCAAAAACAGCATACAACATTAAAACCAACTCACCCATCAGTTCACTGCGATGCACGGAGCATTTACAGTTTCATTAAATTTACACTTTACAGGTACATTGACAGGTATGTTAAATACAAAATGTATTATAAACCTAAATTCACCACGGTCACAAGAGCTCAACTCTCCGTTGAATACATCTATGTATGTAACAGTATAAAAACTATAGTTTGGCATAGTATTTGTAAATTTACAGATATGTCAGTCTATGGTAGTGTTGCGTAAACATCATTTGGAAAGTAGATGGAGTCTTACGTACGCTGAACTTGATGCTTCAGTAACACTATACGAGCGAGAGTTGGACTCTTATGAACAGAGATGCATTGCAGTAAACCAAAGTGTTAGGGCAGGAACAATTTTAGGCAGCGGCCTCCTCCGCGGGGGCTTCATCTGCAACTTTCGCTTTCTTCTCTGCGGTCTTGTCTGCTGACTCCTCCTCGGCCACAACAGATTTCCTCTTTACACCGGCTTCTTTCTTTTCTGTAAACAATAACAAAGCATAAGAATAACATGTTTTAATTTACAAAAACTCTTGGAGAACACAATTCATATTACAAATGTTCTTAATGTCAGTGTAACCTTTAAAAATCGTTTTATTGTGTTAGCTCAGTCATAATATAAAAATGTTATAATATAGGGCGAAGTAAACAAACCTGTAGCATCTCCGTTCTCAACGGCATCATTGCTCTCCTCCCCGTCTCCGTTTTCTGCTGGAGTTTCGTCTGGAGCATCTCCGCTGCCATTTTCCTCCTTTTTGCCATTGCTCTCGGCGGGCTCAGCGTCTTTCTTGGGCTCGGCGTCTTTCTTGGCTTTGGCGGGAGACTTCTTCACTGGAGACTCCTTGGGCGTTTCAGTGGAGGTCACCTCCTCAGCGACGTCTCTGAAATTGGGGAATTTATGGCTCAGTCGATGTTTTACACGTGTATTATAATGTAAACGTAGGTAATATTATTCACGTGTTGTAAAAGTGCTGACAGACTAACGCTAGTTGTAAATGTGATGCGGCATAGTAAAACTGCTTACGTGCAGTATAAAAAGTAGGATTGAGGCGGAATTAACAACAAATCGCATTAATTGTTGCGCAAGGCTGCATGTGGGAAAGTTACATGGAAAATTATCGGATACGTAGCTCGCTAGCGAGTCGATTCAAGAGGCGGTCTCGAAAGCGTTAAAAATAAGTAATGACAACATACGGGCCGACGCGATAACGTAACCCACAAGTTGCAAAACTACGGTACACTTCCAACTCGCTCCGGCTCGGCGAATTTGAACCGAGCGCGCGTCGATGACGCTACCGCGCCGGCACGCCGCGCACACTACGCCATCTTGAAAACTCGCGCTTAACCGGCGTGCTTTATATTTTTCCGTTACCTTGTAATTCTTTCCTAATTCCTCCCGCGTCTTGAAATAGCACGGCAAATTAATATAAAGATGCGCACAACACGTTACCATTTACTATAGTGCCGCAAATACATTTTAAAACAATTACATTTTCCCGCGTGTATTCGGCGTCAGTAAGCACGCGTCATACGTATAACTTGTTACTTTTATACTATTTATAGTAATTTGAGCACATTATTGACTTGTTTCTTGAAACCGAATAAATAACACATACATTAGATCAAGAGAAATACAATAAAACATGTTATTGAGGATGCCATTTTATCGCGTTTTTAACCGCCAAAATTAATTTTCCATACAATGATTAACAATATTAAATAAACTTACTTCTTTTCAACTGCAACGTCTGCCATTTTAGATTTTATGTGCGTTTCTTCTAGAACTTATAGACACGTGCAAAGCACTTTAAACAATGTTCACTGCACAAACACCGGCGACCAAATGAAGGAAGAAGCAAGAAAAAACTATTCGCGCGATCAACGATGGCGCCAAGAATACGCAATGAAGTAACCGCGCTAGCTTAACAGTGAAAAAGCGCTATATGATTTCAACGTACCAAAATGAGATAGCAAGTTATCTCACGCTCCTTCTCCAAATAACCTTGAATAGTACAATGAAGCGGGAACTGAATTCTCCATCCTGCTCTTTCATTAATTAACTGTCCTGTTCCCACTTTAATTTAAAATACGATTAGCCATGAAAATAGCTGATATTAATATTAAAATATTATGTTTTATGGAAATTTCTATAAATAATAAGAAGTCTTTGTATATTATCATAACGTGACACACCTACCTACTAGAAAGCTGTACTGAAGTAATTACTATAAAAGCTTTTATTCTTCTGCTGAATGAAATAATGCCCACCTAGCATACTGCATAGGTACTTATTATACCTAACATAACCTTAATTTTGTGACTGCAAGGTGGTTAAGATTCAACATTTTTTAAATAGCTAATATCAGTATTTTTATTAAGTAGGTATAATTTTATGTATGATACAATAAAATATTTTACAACAGACGTACTGTAATGAAATAGATTCGTATGGCACTAAATATAGGTTCTATTTCTTATTATACTTAATATCATTTATCAATTATCATCAAAAGCCATAGCCCTGCATATCCCGGCTAGCGCAAATGCCACTCTGTCAGGGATTATTAATTACAAATAATTATAGTACTTATTATTGGTATTATAGATAAGTACACCATGATCACCTTAATTTGTACACGATTATAATTTATAATAATCATGAAGATACCTAGTGTATTATCAATTTTATCAAATTATCATGATTCACTAGAAAAGCCCAGCGAGAAGCGAAGCGTTGATTTCATACAACGCGACGCGATGACAATCACACGATAGTATTCAGGCCAAATTCGACTCTATAGACGGTACTGGCCACGACGCGATTTTAATTTTACCGTGAAGGTGATTTTTAAATAGGGTCGTTGGCTTCACAAGAAATCTTGGCAGTTGGCACAATTCAGCGGTTTCGTCAGAAACCATAGTGCGACATGTTTTTTGTTGGCAATAGCAACTCCATACATGTCAATGTCAGAAACTCACAACTCCGAGAGAATATGAATTCGTTGCTTATTGACCTTTGTGACCAAAATATAAAAAACATGACCACCCAAAAACGGTACAATTACTTATTGTTATGTAAAACTCAGGTGCTGGGCTGGGCTTCCACGAATATTTCTAGTCAAAAATTAGCTAAATTGGTTCTTCTCTTCTCGAGTTTTAGCGAGACTTAGGCCGCGTCCCCATCAGACACGGCGCGGCGCCGCCGGCACCATGTTACGGCACGACGACGCCGCCACCGCGACACGGTACGGCGCAAGTACGGCGCCGCACCGTGACACGGTGCCGTAAACGGTGCACCGCGCGCCCCTATTCTGGTGAAACTTTCGAACAAAAATTGTGTCCAAACTTAAACGAGGCATATCCCCTCGTCTGTCGGACGCCATCTAATGGCGTATTTAAAAAAACAGGCGCATCTGTCGGACGCCAGTAGACGGCGTTTTTTTCCCCCGTATTTTAATGTCATGATTTTGCGTTTTAAACATATTCTATCCTGCTCAAACTTGTACAAAGTACTGGAGATACAAGGAAGGAATAGAATACTACGTATAACAACACGTGATACAAAAATTTTAAATTCCAACTCAGTATTTGCAACACAGTGCAAAGTGCAAAGCAGTGCGGGTTTTTTACCTTTAAATTATTATAATTACCGTGTTTAAGGTGAAAATTGTGTTTTTATAATGAACGGGTAAGTAGTAAACAGTTTTTAATTCATATCTTATGTTATAGACGATGATTTTAGGTACAAATTTATATTTTTATAAAACGTCGCCCGCCATTTGGCGCGCATTCTCCCTACATTTTGACTTGTATGTATTAAAACAATACTTTAACAAGAGCCACAGTGACCAAATAAGTAACTAAATACGTAATTGTATACGTAAAGAGTATTTAAGTTCTTGGAATTAAAGTATCAAAACAGACTGTTTTTTTTGTGTTACGTTCGGGTCGCCCTAAGAAGGCAAGTAATTGTAAAGCTTGTATTATAAAAAAATTGTATTAAAACGTGTTGGTTTTTAATAAAATATTGTAAAACTGTATATTCTTTTGTAAATGAAATAAAATAATTTTGAATGAATGGTTTATTTTTTAAATAACATACGAAATATTGGCGTGTATTGACTTTCACCTACTTACACCTTAGGATTTACAAAATATTGTAGGGTAAAATAATATTAAATTATATAAATTATGTTAGTGTATATCATACAGATTCTAACAACACAAACTGTATATATATATTTCATACAAAATTAGGGAGTTATCGTCATTTTAATGCGACGGGGCGCTATTTGTCTCGGGGCGCTCACTGTCTGACAGTTACGCCCGAAGATGACATTTTAAATTTTGACGTATGAGGGGTTAAGAAAATTCAAAATGCATATCAAAGTCGCGTAATACAAATATTGTCATATATACCGAGGAAATTTTAGCGCTGCATAAGTATTTCCTTCTGAAATTACTTCCGTCTGGGTTCATTGTATAAATATACGGATTTACCCAAAATTTCCTCTGTTTCTGTTTCTTTTTCAATCTTCGTCTTAGTAACAACAAGAGAATAATTCTTTCGCGATCCATATCCAGACAAGCACTCTCGTTCGAGCGCAAATGTCGACTGAATAGGGACGCACCGTACGCGGCACCGTGCGTGACACGGTGGCGGCGTCGTGCTGTAACACGGTGCCGGCGCCGCGCCGTGTCTGAACGCGGTCTTAGTGTCTAAACACACTAGCACAGTATAGCAATATTATTGCTATACTGTGACACTAGGCTGAATTACGCCGGCATAATTTACGTGGCCGAAATTACGTTCAGCCGCTTACGTCTGATGCGACAGTCGACACACTATAAATTACGCGAAGAGCCGAAACGCGGCGTAATTTCCGTTGCCGAACGCGCGCGTAAGTAGGGAATGCAATCTCGTTCTCGCGAGATTTCGGCTTTTTTAGCGAGATTGATCTCGGATGAAAAAAAGGCGAGATCTCGCGAGTTTGACGAGATTGCACTTGAGCATAAACACGTCTTATTCGAAGCGCGGACTGACACGGACGGAGTTGCGATCACGGAATAAAAACAAAGAGAAACTGGCCTAAGCAACCGTGCACTGTGATTTTCAAGTAGGTCCTGAATTTTGACTTCTCGTTGTTTTGTTAGTTACAAAAATGTAACTGTTTTATTACTGAAAGATTTTTTAAATCTATATTTATTTAGGGATACTTATCCGAAGATATGTCAATCCCATTATACCCTTTACTTAAATTTACACTTATAATTAAAATTTACACTGTATAATCAATGTTGGCAAAAATACGGAAAAACGAATTGGCTTCTTCGGAGGTTGGTTCCGAAAGAATGGATTGCACGAGCCCCATCGCATAAAGATTAAAATTAAATTTTTCAAAAAATTACAATCTTTGGGCCTGATACTTGACACATTCCTACTAAAAGATTTGTGTTTGATAATGTGCGCTTTTATAATTCTAGACGTCACGTTATCGTGGACGCAGGCTTCCACTATAAAACGTTGGATACGTTAAATGCCCTTTTGATTTTACGCACCGTGGACGTTTTGTGCGGTTCAGAAGTGTAGACGTCGTGATGTCCTCTAACGTGCACGTTAAAAAGTTATCGTCGACGGAAATTTAAAAGCGTCCCCATATTATATTTCCATACATTTTACTTCCCTATGTTATCGTTTTACCGCGGACGTCCATGATATTACCGCCACGTCCAAAATTATAAAAGCGCACATTAGAAGAAAAGACTGGTTGTTTCTTTCATTTGTTACAGGTCAGTTAACAAGAGCTGGCACGATCAACACATTTAAACATTGCGCTTGTGTAGTGTCTGTGAATAAGCGCGTGGCGTGGCGTACTGCATGCGCATCATAAAAAGTCTGCCCGTCTCTCTCGCGCGCGGTCTATCTTATGAGCGTGAAGGGGACAGTTATTGTTTTTCTTATGCTACTGTTTATAAATAAAGCGTGATGGGCGGGCGGCCAGCGTTCGGAACCGTACGATAATTATCGTGCACATACGATAATTTTGTGCTTACGTACGATGTACGATAGCATATTATTATCGTACTCAGATTATACGATAATTTTTATCATGATGCAAACATATTATATTTTTAAACATACTGTATAGTGAAATTGCATAAGTGTGAGCACTGTGAACGTGCCAGCTTTAGTTAACCGATCTATATTAATTGATAGATAGTAGATACGTATGTCAAAGCTTACTACTTAAAAATTATAGACAGATACGTTAAACAATGTTTGATGCATAAAATTCTATTGAAAAAATTTGTGAAAATGAATATTAATATTATTCAAATTATTGTGATTATTTGCAAAAAAACCACGAAACTGCTAATCTCGCGAGATCTCGAAATTGGCGAGATCTCGCGGTATTGTATTCGCGGTGTAACTCGCGGGATCTCGCTTGAGCCCCAATCTCGCGAGATTTGCATTCCCTACGCGTAAGTGAGTATTTAAAATTCTCAGATGAAATGTGTGCGTTAACGCTTTGGAGATAAGGTTGGATTTGCTATGTTCGGTTTTGATAATCCCGTCGCGACTCGCGTATAGTGTGTTGCTATACAAAACATTACCGCCGAATCGCTGCCGAACTTTACGCTCGACTCGGCTCGACGGAAATTCGGCTCACGACAGAATTTCGGCATAGTGTGTTTGTCGCATTCCGCCCATATTTTGTATGGATTTGAAACGCGGCGGAATTTACGTCGGCGTAATTCAGCCTAGTGTGTTAGACCCTAAGATTTAATCGTAAGCGTAATCGTTTTACAAATATGTAAGATCATTCACACATTCCTTCGAAAGAACATCTACTGACTGTCAAACCAGACGTTTACGTAAGAAACATACATTTTGAAAAATCTCACGTGAGATTTGTGGAGGGGAGGGGGGGGTTGAATAAAATCTCAACAAATCTTACCAGGGGGGGAGAGGGGGTAAAAAAAAAAAAAAAAAAAAACACCTCACGTAATTTGTGGACGCCCCTATATAAGTTAGGTCGAATTACGTCGAATAATTAATGTTTTCTTAAAAATATTAATATTATAATTAATTATTATCAATCTTCGGACGCGTGACAACCCTACTTGCAATATTCTATTTCCTGGCACTAAATAGGGATGCCGGACGCGGGGTCTGAGACTAGGCCAAGGGACATAAATACAGGGTGCAATTAAGAGCATACGCTAAGACAATTTTTCCATACAAACGCATTCCCTAATTTACTCCCTGGACAATGCGTCTAGACAAATGATTTTTTTTTTATACAATATTGGGATCTGTAAAAGCTATGCCTGTACGTTCGATTTTTTCTAAATTTACTAATAAATAAAAAAATATGAGCATTCGAAAGTCACCAAGTACAGGCATAGAGGCACTCTTCCTGTAGATATTTCATGAAAAAAATATTAGATAGGCTCAATTTTGAAGGAGGAAACTGAGGAATACGGGACCTCGATTTACGCTAAAATTTTGTCGAAAAATGGGCCTGAGCTGCATCTGTCTCTATCACAATCTGCGGAGGAAGGTAGGAAGTGAGGGGGGTATTGTCAGTCGCTACAGTGTTTTGTACACATACATATACATCGCTGCATACTACGATATGACGCGGGTTTGCCTGTCGATTTATGATATTATAGCGTAAAGTACTGTATGAATCTGGTATGAGAATGTACATTTTATATAAGTAATCGGACTATGCAGTATAATATAACAGACCTATTATATTATGAACTAGCTGCTGCCCGCGACTTCGCTCGCGTCAAAGTATAATATTATGTCCTTCTTTTTGGAAGTCGGTTAAAAGTAGCCTTTAATTTACTCCTTACTACATCAGCTATCTACCAAAAAAAGTACCGTCAAAATAGCTCCAGCCGTTTCCGAGATTAGCCGGAACAAACAGACAGACAGACAGACATACAGACAAAAATGGTAAAAAATGTTGTTTTGATGTATGTAGCGTAGGTATGGATATAATATATTCATATGCATGTAGTAACAAACGGTTCTTTCAAATTTCAATATTACAAACAGACACTCCAATTTTATTTACATATATTATGTATAGATGTATAGATTTTACGTATAAAACTAACTTTTATCTGCGGCCAATTTTTTTTTCACTTTTGTATGGGCAAGCGTGAAAAAAATTTGGTCTTTCAGCACTGCTACTTTCACAGTGAACTCTTTACACCCTGTACATCTTATCTGTACATCTTCCATACATCTTTTGTTACACCCTGTATATCAGCGTCTGAACAAATGTGCCTTTCAAAAGAGTATGTATGTATCTATGTATGTATGGTATGTATGACATGTAAGTATGTTTTTATGTTTGTGTTCGCATATCTCTGAAAGCACTATTCCGATTTCAGTAATTCTCTTTTTGTTGTACTGTTTTTGTGGTATTGTTCAACTTAGGGAATAATATGTATATCTATGGACGCTTCACACCACGTCAGTCTGGCCCCGTGCTAAGTACCCGAAGGACTTGTGTTACGGGTACCAGACAACGGAAATATATTTAATACTTTTATACTATACATATATTTAAGATTTTTATTATATGATACACATATTTAATATACATCCTTGACCCAGGAACTTTATAAACTTTTTGTTCCGTCGGCGGGACTCGAACCCGCGACCTCCGGTTTGAGCTCAACGCGCTCACCACTGCGCCACGGAGGTCGTCATAGTGCAAGTTTCATCAAAATCGGTTCAGTAGTTACCTACTAGTTATGGAATTAGGGAGTTTTAATTCTCAATTACGTACAATTTTGAAGTCGGTTTTATCTTTTTAAAATACAGTTATCATCACTCAAAAACAATAATATTTTTCCCTAAAAAACTGTCATAGTACCTAATGGGCCTTCTCAACCGGAGAAATACCACGCGCTCACAGAAAACCGGCGTGAAACAACCAACAACAGTTTCGCCGAGTGAGTTTACTGGAAGTCCAATCCCATACCTTATTCCCTTCCCTACCGGTGGTAGGCACCAGTAGTATCAACGTTCTGAAAGTATTTTTTAAAATCTATTCAGAAATAAAACAATTTTTATTTATTTATTTTTACCCTCCGGTAACGCACCTTCAGCTTTTCCGTTGTTGCGAGTGTCCATGGGCGACGGTAGTTGCTTTTCATCAGCTGCCCTAGCACGGGTTTGTCGATATAGAAGAAATAGATAAAGACAAGAAGTTCTATAGTTTCTTGGATAATACTGTTTCAAAGTAAATAAAGTCGTAGATTCATCGGCAACAGAAATCGTTTTTATGTAGGTTTTTTGAGCAACTTTTACGACCTATAATTATTGTTTTGCGAGCTCGGATTTATAAACATTTTATATAAAATGTTACACAATTTGTCTAGCACTTGGCGATTTCGATTCATTTTTGAGGGTGGAATTATCAATTTTCCCACGCTAAGCAATGGGTAATAAAAACAGTTCAAAAAATGCACATAAAAGTAAAATAGCATTGACAATGAATCTACGACCTTATTTACATAGCCGTAGGATCTTTAATAAAAAAAACTACATGGTTATAAATTATAATATTATTTTGTCTACGAAGAACGGAAACATTTAGTAGGTAATTCCTCTCAATCAATTCAGCAAATGAATTTTTTTTTTTTTTTTTTTTTTTTTCGAAAGGGTCTAAGCTACTGGTCTGGTTAAGACCGTGGTAGTTTAATCGTGGCTATAACTAGTCTGTTGCTAGTTGGTTTGGAGATAAACAATGAGGGGGCCTGGCCCCCTCCCCTAAAGTCACACGTGTGACATTCTAATCGGGCAATATTGGGGAGAGCTACGAAAATAAGCTATTTTCATCTGACGTGGGGACACGGATCCCCCCTGCTCTTAAGGGGTCCGACCCCTTACTCACTCTCTGACGAGTGAGGCTGCTCGCGCGCGGTAGCACAAACTAGCTGCGTACGAGTTATCGCGGTAGATGAGCTCAAGTTATTAATGTTATTGCATAAAAGAGGGCCGTCCCTCTCCCCTTCCGAGTCCGGTTGGGGTGACATACGCGTGTATGTTCTAATGTCAAAGTAATTGGTAGAGCTCTCTACGACAATGTCGCGGTCGCGGTCATGATTTAGGTGTGTTCCTATGCTATCCGCATGCGAACTCGAACCCGGGATCGAGCTCGGCACCGGATTTCGGTCGGTCTGTCTGTTTGTCGTTCGGGTCGTGTTAAGTCCTCGGGGAAGGCGCCGGCGTCGTCCCCGGTGCAGTACTAACCACGCGGGTGAGTGTGATTTGTGTTTGCGTAACTGTACACAGTACGTTACGTATTCTGTGATGGGATCTACAGGGTCGGCTAAGATATGCTTAGGCCGCCTGAAGGGGTATCGGAATGTCGGTGCGTCATGTTCGTAGTCCACAGCCTTACGAATGAGCGGATTGGGATGTACTTTTCCTTTCTCAAAGAATCTCTCCGAGAGTTCTTTGATATAGGCTTTGATAGTGATAAGCTCGCAGTCTCTATGCAAGTCGATGTTTCGCATGTAACGGGGGGCACCTGTTGCCATGCGCAAAAAACGGTTTTGAACTCGTTGCAATTGGTTCATCTGATTGTCACTTATGTGTGCGAAAGAGACGCACGCATAAGTGAGTATCGTTCTTATACATGTTTTGTATAAGGTGAGCTTATGTCTTAAGGACATTTTGCTACTCGCGTTGAGTAAAGGATATAATTTGTATAATACAAATTTCGCTTTACGTACGGTATTCGATATATGGTTCGTGAATGACATCGACTTGTTTAGTACTACTCCTAAGTATTTGACAGCCGTGACTTCGGGAATTAATTTTCCGTGCAGACTAATAGGTTGCATTTTCTTACGTTTTAGTCCGTTAAATAATATAGCGTGACTTTTGTCGGGGTTTAGTTCGATTCTCCATTTTGCGAACCATTTACCGAGTTCGGTAACTGCTTCTTGGAGTTTTTTGGACGCGAAAGCTATTTGGCGATGAGCAAAGAACAGGGCCGTGTCGTCTGCGAATAGCGCTTTTTGTACTCGAGGGTGGGTGGGCAAATCGGACGTGTAGAGATTGTAGAGGGTCGGGGAGAGAACCGAGCCCTGCGGTACTCCAGCCTCTAGATCTCTAAGTGAAGACAGAATGCCTTCGACTCTGAAAGCAAATGAATTGTCGAAACTGTCAAACTGACAATTTTAAATGTCAATTTAGTAAGTTAAATTACTAGACATGAATTGTGAATTGCAAGCAGAATTGCATTTTGCGATTTTAATAAAATGAATCACATTATGATTCATAATATGCATTATGATTCTACTAAGCGACCACTTTAGCCCCGCCACAGTAAAGCAATATCTATATTCTATACTGAGGCCCCGCACAGCACAACGCTAACGTAAATTATATTCATAAATCACAATACCTATAATAATATTATTATTACTTATAGCTCCAACTTCCAAGCAGACTGCGTCGAGGCTCTGTTCGGGAACGAGGGGACCAACGGGCTGAGGGCGCGGGCCGGGCGGTAGCGGCGCACGCACACATAAAATACTCACACACACAGGCCGGCGCGCGGCGGTAGCGCGATGGCAATAGTTTCTTCAAATACCTATTTTTAAAATTCTCCTATACCCGCGTTTCCTCTTAAACCTTCCTGCCAAATTTTGATATATTGATCCTCGTTAAAAATAAAAATACACGTATCTTTTCTTTTATAATCACTACTAAAATGTTGTAAAATTGCTTCCGAAAGTTATCATAAAAAACACTATACCTATTGTATAAGCGAAAATCATAAAAGTTTATTGTGCAGGAACCGTACATTTTCCGGGACAAAAAGTATCTCTTGTCTTTTCCCGAGACTCAAAGTATATCCATACCGAAATTCATCAAAATCGATTGAATATTTTAGGCGCAAATTATAAAAGTATATTTACTTACTGCAACCGTACATTTTTCCGGGACAACTTTGGTCTTCGGGACTCAAAGTATCTCTATGCCAAATTTTCAGCGAAATCGGTCCAGCCGTTCAGGCGTGATGTCGTGACCACGCGAATATGGATTCATTTTTATATATTATGTTAGCGCTACCTAATGTGCGTAAACCAGTTAAACTGCAGATTAACAAGGTATTCTGCAGATTACCTGGGTAAGTTAGTTAAAGTGCGAAAAGTTTATTTATTCTCATTAAATTGCATAAAACAGGTTCGTGCTTGAATAAAACAAATATAATTTTCTGGACATTAACAAAGGAATAAATTATTAAATTTTACGTAAAATTTTACTCCACTAATAAAATATAACAGTTTGTATCAATTAGAATAAAAGCAATCAAAACTACAATAGTCTTAGGTTGACAAGCTTACGTCAAAGTTTTTAGGACTTTTACGAAGGAAGAGAATGCATTATCTAGGTAAAGTGCAAAAATAAGCTTTGTTTATTAAACAATTTCACACTTTAACGGATGGTATCAGGGAATCTGCAGATTACCTAGGTAATGTGCACGTTAACGTATTCTGCATTCTAACGGTAACATATATATGTTACCGCTAATGTGCATAAACCAGTTAGACTGCAAATTAACAAGGTATTCTGCAGATTACCTCGGTAAGTCAGGTAAAGTGCAAAAAGTTTATTCTATTCTTACATTAACGAGATAATCTGCAGATTACCTAGGTAATCTTCGGACTAATGACCATGCATACGATAAATTGCATAAAACAGATACTTGTTTGAATTAAATTATTAAACAATTAATTTAGTTGTAGGGAATTATTTAAATATAATTTTTTGGACATAAAAACATATATTTTTTTGGATAAAACTCCACTGATAAAATATAGCCGATCATATTATCAACCAGAAAAAAAAAACAATAAAAACAACAACAGTCTTAGGCCCGTATAAATAGTCAGTACCTAAGATGCGAACCGGTCTTAAGACGCGGTTCGGCTCTGTGATTGTTCCAAATTTTGACAGCCAACCAATCACAGAGCCTAAGCCGTGTCTTGAGACCGAGATGCATCTTGAGTACTGACTATTTAATATTTATACGGGCCTTAGGTTGACAAACTTAAGTCAAAATTTTTTAGGACTTTCACGAATTACTTAGACTTTAGATTAGGCCAAATAGAAAATCAATGCTAAAAATTGGTACAATAACATTGTTTTTCCTGCTATTTAATTGGCACTGGCCATGGTTATACAAGGTGTATTACCAAACTAAATATGATAATACTTTAGGGTGTGTATGTGCACCTTATACAGGTCAGTGTAATACAAAACTTAGTGATAATACTTTTGGGGTGTGTATGTCCCTACATAGAGTTCACTGTGAAAGTGGCAGCACTGATAGAGGAACTTTTTTCTAACTTTTGAATGGAAAAATTCATGACGTGGAGGCGCTTGCTCATAGAAATCACAAAAATAATTTTACCCTCTTAGCGTTGTTATTTTCACGGAGAATATAATAAAATATAAAGGTCACATGCACACCCTAAGGCCTAAGGTATTATAACTTAGTTTTGTTACACGTTGTAATTTGTACACACTTCACTGTGAAAGTAGTAGCGCTGAAAGAGCAACATTTATTTTGTTTTGTATGGGCAAACGCCCCCGCGTCACGAATTTTTCCATACAAAGGTGAAAAAAAGTTACTCTTTCAGCGCTGTGACTGCGCTACTTTTACAGTGAACTTTATACATATAGGGGACCCATACACACCCTTAAGTATTATCACTTTGTTTAGTTATACCATGTATAGCCAAAGCGCCATAAAAAACAACAAAGGATTAGAATATCCAATTTTAGCTTATAGCTACAATGTTACTCCACTGATAAAATATAACAGACCAAATCATCGATTATAGGAACAGCTGGCCGATTCTGTATCGTACATTCGTGAGTTAATCACTGAGTTAGTAACTAAAACGGAGGAGTGAGTAACGGAAAGTCTCAATTTTGTATGCAAGTGAATACAAAAGTGACACTTTTCGTTGCTCACTCCTCCGTTTTAGTTACTAACTCAGTGATTAACTCACAAATGTACGATACAGGATCGGTCTGCAGAGGGGCGCTGTCCCAGCGAAGAAGCGTTTAGTTCACTGTCTTCCGCAATTTAACGATGTACCATTCGTTACTATACAAACTAACTAGGTAAAGTGCAAAAATTAGCTTTTTTGATTTAAATTTCACACTTTACCGGATGGTATCAGGAAATCTGCAGATTACCTAGTTAATGTGGACATTAACGTATTCCGCATTCTAACGGCAACATATATACATGTATAATATTATTATAGAGATGATGCGGCCCGCACTTCTCTGTCTACTCTCCCGCAGGCCGCAACTCGTTTATCGTCACAGAATACAAATTACACGTTGTACACGCTGCGATAAAGTAAGGAGTTTATGTACTTTATAAATTACCTATCTTTAAAAAAATTATAATATGCAGAAAATGACTAGCACTAGACGGTTGCGATTCGCGGTCGCGGTAGTCACTGACTCACTCGGGCCTTGGGGCTCGGCAGCTAGTCGGCACGCACAGCTAGTCGGATGTTTTATTTCTAATTCGTTACATGTAGCGCCATCTCTTGGTCATATTAAACAACTTAATAACAAATTGTTTCCTCTCGGCCCTGGAAGTTCAAACTTCAAACTCGAGTACTACTTGAGTTAGTAACAACTAACATGCTGCCTTATCAGACTTTATGTAAATTATACCAACTAGTGACTATTTATAATTTATTTTGATACTTTCAATTACTATATTATTTGTTATGAAAGTCTCGACATAATATATAATAATATTGTGTCCTCAGTTTCTGGAGAGAGTGAAACATTGTCAATCGTTTCCAAGTTCTCTTATCTCTAGACTCTGCCTAATAATATCTTAGGCGCTATAATGAAAGTAATTTTACCGCAAGGGCCATTTTACACTTAATTTGTATGTTTATAAAGTCGTGAATACGCTGCGGCCAGAAGCTATCGGCTCGCTCGGAAAACATGCGAAAAACGTAATTTAAAATTTTAATTATTTAAAAAATAACTAGGAGCATTTAAGCAAAATGCTTCTATACGATTTTGAGTTGCAAAGGTGTCTATCAATTAGACTAATTTCCTACAATACATCTATTTTCGTTTAAAATAATATAATCTTCAAATTTCGTATTTTTAAGAGGTCATTTCGATCGAGAAATGTATCGAGGCAAAATAGGTACATTATTCGTGTTTCTGGTTCTTCTCAAACCTAGATAAGGCTATGAAGATATGTGTATCTCATTACCAGATTTGTAACATTTCTGAGGGTCCTATAGTAAATTACGTCAAAAAGGACAGTTTTTTCAATATAGCGCCTTAACAAGTCAGACTTAACCGATCTTAAGAGACAACTTTATAATATTCGTTTGCTAGATTAAAATCAAAATAGGCCTTATCAGGAAGCGGTGAAACAGGCCCTTAATAAAATATTAGTTGGCAGGTGAAAATATACTTGCTGGCTACTGGGTACACTCAGTGACGGATGACTACTTGATGCCTTAAGCAATCCATGCCCGTGGCCCCCCTTATCCGTGTGTCAACTAGAATCGGTCTTTACGCCTGAAAACATTAGTTTCTTTTCCTAGAAACTTTTTTGGTGTGGTTTTTGGTGACGTGAGAGAGTGATGCCCTAAGGGCGGACTTTTTGTGCTTCCTCTGGCGCCCCCTCAGACGTGATGCCCTAGGCAATTGCTTAATTTGATTAAAGGTTAATCCGTCACTGGGTACACTGGCTGGCTTGAAAAAGAGACAGTCATGTTGTGATGTAAACTCACACGCGGACCGCGGTTGGCTATTTTTAAATGACATTGTACCTAACTAACTAATTTTGTAATTATTCCTTGGTTTATTTATAAGATACAAAATTTTGTAATATAGATTTGGCGTACGCATGAGCAATAACCGTGATTTTATGGTAGTAGGTTACTACTTAGGTATTGTATTAAATATTGCGCAAACGGCCTTGCAGCGCCACCTGGTAGCTGAGAATGTAACAATTAATGATACCAGCTCATAAGTTTAATAGTTGTTTAAATTGTTTTATATTAAGGTAGTTTTTACAATGTTTAAGGGCCTCCACACAAAACTGCTAATTCGCATCGCAAATATATTCTGCGACAAAACTCATAATAAAAATGATATTGCGATACAAATTCGCACAAATTCGCAGCTACGTGTGGGAATATAATGACACAGTCATAGATTTAAATATAAGTGACACACTTGACACTTGGGTATGGGTCATATGGGTAAGGAAACAAGTGACTCAGGAATAATAATTCCTGAATTCTAATCATTGGTAAATTATTACCAAGAAATTCTTTGTTGCGAAAATTTTGGGTTTGCTCAAAAATACAAAAATAGTAATTGAAAGAGTTGTAACTTGTAGCGGCTTCGCCCGCGTAATTTAGGAATGTCACGAAAGCCGTACATTTTTCCGCAAAAAAAGAAACCTATAGTCGGGACATTTTAATCGGCCACATTTGACAGTTCATCAAAAATGTACCAGGTAACCTTATAGCGACGCACATAAAAAATAAATATTTTCGTTTTTGTTATAACTGCACAATTGATTAACTTTTTTTAATTACGATTATATATTTATTGTAAATATGACCGATACGAATTATTTAACGATTTGCTTTTACTGATAAAAAATTCGAAACGTTATATACAAATTCTGATCTTAATAATTGCACGTCGTTACAATGCTACCTCAGCTGACCTTTTTTCTTTTTAAACTCTATGGAAGTTACCCTAAAAATCGAAAGCGAATAAATAGTATCGATGCATTGATTACTTGTAACGAAATATGCCCATAAATTAATTACCACGTAGTGAAAAGTAACACTTATTTATGTGAAATGATTGATGATAATACTACATTTAACAGTTTTTATAATTCAAGCGAATAAATGCATTTTTTTGTAAATTACGTACTTGTCTTATTTTGCTCCTTGAATTTGCAAAAGAAAAAGTAATAATGGGACTCCTGAGTTGTGTTTAAAACGCATAAAATTCAAATATTTTATTTCAAGTCCGTATCGATTTATTCGTTTTGGTCGATGTTTTACGCAGTTCACCTCACTATGGAGATTAATCTGACAGATGTCAAATGTGGCCTATTATAATGCCCCGACTGTATGTCCTTTCACGTGGTCTATTCTTCACGTGAGTTTCTTAAGATAATAAGCAATCTACAACTTACTAATATTATAAAGCGCAAGAGATTGTTTGTTTGTTTGAACGCGCTAATCTCAGAAACTACTGGTCCGATTTAAAAAATTCTTTCAATGTTAGATAGTCCTTTTATCGAGGAAAGCTATAGGCTATATTTTATTACGCTAAAACTAATAGGAGCGAAGAAATAGAGGAAAATGTGGAAAAAACGAGGGAAATTATTTGAAAAAGGCATATATTTTGAACGTGCTAATCTCAGGAACTGCTGGTCCAATTTAAAAAATTCTTTCAGTGTTTGATAGCCCATTTATCGTGAAAGGTTATAGGCTATATTTTATTACGCTAAGATTAATATGGGCGAAGAAATAGAGGAAAATGTGGAAAAAACGGGGGAAAATTAATTGAAAGGGCTTATTTGAACGCGCTAATCTCAGGAAGTACTGGTCCGATTTTAATAATTATTCTAATGTTCATTTATCTAAAAAGGCTATAGGCTATATTTAATCACGCTAAGACTTATAGGAGCGAAGAAATAGAGGAAAATGTGGAAAAAACGGGGGAATTTATATGAAAGGGCTTATTTGAACGCGCAAATCTCAGGAACTGCTGGCCCGATATGAAAAATTCTTTCAGTGTTAGATAGCCCATTTATTGAGGAAGTATATAAGCTATATTTTATTACGTCCAAAGTAATAGGAACGAAGAAATAGAGGAAAATGTGTAAGAAACGGGGGAAATTATTTGAAAGGTCTTAATATCACGATCTACTGGAGCAATTTTTCTGTTATTTGACACACATAAGAAGTAGACCACGTGAAGGATCACTGGCTAGTTTTGTGGACTAATTTGTCTATGAAATATCTAACTTACGCGGGCGAAGCCGCGCGGACCGTCTAGTTTTATATAATTTACTCCGTTTTTTCCACATTTTCCTCTATGTCATCGCTCCTATTATTCTAAGCGTGATAAAATATAGCCTATAGCTTTTCTCGATAAATGGGCTATCAAAAACTGAAAGTATTTTTCAAATCAGACCAGTAGTTCCAGAGATTAGCGCGTTCAAATAAGTCCTTTCAAATAATTCCCCCGTTTTTTCCACACTTTCCTCTATTAATTCGCTCCTATTAGTCTTAGCATGATAAAATATAGCCTATAGCCTATAGCCTTTCTCGATAAATGGACTATCTAACACTGAAAGAATTTTTCAAATCGGACCAGTAAGTCCTGAGATTAGCGCGTTCAAATAAGCCCTTTCAAATAATTTCCCCCCATTTTTTCCACTCTTTCCTCTATTTCTTCGCTCTTATTAGTACTAGCGTGACAAATATGGCCTATAGCAGGGGTTCCCAAACTTTGCGCCGCGGCGCCCTGGTGCGCCGTGGAAAGGCAAGAGGGGAGCCGTGAGTCGATCCTCCATCATTATCCATAACCACAAATTTTCTCAAATAAATTATAATAGGTATGATATTTATGAATTACTAGCTGTTGCCCGCGACTTCGTCCGCGTGGACTTCAGTTTATAGTTGTTTTCGTACATCGATTGAATAGTTTACGCGCAAATCATAAAGGTAAATTTTGTGGGAACCGTAAATTTTTCCGCGACAAAATATATCCTATGTTCTTTCCCGGGACTCAAAGTATCTCTATACCAAATTTCAGCAAAATAGATTGAATAGTTTAGGCGAAAATCATAAAAGTTGATTGTGCGGGAACCGTACATTTTTTGGTACAAAATGTTTTAGGATACCTGGAATATCTGATGTCCTTTTCCGGGACTCAAAGTATATAATATATCTATACCAAATTTCAGCAGAATCGTTCCAGCTGTTTACGCGTGATGTCGAAATCAAGGGAAATATGGATTCATTTTTATTATTTTTAGAGGTTCCGCGCGGCTTCGCCCGCGTAAATTAGATATTTCACAGACAAATTAGTCCATAAAAAATAGCTCATGATCCTTCACGTGCTCTACTTCCTATCTGACCCAAATAAGAGAAAAATTGCTCTAGTAGTTTGTAAGATAAGCCCTTTCAAATAATTTCCCCCGTTTTTTCCACATTTTCCTCTATTTCTTTGCTCCGATTAGTCTTAGCGTGATAAAATATAGCATATAGCCTTCCTCGATAAATGGCCTATCTAACACTGAAATAATTTTTCAAATCGGACCAGTAGTTCCTGAGATTAGCGCGTTCAAATAAGCGTTTCAAATAATTTCCCCCGTTTTTTCCCCATTTTCCTCTATTTCTTCGTTTATATTAGTCTTAGCGTAATAAACTGAGGCTTATTGCCTTCCTCGATAAATGGGCTATTTAATACTGAAATAATTTTGTAAATCGGACCAGTAGTTCCTGAGATTAGCGCGTCTAAATAAGCCCTTTCAAATAATTTGCCCCGTTTTTTCTACATTTTCCTCTATTTCTTCGCTCCTATTGGTCTTTGCGTGATAAAATATAGACTATAGCCTTCCTCGATAAATGAGCTATCTAACATTGAAATAGTTCTTCAAATCGGACCAGTAGTTCTTGAGATTAGGGCGTTCAAGCAAACAAATAAACAAACTCTTCCGCTTTATTATTATAAAAATATTAAAGTATAGGTGTACAGAATTGTTCGATAACGTATTTTATTATTGTTATTTATAAACCTATAAAACCTATAAAAAATCACGATTATTGTATGGGACCCGCGCGGCGCGATTGTGATATGACCTCAGTCTCACACCGTAAACGGGCGCCCGCGTCGTACAGTTACAACTAGTTTTGCTTATAAATCGGAAACTAATTAACGTATCGAAGTAATTTTTTCACTAGTATTTTTTAATTTTGACAGAAAATATGGATTATGGACTGCTAATAATCAAAATTAGGTAACATTCTTCTTTAAAATGCCTTGGTACGGAGCAAGCTCGAATACTGCAGTCCGGTTTGGAACCCACACTATGCCATCTACTCAAATCGTCTTGAGAGGGTCCAAAAACGTTTCCTGTTATATCTCACCCACAAACATGGTTTAGTCAGAAAACTTCCTCATTACATCGATAGGTTAAAATATTTTCATCTAACTTCACTCTTAGATCGCCGTAAATACACAGAACTGATTTTTCTACACAAACTTCTTACTGGTGCTACGGACAATACTAGATCGTCGTAGAAGTAAAATAGCTATAAATATCCCCACAAGACTACCCCGAAAAAATAAATACAAACGCGTACACGTGAAGTTCGCCAAAAGAATCCTGGGTCACTCTGAACCAATCAGAAGATTGTGTAGATCTTAGTCACAGGCTACACGGTCAATTTTTCATCAATCTGATCCATCAATCTGATTGACGGAATATTGATGGTTATAAAAAGTTCATATTAAAGATACGATCAATCCATCAATCCGAGTCGTACACGATCAAATTTTCGTCAATCAGTACCAGATTGATGGATCAGATTGATGAAAAATTGACCGTGTAGCCGCTGACTTACAACGCTATATCCGACCATCCCGACATCTGTATATTCTCTGATAAGCTTAATAATTTCAAGAGAAATCTTAAACACTATTATAATAAATATCCCACGGTCAAGTAAAGTTGAATCTACTATAAGTACCTAATAATAATATATTTAACTACTTGGTGTACTGTCACAGTTATGATTTTAATTTTTGTGATATTAGTATATTGTATTAGTTTTATTTTCAAACTATTATTTGTTTAAAATAAGATCTTTTTTGTTACACACAAATTTTATCTTTATCATTTATCACCATATTCACTACATTTCATCTCGTCTAATTTTTGTCGCATACGCGCGCTGAACTTCACCTGTAATTAGAACTCATTTTATCTATAAACAAATTTTATGTACTTTAAAATGTCACAAATGCTGTTTTGTTGGTGAGTCAATAAAATAAAATAAAATAAATAAATAAAATTATACAGATACATGTGCTATGAGATCTAAGGTGAATCATAAATGGACTCTGGGGTGATTTAAGGGGAATTTAGGGAAAGGTAAAGATGAATATTATATGAATATATGATATCGGAGTTGTGGGCATCATCTAGTAATATTTTATTTTTCATTAATTTATTAACAGTTTCTAAATTATATTAATTATTCTAAATTATATATAAAATACATATATCATATTTTATATCATATACAGTAATTATGGATCAATTCCATAAAATATAAATAGATTTAATTCATATATTTATCTACCAAATAAAATGTATTTAGTAGATTAAAACGATAAACGGTAGAAATTTCTTGTGTTGGTAGGCAACACTAACATACTTGACCGCCACCCGTGAGCGAATCGTTCGCTCGATCCTCGCTCTGTCGATTGAGTTCGGCTGTGGAAGCCATTTTATTTTCGTGAATGTGATAAAACATTTAGAAAAACTCTAATTTTTATGTCATAGTGTTAGATGTGTGCTCGAAACAAGTGTAATTTGTGACGTGAACGTGTTCTAATCGTGGAGGATGTCATTATTTCGAATTGGTTTATGTTGACTTGCCCCTTTCTTACGTGGACCTACAGGCGGGCATCGATTAGTACGAAACGGTAGCCTTATATAAAGCGAATCGAGTGTCCGGACAGCTTGTGGGGTGCGCCATGGGCAACAATGCTGCCACCGCCAATAAAAAGGTGGATGCCGCCGAGAGTGTCAAAGAGTTTCTCGACCAGGCTAAAGAAGACTTCGAGGAGAAATGGAAGAAGAATCCTACCAACACCGCCGGACTGAACGACTTCGAGCGGATCAAAACGCTCGGCACGGGCTCGTTCGGCCGAGTGATGATAGTCCAACACAAGCCGACGAAAGAGTACTACGCCATGAAAATATTAGATAAGCAAAAAGTTGTAAAATTGAAACAGGTGGAGCACACGCTCAACGAGAAGCGTATCCTGCAAGCCATCAATTTTCCATTTCTCGTAAGCCTTAAGTTTCATTTTAAAGATAATTCGAACCTGTACATGGTGTTAGAGTACGTTCCTGGGGGGGAAATGTTCTCCCATCTGCGGAAGGTGGGTCGGTTTTCCGAGCCCCACTCGAGGTTCTACGCCGCGCAGATAGTACTCGCATTCGAATACCTCCACTACCTAGACCTTATCTACCGAGATCTGAAGCCCGAGAATCTGTTGATCGACTCGCAGGGCTACCTCAAAGTCACCGACTTCGGGTTCGCGAAACGAGTGAAGGGACGTACGTGGACCCTGTGCGGAACCCCCGAGTACCTGGCGCCCGAAATTATCCTCTCCAAAGGGTACAACAAGGCGGTTGACTGGTGGGCGCTGGGCGTGCTCGTATACGAGATGGCGGCCGGCTACCCGCCGTTCTTCGCGGACCAGCCCATTCAAATATACGAGAAGATCGTATCCGGCAAAGTCCGTTTCCCCTCCCACTTCGGTTCGGACCTCAAGGACCTCCTCCGTAATTTGCTACAAGTCGACTTAACGAAACGATACGGCAACTTGAAGGCGGGCGTGAACGACATCAAAGGGCACAAATGGTTCGCCAGCACCGACTGGATAGCGGTTTTCCAAAAGAAGATAGAAGCACCTTTCATTCCTCGTTGCAAGGGCCCCGGAGACACGAGTAACTTCGATGATTACGAGG
Source organism: Lysandra bellargus (assembly GCA_905333045.1). NCBI lineage: Eukaryota > Metazoa > Arthropoda > Insecta > Lepidoptera > Lycaenidae > Lysandra > Lysandra bellargus. The sequence goes on from HG995353.1 coordinate 3,924,031, forward strand.
AGGAGGCGTTACGTATCTCCTCGACTGAGAAATGTGCGAAGGAGTTCGCCGAGTTCTGAGCGCACTGTTGGAGCCTGCGTACGGACATTCCCGTGAGTAGGTATTTTGTACTAGCTAATCTACCTTGACAGTGGTCATGGAAAGTCATGGAAGACATCTCCACCGAAGGCTTAGGGTGTGTATAGACATTGAATCACACGAAAGCTGACAATTCTGGTGAATTATGGTACGGTGGAAAGAGAGCAAAGTTCTAATCCTTAGTGGTGTTTTTCCTTAGTGTCCTTTCAGGTGATAACCAAATTCACAGTTAATGATAGCAAATTATGTGGTAAAATATGGATTTCAATCTACTTTGTATCAAACTAAATTGATAGAAAAAATTTCTATAATTTTGTTACAAAATCCCTTGTTACAAGAGGACTATTTTTTTAGCATTGTGCACAGAAATATTATTTAATCAATATGTAATGATAAAGCTGGTGCAGATGATTTTGTTATTTTATACCATGAAATTAGTTTGTGACAGTTCAATACATGGGTTTAGAAAAAAATCTTGCAAGCTGCACCTCATTGCATTTAGAGCCAAGTCTACGTAGATTGCAGATGGAGTAACAACTTTTTGATCTTTTATATTATGTGCTATTTATTGTTAAGTCATTATAAAGACGCCACACCAAAAATATTTGCATGCAAATATTCATATAGAATCCAAAAAAATTCTAAATAGTTCATTCATCTGTGAAAAATCATTATTGTTGTTGATTTATATTATACATATTTAATATACATTATACAATAAGTGTAAGTTTAATGAAAGGTTTTGATTTTTGACATTGTTATTGGTTTTTTTAGAGTATGTTTGTTAGATCATTGATATTTTAATTAAGAAAAGTAATCACTAAATCAGAGATTAATTTATTATAGTTCATTTGTGCAATTCTGCCTACATTTGTGATCTGATGTATGGATTTTTTTGGATTTAAGTGTAATATTTATATAGTTCCTTGTTTTGTAGATGTATAATAATGATGTGGAGGTAAACTAGGCGTATTATGTAATAAGCCAATTTTTAATATAGTACAATAGACCATTTCATGCTTATTGCTAGAATCCATTTTTGAGAGCAATAACTTAAAATATTAGTAGTAAATTAACTGTATGGTAATATACTTCTCAGTCTCTAACTAAACTGTCATTTACTCTATGTGCTAAGTACTGTTTACCTTGTTAAAATTGGTAATAGCAATGAGTCTGAATAATGGTTGCTTTCCAAGATACTATGCGCTGGCAGATTCACCTGTTAGCTCTTAGATTTAGCACTTTAAACCAGGCTGTACAAATAATAATCTACCTACCTAGATATTTGTAGAAAATTTTACATTGTAATAAATTGTGAGTTTGTGGTAAATAATAGTCATTAGAATAATTTTTATTAAAGGGTCATTTATATTCTTGCACATGTTTAATTCTGAATCGCTTGTGTCAATTTGTTTTAATTTATCGAAATGTGACATCCGTTGTTAATGTATTGATGGACGAGGCTAAATCATATCAAATTGTGCTCCTTAGCAATTATTCTAAATATATATTAATTATATGACTAATGTCCATAATATGTAGATTTAGAAGCAGACCAAATTGCTTGTCTTATGCGTAATCAATAACAGATTATGTAGTCTAAAATAAGTTACCTTTGTGTATTTAATATTATATGGAATTGAAAACAATGTCTTGTCCTGTGAACCTACCATTTTATATTTTTCGGTACAGGTGTACCTCTATGTGAATGAGCAACTTTTGTCTTTAACTCTCATACACTTTGTATAATAATCATGCTTCTTACCTAATTTTCGTGTGCGATGGATTTTGTAGGTGTTACTACATTATATTATACATTTGATGATAAGGAGTTTACACAATGGTGCCATAAATTTCCTTATGTATGGTTCATTTGTGTTAATAACATTTTATATCAAACTGTAACAGGACTAGTGATATACATGAACCGAAACTGTGAAATAGTTTAAGATATTTTTATATGTCAGTATTAAGTCCATGCACCGTTTCTATGATTTAATATTGTAGGATACTAATTAAGTACAAAAACATTTGAAGTCTGCATTTGTATGTGTAAGTTGTCTAGGATTTCTCATCTCTATGTTCGGTGGATTGTCTACGCAGGTGCTCTTGTGCTGCCGAGAAAGTAAAACAGGAACATTAAAACAGAAACAGGAACATAAGATGAATTTGTATAGGGTTGCCATCACCTAAATTGCCATCGCCGGTCAGGCACGGCAAAGTTCCCGGACATTTGGCCGCTGGACACGTCCTCTTAAACTGTTAATTTCCAACAAGAATTTGTAAAAGTCTGATTACCTCAAAGTCCGTGCAAGAAACCGTGTGTGTGCTTAACCTGTTTTTATCTTCCGCTTATTGCTGCATGAGTCATGACTTAAAAGTTAATTTCTCTCAACAAAAGTGTCTGGATTTTACCCGGACACTTTTCAAAAACCCTGCCGGACGCTCCCCGGACGCCCTTTAAACTTGGACAAATCCAGGGAAATCCGGACGGATGGCAACCCTAAATTTGTAAAACATCATTCACATACAAATATTAAAATCTGGACAAAATCATAGGTCTACTCATCAACAATTCTAACTTCTTCAATTTCTAATAATATATATTTAATTTGAGATGTAACACTAATTTTTTTCGCATACATGGTAAAGACATTGTTGTCAAGATTTTCAACTTTGCTTTTAGTATTCATTATCAAATTGTATCATGTTAATGTGAACCAATATTACTGTAATATATCTTAGCAAAGTATAAAACAAGAATGTGATTTTCATTTTTATGTGGTCAGCTGTTGATACGAGCCAATTCATTGTTTTTTGCCCTTCAACACATCAATGGACCAAATGTTAAGGTGACGCCGCGTTAAAGTAAAAAAAAAAACAAACAACAAACAACAAAACAAAACAACATGAACAAAATAGCTCAACTCATTAAATAAACTCATGTATTCTTTATATTATATTTATTTTTCTCGTTACACATTCTCACACCATTTTTTCATACACTATTTTTCTCTACACAATGTCACATTATAGAATACGTCACATTTAAAACCCATAAAAAACTAAACATATAAAAAGGTCAAAATCATTTTCAACATTCTCCCCCCCAAAGGACCTAGTGCTCTGCAACTAGTCCTTTCACATGTTGTCTTATCTGTCCCATACACTACACGCTACACAGTAACATTTTATGTTTCCTAAGTAATTCTTATTTACATAAAACTTTTTAAACTCGAACTCTGAACTAAAATAACTTGTATAAAAATTCATATTCAAATTTATATACATATAAACTCAAAACAAAATTAGCATAAGTAACTAAAACTCAACTCCTCAAAATAACTATACCTATACTATTAGTAATTATTATTGTCCTTTAATTTTTCTCTTCTTGAACTCTTGAGACACCCCCATATGTCTCTCCATTCGGTACTTCCACAACTCATCAATGGTCATCAACGGATTGTAATCATTCTCATTTGTGCAATTTTCATTATTTATATTTGTAGACTCACCACTCTCAACCATTTCTTTCGGTTTTGTCTCTCGAGTAAAATGTGCTACTACTTTTCGATGGGGTAATTTAATTGCCGGTTCAGTGCTCAATTCCTTCGTTGCCTTTGGTGTCTTTTCGTCTACCCCTCCACGCTCAAAACGTATCGAGGGGTGGTGTCTTCTATGACATCGATCACACTTGTTTGAAAACCGACAATCCTTTACATAATGGTTGTCTTACAGACAGTTGAAGCATAACCCGCCTTCAGCCACTGTTCTCGACCTCTCTTCAGGTGTCTGCTGCTCAAATAATTTACAATCTGTTATTTTGTGTATCCCAGAACAAAGAATACAATTTTTATTTATATTATATCTTCTGACATGAAATGTCTTCTTATTAAAACTCAATTCTTATCTATTTTTATTATTTTTAGACAAGCTCACAGCTTCTTCTAAGTTTTCAAGCATCCTGAATCTAGTTTCAAGAAATCCTCTCAAGGCGTATGCGGCATAATGGTTTTTGTCGCGTAAATTAAAGACCATAAATTACATTTCATATAAGCTATGGGTAAATTAAAGTGTATGCTTGAACCAATCTATGTACAAATTTTGGAAGCTTAAATCACTCTCCTCTGTTGGCAAAATAGGAATCCATTTTTTTTACAGAGGTCTTTTTGATTGATTATTCTGTTATAAAAGTTGACCAATCGTGTTATGCTATGGGTAATTCAAATACAAAGACATGATGAATACTGACAATGAACTATAATTTCTTAGCTTTAGTCATTGCTGAGAAAAATCGGTATCGCTACAGCCAAATAATCAAGGCGTCGCCTTAATTAATTTAAAACTGGTTTTCTATGTTATCAAATTCGAATAAAAACAGAAGGCATAAAGGCTGATGGTTGAGGAAAAAATGCATTATTAGCTGGATTAGACGCTCTGCTTTTTATAAAGAATAATTGCTACTAATTAGTAGTTGTATTAATTACGACATCAATGAAATAAGAAAATCAGAATGAGAGAGGCGTGCAACCTAAAAAGGTTTTTACAATGATTTCACACAATATAGAGACGATTGTGTGAATTGTACACACTTTCTACATAAAAATGAAATGAATAGAACATGTTCATAATGTTGGTGATATGTGTAAGCACTTATTAGATTCAAGTAGATATTGCAGGTGTATGCTGTGAAATAAACTTAGGGTTAATTCATGTGAGAATCTACGAAACAGGCAGAAACATGTAGAATAGAAAATCTCATCTGATTATACTTGACAATTCTGTTTTATTCTTGTGTCTTGTAAGAAACCTGATATTATGTTCTCTGAAACTGTTCTCACAGAATGAACCTTGAGTGTCTCCTAGCGTTAACCCTCTAACCACCATTACGTCTGAACAAATTAGTCTGATCCCAACTGTGGTAGAGGAAGGGTTGAGTGGGTATGCCTGCAGTCCTTCTTGTGTCGTGACTATTATTGTATATAACTTAGAGTAATGGTGTTCCCCGGTATTCTAGTGATACCCGCTTTATTATTATAGGTCGAATTTCATTCCACATGTGCTTCATATGCTCACTAACATGGATTCAGACATTTTTTTAAACCGTTTTAGATATTATAACATTAGTGTGTCGGTATGTGTACTTGTGAGCAGTCTTTTTATATCTGTGCGTATTATAAAATATTGTTCACGTCTAGATCTATTATTATATCGAGTGCCTATAGCATGGAGAAGTTCAAGTGTAAAAAGTCAGTTAATTTTCATAATTATTTGTCACCATGTATTGATCTTCCATAAAATTACGATGAAATTAAAATATTGATGTAACAGTGAATATTTGTTTGATTTTCAGCTCTCAAATTAAATGCATGTTCGTTGAGACATAAATAATGATAAAAATACTGTATTCTCAAAGATCTACCTGATGTAAAATATGTAACAAATAAAATTAAATTAAGAAATTTAAAAAAAAACCCCGCCAAACAACTTTAAAAAGTAATGAAATAATATTTAAGTACTCACTTTAAGTTTAAATAATTCCTAAGTGTAAAGTAATATTTTAGTCCATAATTGTTGTCACCGTGTATCGGGGGACCGCTAATGTAGATGTTTGATTTCACAGTCAGTCAATCAGTTCACAGCGAACTGAATCGAGACAATCAGCGACTATTATGGCGTCCACCACGTCAACTTTTCATTAATTTGTATATTCATAAGTGTCACGAACCAGAATGCAAAATATAAAACCCATCAAACGACTGCAAGCTGCTAATCGACCTATCACGAACCAGATAAACCGTGATATTTCAGCAATAAGCAGGCTGATAATGATGAACTACAGCTAAGAACACTCTCAGTCATGTCAGCTTTCAAACAAAAAAAAAAACTAGGTCAAAATCGGTCCACCCGTTTGGATGCTACGATGCCACAGACAGACAGACAGACAGACACGTCAAACTTAAAACACCCCTCTTTTTAGTCGGGGGTTAATTACAAACCTGTCAATGTTTTAGACTTGCATTTCGTCTCTATCTCGTTTTAGTATAAAGACTATCAAACCGTACAAACTTTATTCATCAACAATTCAACATTGTCTCTAGTTGTATTGCGGGCAATTGCTCCGCACTCGGGGGTATAAGTGGACTTGATATTTGGCAACTCCCGAACACATGTAGGGAGAGTGCTAAACGGTAGCTTCCTAATAAAGCGGCCTGTTCCTACCGTCTTGTTGCCAAAGAATTCTTTTATACTCTAGTGACGGTCTAGATTCTATAATAAAAATAAACGGGCAAATAGCTTTTCAGTTTAGTAGATTCTGCCGCTGAAAAAGTCGTCAATGTAAATTTCCGAAATTAATAATCTGCCAAGTTATTTATTGCAACATAAAAGTGATAGGTTCACAATGAATTTGTACAATAAGTCGTAAACGTCTTGCTGCTGTTTAATTACATTATTTATTTCCAAAGACGATCCATATATTTTCGTAATAATTGTGTGAATTTGATATCAGTAAAACAGAAATCAAATGCACGGTGGTGTTAGATTACAGCTTATGTCTGTAATACATTTTTAATTCTAGACTAAATGCTAAAGATGATACAATAGCACATGACGTGTTACTTTTGCCCGTAGCTATAGCCTTTTTCAGTCACCTTGTTATAATTGATAAATAAATAAATAAACTAGTCACCCATAGCGCAATTATTATTCCTAAAAACTTGTTACTGATTACTTTATACTGAGCAACCGAGACAAAACTTACGTAAAAGACGAGACATTCAGCATTGCTCTTAACATTCATTTCGTGTCCACACAATTAATTACATAATGTAGCTTCATTTTTATAAAGCATGGATGGATGGATGCATTGCGTCTCTTTAGTTTCTAGGGCAGATGCACAGTACATACGAAACGTCCGCGTCTATTATACTGAAGGTCACTCAAACAGTAATCCGTCAGTCTGAGCTAATTTGGAACGTTTATGTAATCATTTGTCTAGACTTTTAAACTTGCAGCTGAACATATTTTGTCAGGTCATGTATTTCGAACTCCCAAAAACTTATCATCCCTCTTATCCCTAAATCTTTTTATCATATTTTTCTTCTATAAAATGCATTTGATAATATATCAAATGTATGGAATTTTGTAGCGATCTATTGTCTTTTTTCACAAATATACCAGATAGTAAGGGATTTTGAGTACATTTATTTATTTATTTATTCTCTTTATGTACAAAATTAAGACATAATCTTATATCTTTAAACGATCAATTCTTGTATATATATAAATATATAATTGGAATCTCGGAATCGGCTCCAACGATTTTCATGAAATTTAGTATATATGGGTTTTCGGGGGCGATAAATCGATCTAGCTAGGAATCATTTTCATAAAATGTCATCTTATGTGTGTTTTCTGAATTTTTTCAATACCGAGCGAAGCTCGGTCATATAGCTAGTATTTATAAAAGTGACAATATAACATTGGCGTACTTATCTCCTTAAGAGATCTCTTCCAGCAAAATATACAAATATACATTCCGTAGGTAGCATTTTTTCAGAGGCTCTATCGCGCTGCGTATTAAATTCGAAGCAATGAAACTTATTTAACAGTGTTTCAATGTATATTTTGACATACTAATCTTGAAGGCCATTCAGTAATTTTATCTTATGTAACTGAATGTGAATTACAAAAATGTTTCTGTTTTGTATACTGTATTAACAAAGTTATTGTTTTATCACAGGAAATACTTACGCTGATGTAGCAAGAAATAATTACTATAATGTAAAGACAATGTATGTAATTAATATTTATGCAAATCGTCAATAGCTATCTCTATCTACTCCTAGACTAGGCAGAGTTTGTGTCTCGAAGACAGGAATCTTCTGAGTAAGGGATCCGGACTCCGGTATCCGAGCTCAGTTTATATCCATTGTTCTTTCTCTTGTTTTGATTGATCGTGAAAACAAATGTTTATAAATACACAAGTAATTACGATAAAGAGGCGCTCTCCGTTTGACACGAGGCGTGGTGCGATGATAAACGACGCTCACTTTGCGCAGAAATTTGTTAACGCCTAAAAATACCCGTGTTTTGTGCGTCCGGTCGCTAAAGACAGTTATACTGCTTTTCTAATTTATATCTAAACATACGTTTTCTAGAAATAACCGTTTCATCATCGGTCATTTTTTTCAAAGGAGCTTTGATGTAATTTTCTCGGTAAACAGGGATGGAATAGCTAATGAACCGAAGAAATATCGAGATTCGAGCGACGAAATTCCTTCTTGTTTTTGTGAGAATAACTAGATTGCTTACTTACTTACTATAGTTTGCTTACTCGCATGACGCATCATAATGTTAGATGATTTTTTTCACAAAATTGAGGTTACTCGCAGGGTAATTGGCTATCTGTGGCTATCTGTATTAAGTATGTGTTCAGTGTTGGGTACATATAAGGTTGCCATCACCTTGTTACACCCTGTATTATTTAAGTCAGGGTAACTAGAATGAGTGTTCATAAATAAAATCCTTTTGCCAACTGGATTACGTTTATTACGCAAGCGACCACTCGGGTTGCTGCTCCAAGAACACTGCACTTATTTGAACATTGATATAATATAAAGTTACATCCATATAATGTTACATCGATATAATATAAATTATAATGTGTCCCCACAACCTAAATTGCCATCGCCGGTCAGGCACGACAAATTTCCCGGATATTTGCCGAAATGTGGGTATTTCCCTGGACACGTCCTCAGGTCTCGCCAATTTTTGCTTTTCCAACAAGAATTTGTAAAAATCTGATTAACTCAAAGTCCGTGCAAGAAACCGTGTGTATGCTTAACGTATCTTTCGTTTATTGCTGCATGAGTCATGACTAAAAAGTTAATTTCTCTCAACAAAAGTGTCTGGATTTTACCCGGACACTTTTCAAAAACCCTGCCGGACGCTCCCCGGACGCCCTTTAAACTAGGACAAATCCGGGGAAATCCGGACGGATGGCAACCCTAGGTACATATATTATGTTAACTTTGGCATACTTTGATCCAAAGTCCTTGAATGTTCAATTATTTTATGGAAGGTCTACAGACGTCACGTATGCCGTCACTGCGAACTCGGAAGAAAATAGCTTGATCGATTCGCTGAAGTATGTCGCAATCAATTATCGCATATGAATCGCCTACTTGCTGAACCCATACACATAGTTCCATACAAGGCTTGCTCCTCGCCACTTCGAGTTTAATGAGAAATTGCTCGAATATCTGGCTAAGTATAGCCAGCTGAACAAATGTTTTGGCTGCTAAGTCTGATTATTATTTGTCTTATTAAAATAATAATGGTTTTATTGTGGTTTGTCGGCAGGCTCAAGGTTTCGAAGTATTCAAAAGCTGACGAATCGCCTGCTGCTCTTAACTTTTCTGACACGTCGGATTTACAAGTCAACTTTAGCTTTGCTCTACCTTTACGTTGGACTTTAGAGCTTCATAAATAAAGCCTGGTTGTGGGTCTGTTTTACGACTTACGATTGCTAGGTTCTTTTAAATATAATAATCGGCCAAGTGCGAGTCGGACTCGCGCACGAAGGGTTCCGTACCGTTATAGAACAAAAATAGGCCAAAAATTGTGTTTTTTTTTGTATGGGAGCCCCCCTTAAATTTTTATTTTATTTAAATGTTATTATTAATTATTAAAGTACACATATAATTAATGCTTATGTGAAAATTTCAAGTGCCTACCTGTTTTCATCATTGATGCCGAGCAAAAAATGTTTGAAAAATCACGTTTGTTGTATGGGAGCCCCATTTAAATATTTAATTTATTTTGTTTTTAGTATTTGTTGTTATAGCGGCAACAGACATACATAATCTGTGAAAATTTCAACTATCTAGCTATTACCGTTCTTGAGTTACAGCCTGGAGACAGACGGACAGACGGACAGACATCGAAGTCTCAGTAATAGGGTCCCGTTTTTACCCTTTGGGTACGGAACCCTAAAAATGTATAGTAACCCCTACTGTCGGCATAGCACTTATTAATCTTATTATGGAACTCTACAATACACATTTGCTGTCTTGTACAAGCCCCAAATACCTATACTGTTTTGGTACAACGAGCAATATCGACATCTGATATCCTGCAATCCATTTGCAAAACGAAACGGCTTTGTTATTTCTCCACCGGCTCGCGTAAACATTGTCCATGGATGGAAATAATTGCACTGCGTCTGTGGAAATACTGTTTACCAGACAGCTTCAGGATATTATGTCCATTTATGGTCGTCCATTTGGTTACGGGGTTAAATAAGTAAATACATGGAATGTATTCAAATTCTAATCCAATTAAGAAACAAATAAGTCTCCGTTTCTATTGTAATGACTACTGAGTATACTGTATACCCAATGAGTAATGATCTAATGACTAATGACACTTGGACATAATAAATACTAAATAGTTTTAATTAAAACGTTCAATTTATGGTAATTTTTGGAAAACCCTTAATACCTTGGGTGTCAAAATATACACTCAATCGTCCCTAGTCTATTATTTTATAACTTATAATGTCCAGCATTTTACTTGCTACGGGCACAGAATATTATATTAGTAGTACCAACCACGGGTCGAAAATGTAAAGCTGTGATGCTTGAAAATATGTATTTGATGATAGTGTGGAATGATTTTTTTTAATTCAATAAGGGGGCAAACGAGCAAACGGGTCACCTGATGGAAAGCAACCTCCGCCGCCCATGGACACTCGCAGCATCAGTAGAGCTGCAGGTGCGTTGCCGGCCTTTTAAGGGGCAATAGGGGAGGGTAGGGAAGGAAATAGGGAAGGGTAGGGAAGGGAAAAGGGTAGGGGATTGGGCCTCCGGTAAACTCACTCACTCGGCGAAACACTGCGCAAGCGCTGTTTTACGCCGGTTTTCTGTGAGGACGTGGTATTTCTCCGGTCGGTCCATTCGTGCCGAAGCATGGCTCTCCCACGTCTAATTAATTAATCATTCAATAGACAGTATCTAGTATTTTTAAAAGTAAGTTAAGTTTATCAGAATATTTCAAAATCAATAGCTAAAACTGAGCCAGGTGAACTTAATTTCTATGTAAAATATGTAAATTGTAAAGCAGCAATAAAATATGTGGGTGTACCAAGGCAGCGAATACAAAGAAACACTAGACTGCCTTATCTATAGAAATTGTCTGTAGAAAACAACGAAAAGGCCTACTTACCTGTAATTCATGCAAAATGACTGATGTATGGTATTTAAAAGGCCTTGGAATTTGTCATACAGTGAATGGAATTCTTACAATACTCTAGATCCGGGGTCACCAAATGGCGGTCCGCGGTCCGCATCCGGACCGCCGGCCCATTGTGTGCGGACCAAGCATTTTCGTAGATGAACTTGTTAAAAATAATTCGGTCTTGCGAGCTTGCACCACTTCCCCTCCAATCTTGCATACAGATAATAATTAGCGACAAAAATTGACACATTTCTCATTGAAATGTAAATAAATACCTTTGCGCTTTGTAATTTCCGGAATTGCCTATGTTTAATGATTATTTTTTTATAAAATGTGCGGACCGCGAAGGTCATTTCATTTCTTAAAATGGACCCCGAGCAAAACTAATTGGTGACCCCTGCTCTAGATCTTTATATCATCATTTCGTTAAACCTACATAATGTTTTAGATAACAATCTTCGAAAACGAGCATTCAACTCAACATTGAAATTTACATTTTCGACAAGGGCATATGCCCCTGGGCGTGTTCGGGCCATTATCGCCCGTAGCGCACCGTGTTAGAGGTGATAATTGCTGGCAGCGGCTGTGATAACACTCGTCACTCTTATCAGTGACACCTTAATACCATTTCACATAGCTATTATAATTACAGCTTCTATACGGGCGTAATTGGAGTATAATTCTAGCTATAGCTCTCGCATACTCTACAGTCTACCGTCTAGTCTTGGTAATTTAAGTCGTTTAGCCTAAAACTGCTAATTTATAGAGCATATATAATTGATCGCATCCTTGTTTGAAAATTTCAGCCTAAATGTTAGTATCTAGGTCAAAATATTCTTAACCTTTTCAAAAGTCAAAAAGTTGTCGAAATTGATTTATCGAAGTTGGACTTGAGTTGGACGTGGTCCGTATTCCGTACTTTGTGCCTTTGTGCTTAGCTTGACTCATCTTATTTTCAACAAGAATTTTAAAAGACTAAAATTAAAATTTAAAATATTGATAAAATTTTGTGTTTCGTTTTTCCTAGGTGTCATTCTAGCAGAAATTCTACGGAATCGAAGATAGGTTTAGAATTTAAATATTCTTTGCTTCCGCATTCTAAATCGCGTTTCCAAGTAAGTTCCTTTCGATCGAATAGTGCCTCTTTGGGCGAGGCACGGAATTGAAATTTCAAGGCGGCGGCAAAGCTATTTGTATTTAAAACGATTTTACAGGTAATGTAGGATACCTGTGTAGATCCCAGAATCTAAATTATATGCAAGATATTTTCCATGTTTAGATAAATTATTAACAGGGAAACTGTGAACATTGTACCTTAATGATGTTTTCCTGATAAGATAATATCTTAAGTTAGGTAATGTGGGAGTACTATTAAATATATTCTGTGGTAATGTTAAAGCTACGTGAAATGACTATGACCTAATCAGTGGTTCTCAACCTTTTTATACAGGCCACAAACATGTTTTGGTGTCGCGGGCCGCAGCCCGCAACCAACAATATGTTTGAGGGTTAAAAATTACGTTCTTCAAAATTAAGGATTTAAAAGTACTAAAATTTCCACGACTTTCACGACGACTGCACTATTTTGCCGGTGGGTGTGAATTTGGCCATTGATTAAGTCCCGGTGGGCCACAGGTTGAGTATGACTGATCTAAATATAGTAGCTTAGTTATTGCAATCTATCTTGTTATAATATTTTGTCTGGTTACCTATACTAGGCTATGCAGCTGCCTAGAAGGTAGGTAAGTATCTTAGCATACAGCTAAACAAACTTTTGTCGCCATATTGTATTTCTCTTGCGTGTGAGTGTGACACTGAAAAGAAATTGATGTTAGGTATTTATCTGTTATCACGCAGCCTCCTATCTCGGCGCTTATCAGACAAGTGATAGCGCGAGCTAATTTGGCAACTTTGCGATTTTTATTATTCACTAGTATCTGGTGCTGTACAAAAAGGTAACATTATACAATGCCTCTTCATCTCATATCAATCATAATAATTGCAAAAGGGTTTTGGTGGTTGGATACCAGTTTGGATAAGTGTGGTGGGCTAAAACCCGCTTAAATCCTGAAAAAAAACCGGCCAAGTGCATGTCGGGCCACGCGCAATATATGGTTCCGTAGTACCGCTAGTTTATGAAAATTTTTGTATGGTCAATGAATGTACATTTATAACATGTTTTACACTGTCAACATCATCTATCTCAGTTACTTTCAAAGGAATTTGAACGAAAAGTTCCTTTATACTTCGCCGAATAAATTTTCTTAGTTGATCGACTATTACATAATTACTCAAAAACTTATGAAGTCTTCTTAGCCGTGATAGTTTTCCTTTTAAATTCAGCATATTTCCTACTACCGTGAATTTTTTCACATTTTCAGAAGCAACCGTTTAGCAGGTAGAAGGGGGGGGGGGGGCCAATGGACTCTAACAATTTTTTCCACTTTAAAACTTCATATTTCACAAATGGATCCCTAAATCGGAAAATGATCTATGAATACTCATAATATTTTTTAAAAACCTATCCAACGATGGGGTGGGCGCGAAAAAAAAAATCTACCTCGCTTGATGTGTGATGTAGCTAGGTACGATAAAAAATATTTTTTTAAAGATTTAATGTACAATTTTGTTGGCATCGTTAACATGTGTATTCATGCCAAATTACAGCTTTATAGGTCCTATATTCTCTAAGCAAAACTACGGACAGACAGACAGACGGACGGACAGACCGAAACTATAAGGGTTGACTACGGAACCCTAAAAATGCTTCAATAAAAGATCGTAAGAGTCAGATAACTTTGCAACGTGAAGAGACGATGCGAAGCCGATTCATTTTTTATTGAGTCAAACAAAACTGAATTTTCATTAGGTACTACACAAGAAGATAGGTAAACATTGAATTGACAGACTTGCCGCTTGGGGTGTTAGTTGTTACCCATTTCTATTTCGACTGGTATCACGTTGCGATGTGACCTTACCTTTACTCCTTCGCCTTATAGCAACGAAGTATAATTTTAATATAAATTACATAATTTACGGCAATAACGACTGCTCTGCGCAATCTATACTAATATTATAAATGCGAAAGTATCTCTGTCTGTCTATCTGTCTCGCTTTCACGCCAAAACTACTGAACCGATTGTAATGAAATTTTGTACACAGATAGTCTAAGGCCTGAGAAAGGACATAGGCTACTTTTTAACTGGAAAAAGGGGTTGTAAGGGGGTGAAAATGCGTAAATTTGTTCAAATTAAGTTAGTTCCAAAAATTCATAATAGATAGCGCCGTGCGTCTCCTACATCGCGCTATCGCTTGCTCATAAGTCTTTCTATAAGACGTGGTACCATGTTAGACTGCAGGTTTCGATACTTTCGATTGTTAAACACGTTGATAATGTATAACTCACTACTCAGTACTTCATCTATGTAGTGATGAGTGACGTAACCTTAAACCTACCAATCTATGATAAATAGTTTATGGGTAAAGCTAAAGTTATGAAATATTATGTGCACAGTGCACACTGCACAGCTGCTTTTGGCTAATTTGATTTAAGGGGTACCTACCAGGGTTTTAAAAACCTTTAAAATTTGACACCAATTTTGTTGACACCGCGCGCTGTAAGTACATTGAAGCACAGATTACTTATATATATTTGTAGACACTGAAGTCCACGCGGACGAAGTCGCGGGCAACAGCTAGTGTCAAATAAATTTGCTGTCGGACATTTATGTTTTCTCCCAAATATTACTGTTGCTTTTCATGTTTTTATCTAAATACGGTCAAATCTTGAGAACCATTTAGGTAGTGTGTCCCAAAATTCTAGTAAGTAGGTAGGACTTCAGTGTAATTTGACGAGATTTAATTGGCTACC
Organism: Lysandra bellargus; assembly: GCA_905333045.1. NCBI lineage: Eukaryota > Metazoa > Arthropoda > Insecta > Lepidoptera > Lycaenidae > Lysandra > Lysandra bellargus. The sequence continues at coordinate 3,939,224 of HG995353.1, forward strand.
GAAACGTCACATCTGACCATTATAAGTACTGCTGGGAATTTAGGAACACAACCTGGATACTGGATAGCTTCAAACCTAATTATACAGTGGCGTAACTATAATCAGTAAAGACCGTTCCGTTAATAATAAAACCGTTAATAATCAATGTACAATTATTTTTAACAAAAAAAAAATAAAACCGACATCCAAGGTAAAAACAATAGTAATATTATGAACTAAAAAGTATTAAATAACTCTTACTCTTTAATAGTGCCTTTTTCAGAATTCGTCTAAATCTCAACTATTTCTGTGCATACTACAGTCTTAATTAGTTTGAAGTCGGTACCAGTCCCAAAAGTTTCAGATATTTTGACAATTGACTGAACTCACGATTAAATTAGCTGGTACCGACTTCAAAATAATGAAGACTGTAGTATGCACAGAAATAGTTGAGATTTAGACGAATTCTGAAAAAGGCACTATTAAAGAGTAAGAGTTATTTAATACTTCTTAGTTCATAATATTACTATTGTTTTTATCTTTGAAGTCGGTTTTAATTTTTTTGTTAAAAATAATAATTTCACTCTTTTTAGTTAAGTATCTACAAAATAAGGCTTTATGCGTAAATAACCAATACGAATGTTAACTATTCATATTATGTTACTGTAAGCGAAATTGTGGTAAATGCTTGCAGTTGTCTAAGCGATGCTGCAATTTCCAAACTTTTATCTTTAAAGGTTCAGGAGTTCTGTTCAGTGCTTTTAGACCAAGAGACACCTTTGTATGAAATTTCTCTTATTCGTAACATAATATTATGTTTAATTTACTAGAAACAACATTTTTACCACTATGAGTGTTTTGATAAATATCAAGGATTTCCCTCGATTGCTCATAGCTCCCATCATCCTCATCACTTTCGTAATTGTTAAGTATACAAAATTAAGATTATATCCTATACAACAACACGAGAAATTTGAAAATCTGACCTCAAACAGCGAAATCATCATCAAAAACATCTGCTTCGATGCAAAATATCACGAAAAGTACCAATAATTGGTCATATTGTGATGACCAATGGTATGATTATGGTTGTGATGATGATGACCAATCAAATTGATGTGTTAGCTTATGCTTTTAGTTGCTTAAACAACGCCGAAATCCCCGAACCTGTACCTATAAGCATTCAAAAGTTCTGTTCGGTACCTTTGGATCCAGGTATAACCTGGTGGAAAATCTTACTTTATTGGTAGCATTTACCTCGAATGCTCATAGATCCCATCATCAGCTCACCACTTTCGTAATTGTTAAGTATACAAAATTAAGATTATATCCTGTCCTCAAACAGCGAAATCATCATCAAAAACATCTGCTTCGTCGCAAAATATCACGAAAATTTTTGACCTCAGGGCCTCTTGGGCCGGGGTCCTTTTGGGTCGGGGGCCCGTGGCATATTGCCAGACCTGCGGCCTGCCATTATGGTTACCTGTGATGGTTACGCTACGTAATAATGGTATATGAAATACTAAGGAAATAATTATACCCAGTTTGACATGTTTATGTGCACTTAGTTGAATAACAATAGAACTATTACAGCAATTACAGCTATTGACTTGACAATAGAATTATTTCAAACTGAAAGGATCCCAGCTACACTATTATCAACTATTTACTATTTAGTAATCTGTTACTGTACGTATACTTAACGTGACCATTTTTTTTTGTCAAAGCGGGACATCTACAGATCCCCCCTCCTCAAATAAATTTTATTTTCATTTTATTATTAATCATGAAAATATAGAGTTAAATACAATTGATTGTATATTTTGTGAATATCTAGTGCCTATCTGTAATTATTCTGTATAAGCAAAATATGGCAGACTAACCACATTTGTTGAATGAGAGTGCGTTACTTCCAGGTATTACACAGGCATTTCAAACAGGCATTTCAAATATTAAATTATTATCGTTTGGTCTGTTTGCAAAAGCGGGACAATTTCGGCCTCGCGGGGGACAGCGGGACCGACTGCCTGAAACCGGGACTGTCCCGCCCAAAGCGGGACGTATGGTCACGTAACACGTTACGTATACTTACTACAAATACTTACCTAAATACTTATGGCCGCAATAAGAGACATTTAAAAACTACTTAAATGAAAATTGGCATTAAACTAAAGAACATTTAAAATAATAATCTTTCTCTGATAACGGCCGTGAGGTACTTACATAAATTAAATACTTTCAGTCAAAAACAAAATCTCTGAAAAAACAAACGTTACTGTACCTACTTACGTTTTATTACGATATACAGGGCGTAACAAAAACAAGTGATAATACTTTAGGGTGTGTACGTGTTCCCTGTAGAGAGTTCACTGTGAAAGTAGCAGCGCTGAAAGACCAACAATTTTTTTCACGTTTGTATGGGGAAACTCGTGACGCTCGGGCCCTTGCCCATACAAAAGTGAAAAAAATTTTTGGTCTTTCAGCGCTGCTACTTTCACAGTGAACTCTCTACAGGGAACACGTACACACCCTAAAGTATTATCACTTGTTTTTGTTACACCCTGTATATTAAAAAGTTCTTTTTTTAACGGTAGCCTTATTCGATTCTTTCAATTATTCTTTGAGATTTTTCTTAAAAAGCCACGAAACAGAATTCATTTAAAGTTCAGAACATTTGTTCTTATGAAATTCAATTTCAACAGAATGACCTTTCAACAAGTATTGCTCAACTCGTTAGGGTTGCCATATGACAGTTTTGAGGGTTCCGTACCAAAGGATAATAACCCTATCACTGAGACTTCGTTGTCATTCCGTATGTCTCTCTCCAGGCTGTATCTCAAGTACCGCTATAGCTTGACTTCTGAAATTTTCACAGTTTGTGTATTTCTGTTGCCGCTATAACAACAAATACTAAAAACAAATAAAATTAATATTTATAAAGGGGGACTCCCCTACCAATAAACTCAATTTTTTGCCTACTTTCGCTCTATAACGGTACGGAACCATTCGTGCACGAGTCTGGCTCGCTCTTAGCCGATTTTGGTTGTTAATTGTTTCGTATGAATCTCCAATTTAAGCGTTTCTGAACAAAAAAGACCCTATTTATAAAATTATCTGCAAAATACATGGTTCCGATATACGTGGGAGAGCCATGCTTCGGCACGAATGGGCCGGCTCGACCGGAGAAATACCACGTTCTCACAGAAAACCGGCGTGAAACAGCGCTTGCGCTGTGTTTCGCCGAGTGAGTGAGTTTACCGGAGGCCCAATCCCCTACCCTATTCCCTTCCCTTCCCATCCCTACCCTCCCCTATTACCCTATTCCCTCTTAAAAGGCCGGGGCCGGCAACGCACCTGCGTGCGTTGCCGGCTCTCTGATGCGGCCGCTCTTCTGATGCATGGGCGACGGAAGTTGCTTTCCGTCAGGTGACCCGTTTGCTCGTTTGTTATTTCATAAAAAAAGTAAATTCTAATAAGTAATATCATTATTATTCCGGTAAAATCTGATAAAATAACGATTTTGTAACGATGAGACGCGAAAAGTTTAAGACTGACTGAGCATGTTTTCGCTCTATTTGCTTTATTTACTGTATTCATTTGCCAAGGAGCCAAATCGCTATCTATTTATTATCTAGCAACATAAGCAGCTTTATTTTTATATTTTAACATAGCTCTACCTATCTGCCAAATGCCAGGGAAACCTATAAGTACTTAATTAATTCTCATAAAATAGTACCCATATATGTTCGTACCTAAATTAATTCATCAATCCCCATACGATCACCGGCGAACGAGACACAATAGAATATCTATTGTGTCTATCCCACGATCGACGGGTTAATATATTTAGCTATTATTATTATAATTATATTGGGCTAATGATCAGCCTATGGCTCAGCAGCCTACATATTGACGAGACAAATGTCATAATAATATTTCCCATAACAACCTTTCATTTCATTTTATACTTCCGTATTTTTTTTGGTACCGTCAAAACTCAAATCCTATGGTAGATACTACGTCTACCAACTATAAGTCGTAACAGAATATCCGCTGAATTTTGGACATCCCTATTTGGACAAATAGTTGTAAATAAATACTATAAGGTCGTTTCCATAATCAGACATAGTTAGACAGATAACATCGGCGGTGGAATGGCGGCCACAGATCGCTATCGACGGTTATGATTTATGAAATACTAGTGCGGGAGCCTGTAGCTAGTAATAAAAAACCTGTCTGTCACTCCCATAAGGTGACTGAGTAGTGGGGGGAGTAATGGGGCCCTCGTTTAATAGGTGCGTTCAAAATGGGGTAGAAGTTAGGCCCGTATTTTTGGTCAGTACTCAAGATGCATCTCGGTCTTAAGACACGGTTCAGGCTCTGTGATTGGTTGGCTGTCAAAATTTGGACTAATCACAGAGCCGAACCGCGTCTTGAGATCGGGTCGCATCTTAAGTACTGACCAAAAATACGGGCCTTAGAATATTATTAGAAACTAAATTCTACTCAGACCAGGGGGGTGAGACAAAATCTTTTCGTTTTCGCTTCGTTATAGAATCGCCGATGAAAATGTATGGAATTGACATAAGCGTTCGTTAATATGACGTTGACGTTCGACTCGTCTTATGTCAATTCCATACATTTTGATCGGCGATTCTATAACGAAGCGAAAACGAAAAAGTTTCGGCTAAATAGCCAGGTAGGTTTGTAATAGGTCACCAGACTATCAGATCTGTCCAATTTGAATGGCTACAAAGGTAGGTAGGTAGAGATCAACTACGATAAAATGGCGCCCTCCAAATGACTGTTTCAATGTGTGTAGTCACATCCTTATGAAAGAGTTTGTATGTAGTAAGTATTCAACCAATCACAGTACACGTAATATTTCAGTTAATGTCACTTATTACCAAGATTTGTTGGTCAACTAATCATAACAGCTAGTCTACCGCGCAAGACAACGCACTTCAAACGTTTTGACAACGCACTTCAAACGTTTTGAATTTTGGAGGGGCGCGCCATGTTATCGTACAGGTCAGCACGATCAACACATTTAAACATTGCGCTTGTGTAGTGTCTGTGAATAAGCGCGTGGCGTGACGTCGTACTGCACAGTACGCATCATAAAAAGTCTGCCCGTCTCTCTCGCGCGCGGTCTATCTTATGAGCGTGAAGGGGACAGTTATTATTTTTCTTATGCTACTGTTTATAAAATATAAATACAGCGTGATGTTACAAGTCGGTAACGTGTGATCGGCGCGCGGCCAGCGTTCGGAACCGTACGATAATTATCGTGCACATACGATAATTTTGTGCGTACGTACGATGTACGATAGCATATAATTATCGTACGCAGATTATACGATAATTTGTATCATGATGCAAACATATTATATTTTTAAACATACTGTATAGTGAAATTGCATAAGTGTGAGCACTGTGAACGTGCCAGCTTTAGTTAACTGATCTATAGTTGATCTCTACTTTGAGTCCCTGGAAAGCGTACGACTAGGGTTACAATTTACACGGTAAATCTGGCATCAGTTCAGTGCTTCAGTCTGACTGATGATAGAATTATGGCCGGAATTTTTTGTGTTTGGGAGCCCCTCTTAATAATTTATTTTATTTTAATTTTAATATCAAAAATTAAAGTACACATATAATTATTGAAGATTTTGTGAAAATTTCAAGTATCTAAAATCTAATTGATCCCAAAAGGCCAAAAAATCATGTTTGCCCCCCTTAAATATTAACTTAATTTTGTTTTTAGTATTTGTTGTTATAGCGGCACCAGTAATTATACAATCTGTGACAATTTCAGAAGTCTAGATATAGTGGTTCTCGAGATACAGCCTGGAGACAGACGGACATACATCGAAGTCTCAGTAATAGGGTCCCGTTTTTACCCTTTGGGTATGGAACCCTAAAAAATGATGTTATGCTTTATGTTTTCCAGGGACGATAAACGAATCTCTGTTCTGAAATGGAGTTTGGGAAAATATTTAGCAACTATGTAAGTACATAATTTTGTAAATAATTCAAAGTAATATATAGGTATAGGTAATATTTTATGCGAAAACAATGTAACGTATTCGTTAGATATAATTTAGATAAATAGGATATATCCTATTTATCTAAATTATGAGTACATAGACAAAAGCCCAAAATAAATAAATAAATTAAGAACTCCCACACCGGTTTCGGTGACGGTGGCCAGTTTCATTGAAAGCAGGCCAGTTACGCAGGAGTAGCTTTATAGTGCCCAAGTGTGTGCGCAGTACACAAGAGCACTCTCTATTCCTTTTACTCTCATAGCCCAGTGGGACGGTTGACCGAATCGACTGGCGAGAGATCAGGCGCAGGACCGACTTTTTTTACATGCCCATCCGACGCATGGATCATCTTGCTTGTCAGACAATCAGGTGATCAGCCTGCATTGTCCTAACCAAACTTGGAAATAACATGTTTCCAACGCGGGAATCGAACTCACGACCTCCGAGTCAAGAGCCACGCTCTTAAACACTCGACCACGGAGGCGTAATAAATAAAATACAGGTAGATTAGCTCTGTCTCTCGCACTAGGTTAGTCTGAGCTCGCAATTTTATAACCACTTAAATTCATAGATCTCTCGATAGATAGCCCGATATAGCTTACTTGCTAATTGCATTCCTAAAATACAAAATGTACGCGGTCCACGGTAATGAGAGCGAAAAAGGGCATTACATAGTATAAATTCCTGCAAAAAGTACTTTTGTAAGTAGTTCATTTAAAAATATGGTAATTCAAAATATCTCCTAAAATCTAAGTAGTCGGGTAGAAAGGTAGAGCTTGTCTATACTGTAATCGGCGAAACATGGCGATAGCGGTCATTGACTCCCTGCCAAAAACTTGTCATTTTCTATATACAAAGCCGCGATTGGTCCAACATCTGACACTTCATTGTCAATTGCGGTTTATATAGAAAATGACAAGTTTTTGAGAGGGAGTCAATGACCGCTACCGCCATGTTTCGCCGAGTAGGTACGAGTACTAATTTGAAATAACGCGCCCCACCACTTAAAAGTTGATACTTATTTATATGAAAAAAATTTATGTGAAGTGTTCATACGAGGGAGGGACGCGTCATTTGACAAGCCTTAAATAACAATAATATATTATTTTTATATGTGGGAGAGCCATGCTTCGGCACGAATGGGCCGGCTCGACCGGAGAAATACCACGTTCTCACAGAAAACCGGCGTGAAACAGCACTTGCGCTGTGTTTCGCCGAGTGAGTGAGTTTACCGGAGGCTAAATCGCCTACCCTATTCCCTTCCCTTCCTTTCCCATCCCTACCCTCCCCTATAATAGGGTAATCCCTATTCCCCCTTAAAAGGCCGGCAACGCACCTACAGCTCTTCTGATGCTGCGAGTGTCCATGGGCGACGGAAGTTGCTTTCCATCAGGTGACCCGTTTGCTCGTTTGAAAAAAATTGTTTCCTGTTTTGGTAAAGGAGAGAAAGATTATAAAAGAGAGAATATTATCTCTACAAAGCAAAGCCTACTAAAATCGTGTCATCACTGTCGTTAATCTTAGAATTTATGTAAAAGATAATATTATTATGATTTTCGCACTAGATGACGTCTGCAACTTCGTTGCGTCAAAATTCGTTTATCGCGCGGGAACCGTACATTTTTCGGGATAAAAAGTATCCTATGTCCATTCCCGGGACTCAAAGTATCGCCATACCAAATCATAAAAAACCGGCCAAGTGCGAGTTGGACTCGCCCATGAAGGGTTCCGCAGCAGCAATAAGGTTTATTTCTATAAAATTAAAAGGTTTTTGATTTATTTTTTTAGTTTAGTTGATTTAATGAAAGTTAAATTAAGGTTTAACATTTATGACGTATAAAAAAATGTTAGATCTCGTTCAAACCAATTTTCGTTGGTAGTTTTTATAATAATGTACATCATATATTTTTTTAGAATTATCATGCCCCTACTTTAGAAGCTAAAGGGGGGGGGGGGGACACACATTTTATCACTTTGGAAGAGTCTCTCTCGCAAACTATTCAGATTAGAAAAAAATGATATTAGAAACCTCAATATGATTTTTGAAGACCTGTTCATAGATACCCTTTACGCGTAGGTTAGATGAAAAAAAAAATTTTGCTTCAGTTGTACCTATGGGGACCCCTAAAACTTTTAATATTTTTTCCATTTTTGTATCAGAATCTTAATTCGGTTCACAGACTATATCTACTTACCAAGTTTCAATAGTATAGCTCTTATAGTTTCGGAGAAAAGTGGCTGTGACATACGGACGGACAGACAGACAGACAGACAGACAGACAGACTGACTGACAGACAGACAGACATGATGAATCTATAAGGGTTCCGTTTTTTGTCATTTTTGCTACGGAACCCTAAAAACGGTTAAACAGTTTGGTCGTGAAAAGGTAAAAAAGAAACGGACTTTCGCATTTAAGTATAATTTTAATACGATGATGATAATTATGATTTGCATCATTAGCTTAGTTTGTACGCACGTATTATTATTCATAATATTATTATAATAATCTTACATACATTGTAAACAGATAAACAGTATCTCCGTAACCGATTACGCCTAATCTAATCCGAATTATCGAAAACGCGGCCTTTTCCAAACTTATCGAATATTCAATAATATTAACATCATAACACCAAATATTTGACAAAACTACATAATAAACTCCAAAAAGGATATTTAAATATTTTCATGTAAAATAATGCCAAGACGATTCACGATAACCATTGAGTGGCAAAAAGCTCTCCAAGATCTTGCGCAAGCCAAGCTTGTGGCTCTACATGACTCTACAGCTATACAACATTTTACTGCATATTAGTTTCATAATATTGAGTACTATTATGAATGTGCAGTCTAGGTTTAGTAACGTGGTAGTTATCATAAGAGAAATCTAAACCTATTTTCGTTTAGTTTTTATAATATAATTCACATTGTTTAAATTTTTTTTCTAAGAAATAGTCGATCGCGACGATATTGCGTGTGTCCATGTAGTAGATGTAGGTACTATTATGAAGTATGAACACACGCAACATTGCGAGGAGTGTATTGCATTGCATTGTATGTGCTTTGCCGGCTTTTACAATTTAGCGTGTTTCTCAATAACGTTTACTGTAAATAAAACTAGCTAAAAGCCCAGCTTTGTGAGGGCTCGCGTCGTCGCACCTTGACTGACTGATGATAACACATCTACATAATATAAATAAAAATAACTATGTTAAAGAGCCTACGTTAAGGCGCTATATTGAAAAAACTGTTCTTTTTGACGTAATACTATAGGACCCTCAGAAATGTTACAAATCTGGTAATGAGATATACATATCTTCATAGCCTTATCTAGGTTTGAGAAGAACTAGAAACACGATTAATGTATTTTGCCTCGACACAATTAATTTTCGAAATGACCTCTTAAGACTTAAAAATACGAAATTTGAAGATTACTTTTAAACGAAAATAGATGTATTGTAGGAAATTAGTCTAATTGATAGACACCTTTGCAACTCAAAATCGTATAGAAGCATTTTGCTTAAATGCTCCTAGTTATTTTTTAAATGATTGTAATTACGTTTTTTCGCATGTTTTCCGAGCGAGCCGATAGCTTCTGGCCGCAGCGTATTCACGACTTTATAGTCATACAAATTAAGTATAAAATTGCTCTTACGGTAAAATTACTTTCGATATAGCGCCTTAAAGCACATTAAATCAATAGGCGTGATAGTTTTTCCGTAAAATGTAGTATGTACCACAAAACGTTGCGCTGTGTTTCGCCGAGCGAGTGAGTTTACTGGAGGCCCAATCCCCTACCCTATTCCCTTCCCTTCCCTCCCCTATTCCCTTCCCTTCCCATCCCTACCCTCCCCTATTACCCTATTCCCTCTTAAAAGGCCGGCAACGCACCTGCAGCTCTTCTGATGCTGCGAGTGTCCGTGGGCGACGGAAGTTGCTTTCCATCAGGTGACCCGTTTGCTCGTTTGCCCCCTTATTTCATTAAAAAGAAAAACAAAATGTTCAGGTTGTGGGATATACTAGGGCTCGCTTCGCTCACCCTGATAACTGGTTTTCTTTAAATACGAAACCTACTAAGTAAAGCCAATTCATTAAATGTCATTGTGAATGAAACCAAGTCAGCAAAAAATATAATTGTATCTGCACATCTGTATCTTTCATTGTATCTTTAGAACGCGTGGACAGACTTTAAATGGGATCTCATTGTTTGATTAAATTCGGCTAACCTCGGTTCAATGACCCGGCGAGTACACTTGATATAACCAGTGATATTCGCATTCGTATGCCACAGTGTGAGTAAAGTCTAAACTTCAGTGTAGATAAAAAATTATTCAATTTTAAGAAAAACCTGACAGAAAGTTTTTGGGCAAACATTTTTAGAGTATCAATTAAATAATCTCGATAAATATACTATAGGCATTAGGCATGTCATGAAAATTTTAAGCTTCATGGTGTGGGAATCCTAATAGCTTTACAGCTCCTGTTGAATTGGCACTTGGCAGTTTTTCAGGTTAGAGCTTCTCTTAGCCAAAAACAGTTTAGGCTTTTGCAACTGGTAGAATCTACCTAGTCTCTATCTCTACTCTCAACTAAGATAGTAGGCACATAGTTACAGTGTTTGACATGGACAGCACTGTCTTTACTTGTGGGAACTAGAGGAAGCGCGGTATCTGCATTTTGCTCAAGGAAATCTTAGATTTGATTTCCCTTGTCAATTCTCTGTTTACGCAAGACCCACGTAAAATATACTACGTAAACCGAGTATCTTGTTTTAAAAACATGCCATTAAACATAATACGTATAAAATATTAAACTCGCTGGCCATCTTGACATTGTCTGCCGTCGAAATAGAATAATATAGATTATAGAACGATAACTCTCAATACATTGGACCGCTCTAATATGGGTCTAATTCGGAAGAAAATTTGCGCGGAAAGTGTAACTTATGCATGGTACGGCAGATACGGCGGTAGCTACGCCTCTGGTTACTGTCATAAACACGTAGCTAGGGAATTGGGAATACGTAAATTATATGACCGACCCGACTATGACAATTGACAACCAACAAAGGTGTGCATTTGTACGCCCAAGTTGTACAATTTCATTTGCGGTGCAGGGTTTTATCGTTCCCACAACTTTGCCTAAAGTGGCGTGTGGACCACCATGGGCTTTTAGTGTGTGGAGTATGGACCCAATGACTTGGCAGTCCCACATACCCCGGACGATGTCCTGAATGGATGCGAAAAGGGAAGGGAATTACCAGGGAAGTTGATTCATAGGCAGAGGGCGGATCTTTTTAATTTGGTCGTGTTTTGTCAAACAAGCCAACAGATAACGACACACTGAATTGACATAAGCTGACCAATTGACGTAGGTCCGTCAACTGTCCAGGAATCAATTTTTTCGATGGTACATTGATGACATTTGATGGAACCATTTTTGGCTCAATTACTCTTCTATATTATTCATTGTTCGTGGTCGTCTGCATATTTCAGCTGGCGAATTGGCAGCATCTCAACAGGTTTTTGTCTATTCCCGTCCGACATTGCTCTTGGCTCGACCAAGGTTCTTGTCTCTGCTCTCGCTATTGTGTTCTATTTATAAATGAAAGTTTTATGTAAATATTGACTTTAATGTGTCAGCACAAGATTTATCGTCGATAAATTATCTTAATGCTGAGCAAATATTAAATACACTCTTTACTTCGTATTCTCAATATGCGGCCTTTCCACGTGTCCATGTTTCGCGTTGGATGGACCAACACAGTAACAATTCGCATATGATTGCTATTTGCCCATAATAACTAATCGATGCACTGTAAGTTGTCTATGTCTAATAATAATAGATAGAGTATGACAGATAGAGTATGGAGAATCTGGCAAGTTAAGTTGTGGATAGCCTATCCGGCACTTTATCAGGAAGTGGTGAAACAGGCCCTTACTTTCTTTTCGTTGTCTTTTAATAGCCTTTTAGACTAACTTAACTTTAAGATCAAGAAAAGGACGTTGAGATTTTTTGAGGGGAAAAATGTAAGGTTTCCATAATATGTACCAACGATTTCATTCGAAAATGAAGTTAGGGCAACCCTAAATTAGGTTCCGTTAATTAATAATAACCAAATAAGAATAATAATATTGTGCATACAAACATTTGTAAAGTTGGTAAGTAATAGAATGCTACCGCTTCACTGCTGACCACAAGGGTGACCATAATAATAGAAAAAATTGGGATAAGTACATTTTTTTTTAATTTTTCAAAAATATTTCATGGTCTAGAAAGTGAAGGCTGTCGACAGGCGACTTACTTAATTTAATTTAATATTACTTTTTTTTTTTATTATTGACTAGCGAGCTGCATTATTTATAAAAATTATAATCAGTTCGCACATGTATTGTTTTTTTTATCGCAATTGATTGTTAAAATATGTCGCTATTCTATAAAGTCGTCCTATACTTATACAGCATTTTAAGCTAATAATATTAACAATTTTATAGTAATGAATATTAACCTTATTTCTAGTGAATACGTAAGATAAAGTGTAAGTCACGGACTAGTTGGTACACTGCAGTTGCCAACTCTATGCGGCAGTATCTTGTTACTCCTTGCCAATGCCAACATTTTATGTGTTCACTTTGTAATGAAATAAAATTATTTTCCTTTGTTCTATCAGAGAAGTTGATTCCTAGGCTAATGGGGACCTACGCAGTTAGGTCGCGTTACGTCAAACCCAGCTAACAGATCACAATTAACATTGAATTGACATGATCCTACCAAATGACGTTGGTCTGTCAATTACTGCCTAGTGGCTAGGAATCAATTTCCTCGATGGTACATAATATTCGATTCCCGAAGTTTTTGATTGAAATTTCAAGCACCTTTCATTAGTTTATACCGAAATCCCGACTACTTAACAACACAAAAGAAAAGCCCGGTCGAAAATCTCAATAACCGGGCCGTTGATTAAAGAAATGAGTGTTAAAAGTAAGTAATAGAACTTTTTTTAAGTCGGTTAAAATATAAGAAGCTGTTGCGTATTTATAAAATTTTGAGATTCTCTGATTGTTTGACCATTTGGTCAAACAATCTGAAATTTATTTGACAGACAAAGACACATTGCATTAAAATGTGCATCTTATTTATCATTTTACCTGAATTAAAAAAAAGGTAAGTTAACAAATAAGCAATAAATAATAACGAATACAGCGTTACGTTATATAATATCTTATTTGAAGACATGAGTGGAAGAAGCAGATAAGTATAACAGTTAACAAATTGCCTTTTTTCTCATAAATAGAGGCTTTGGAACTTGGAAAGTTATTTGTTATCAAAAAATTGGTATTTTATGTATAGCCAGACATATTAGCCAGATAATGAAGTAAGTTACAAGGTTTGTTCAAATTATAAGAGAAAATGAGTAATTGCCCTTATGTTATAAGATACAATAGTTACTCCACATACGTCTTCATTATTATGAATGATCGCAAATCTTTATTTACGTTATGTATAACGTCATAGCTCGGACAGACTGCGATACCGCGTTGCGTAAATAGTACAAGTAAAGGGGTCACATTATCTGCTCCAAGTAATTTTCCATCAAATAACTTAGGCATAATATAACACTAGGTTGAGGATGCCAAATTAATTTAGCAATTTTCTGGATCCGATTTTCAAAGGCGTTGTTCACTTTTTTGGGATGGGTAAATAGAATCGCACTTACACGTGACCTGGACCGAAATTCGTAACTCGTAAGACGTGGTAACCGGTGCGGAGTCGGAGAGACGGTAATAAATTAATAACCCTCTCTTGTTCCAAGCGACGTCAATATTCCTCTTCACTTCTAACGGGTTACTCTCCCGGAGTGCCGACTTTTAAGCAAAGGGTATGATAGTCATTTGGTATTGTATTCATCTGTTTATAATGCCGCGGCCGCACCTGCGTCTGTCGTCAGAAGCTTCGTGCTATGAGACGATACCATTGGACACGCAGATCGTCCAATGGTATCGTTTTTAGCGCGAAGCACTACGCAGGTGCGGCCGGGCCGTAAAACATTGTTCCTAATACTTATAATAGGCAATACCTAGGCATGTAGAAGAAAAAAGGCCACTCAGTTTAGTGTAATTTCCATGCCATGATGATCAGATGATTCGTTAGCTGCAGCGTCTGAAAGAACAAGAATAAAATTACATTCTCGCATTTAAACAGCTTTGCCACAGTATACAATTATGCAGTACAGTAATCTCAGCCAGGTCCTTGAAATGAAGGCGCGTAGCGCGTGAGACGTGATTTCAAATTTTTTTTCTTTTTGTGTCTTTATAGACGTTTTACACCACGTCAGTCTGGCCCCGTGCTAAGTACCTAAAGGACTTGTGTTACAGGTACCAGATAACAGAAATATATTTAATACTTTTATACTATATATAATATATAATATTTTAAGATTTTTATGGTATAATACACATATAATAAGCAAAAAATGAAAAGGGAGTAAGCGACAAAATGGTTTTTGTCGCGTAATTTAAAAACCATAAATACATTTCATTTAAGCTATGGACAAATTAAAGTGTATGCTTGAACCAATGGAAGCTTAAATCACTCTTCTCTGTTGGCAAAATAGGAATCGCTTTTTTTACAGAGGTCTTTTTGATTGATTATTCTGTGTTATAAAAGTTGATCAATCGTATTATGCTATGGGTAATTCAAAGACAAAGACATGATGAATACTGACAATGAACTTTAATTTCTTAGCTTTAGTCATTGCTGAGAAAACTCGATATCGCTACAGCCAAGTTATCAAGGCGTCGCGCGTCGCCTTAAAGCTATGTATTTAGAATAATTAATTACACTGATGTGTGCATGCGCATGTCTAGCATGAAGGTGGTCTACTGTGTATAATTTAAGTTGTGGTTTTGTTATATCGCCAAAGAATGCTCAAGGCAAACCAGATGGCTTGTGAATTCTAGTAGGCATTTTATATAACCATAAAAATACTTTTAATTTTTGCCAATGTTTATAAAATTATTATTATACTTAAATATCCTTAATATCTTAACTTTAACCGGTAGTACAGGACAATTAAAATAACTCATTAGTCATTACGATTATGTCTTTGTAAACTCATAGAAAAACTAAATTTTAATACACACGTATAATATTAGGTATGATATAAATACACCAGCGTCCAGCATATAAATTAAGTTATAACTTATAACTTACAAATCTTACAATTAATCGTAAATAAAATAATTTAAAAAAGGCACAAAAGAAATTGCAACTCAATAGCGTCTTCCTATAAGGTGTGATAGGTTGAAATCCTTGCAGTTTACTATTTATTAACTTTCAAATATGTACTTGTGATTGCGGATTTTTTTTCCTTTGCCTCGTCATTAATTAAAAAAAATGGCTCAAGTGCGAGTCCGACTGGCGCACGAAGGGTTCCGTACCTTTATAGAGCAAAAATAGACCAGAAATATTGTGTTTTTTATATGGGAACCCCCTTAAAATATTTTATTTGAATTTTATTGTTACTTATTAAAGTCCACATATAATTGAGGATTACGTGAAAAATTTCAAGTAACTACGGTGATGGATACGGAACCCTAAAAATAACATTTTTTCTTTAATGTTTTTTTGTCCTTGATATTACTAAAAGTGTAGTGAGCCCACGGTAATATTTCACCGTGTGCAAAATATAAAAATGTATCGTCCCTGTTTGTTCTCGTTCGTATTTATAAACCTTTCAGTCTGTGATGAACAGATCTAGTTATTTTTATTTTTTATAATAAATCTTTTCTTATGTTTTAACTTTTACACCTTTATGTTATAACGTTATACGTAACTCACACGAAGATTTGGCCAGTTTTTAGGGTTCCATACCCAAAGGGTAAAAACGAGACCCTATTACTAAGACTTCGTTGTCTGTCCGTCTGTTTGTCTGTTTGTCTGTCGCCAGGCTGTAACTCAAGAACCGCTATAGCTAGACTTCTGAAATTTTCACAGATTGTGTAGATATACCTATCTGTTGCTGCTATAACAACAAATACTAAAAACAAAATAATATTAATATTTAAGGGGGACTACCATACAACAAACGTGATTTTTTTGGCCTTTTTTGCTCGGTATCAATAATGGGAACAGGTAGGCACTTGAAATTTTCACAAAGGCTTTAAATATATGTGTACTTTAATAATAATTAATACAAAAAGCACAATTTTTGGCCTATTTTTGCTTTATAACGGTACGGAATCCTTCGTGCGCGAGTCCGACTCGCACTTGGCCGATTTTATTTTGAAACCAAGTCAGCCATACACATGGGTTCTCTTTTGTTATTCTCGTAACCCAGTATTAGGGTCAGTGCATATGGCAACGTGACGAGATGATGCGATGCTTTTTAAGAGCATTTCAAAATTGGAATAGGCATCCGAATTTCGCAGGCAGTAAGTCTGTCAATTCAATGCCTATTGCAGCTAAGTGTTACCATATAATATATTATTAAAGATAACGCGGACGTTCCCTTGTCGGTCCGTTTGTCCAGTAGAGCCTGTCGCGGAAGTAGAGCAGGGAGCTCCGTGGACCATAGGATTGATATCGTTTTCTATTACAGCTGTCTTACAATGTACTTACTTCTGTTCCCATCTGGTTATACAGTGTGTAACAAAAACAAGTGATAATACTTTAGGGTGTGTACGTGTTCCCTGTAGCGAGTTCACTGTGAAAGTAGCAGCGCTGAAAGACCAATTTTTTTTTTCACTTTTGTATGGGCAAGGGCCCGAGCGTCACGAGTTTCCCCATACAAAAGTGAAAAAAATTTTTGGTCTTTCAGCGCTGCTACTTTCACAGTGAACTCTCTGCAGGGAACACGTACACATCCTAAAGTATTATCACTAGTTTTTGTTACACCCTGTATAGTTCACTATATTATTTTATGTCTTTGCAAGGTGGGAAGAGGCTTTGAAAGGGCGACGTGGACAGTTTAAAAAGTTTAAACGTCAAAAATTTGATGTTGCAATTTTTTAAAATGTGTTCCAAAATTATCAAACGTCAAAATATAATGACCATGACCAGTTGGATCAACACGTCGCGTCCTATGGGCCCTTTTCAGAGGAATAAGCGATGCCTTCAGCGCAGAAAAGTAGGATATTCTATTGTCAGCCGTTCGTTGGATTCTGTATATTATATTTTTTAGCTCTAAATAGTATATTATTTATGTATAAGTATATTTTTTTAGCTCTAAAACATTATTACCTAGCTAGATATAATTTACATGCTGTATTAGCTAATACAGCATGTAATTTATATTTTGCCGGTAGGTATGTATACCTAGTATGTTATAACTTATTGAGCTAACGTGCTGTGTATCAGAGCCTCTAGCTAACACTTTTTCTCTATCGCTTCTTTATGGAATCGCCAATATATGGAGAGATGTATGGAATAGACATAAGCGTTTGATGATGGATTCGACCTTCCATACATTTTCATCGGCGGTTCTATAAAGAAGCGACAAAGAAAACTTCTTGGCTAGAGGCTTGGTCCTTCACAAAAAACTGAGAGACCTATCAGACAGAGAGCGGTCACGCGGTAAGCGTTCAAGCTGTCAGATTTGCGTTCTTTGTGTTGTATTGCGTTATATACTCACACAGGGACGTTCCTTTTCGTGTCAGAATTGCTCCTGTGTGGCCGACCGCTCGAACGCAGAGGTCCTGAACGCTTGAACGCGTGACCACTCTCTGTCTGATGGTCTGAGGGTTTTCTCTCCAAGCTGCGAGATGTAATTACTATCAGGGTCGTCATTCGCCACTAAACGTACAGGAACACATGGCACGGCTCCAAACTTATTATTTATGAGCTACAGATGGAGTCTTTCGCACTAATTTATTATAAACACATTACACAACGTATAGCTTTGATATTTTTATCAGTAGGGCTTTGTGACTTTGTCCCCTTTATTTTTACCTAGTAACCTATTTTTTGGCTTATATGTAAACAAAAGCTGCAAAGGGACAAAGATAAGTATCTTTAGAGAGTCAAATGGATTTTGTATATGCAGATTTTTTTGATGTAGGGTGACGTCTCTCTCTATTTTAACAAGACATAAAGTGTAAGGACTTAACTAATGTTAAGGCCCAATTTCACCTACACACAACACACACAACCAAGTGTTAATAGCTTGATAAAATATTGTCATGTCTCTTTCATTCATATGAAAAACGAAAGTGGTAACGTGATACTAATTCGATCTTTAACTTTACAGTCCTTGGCGAAATTGGGTCTAAAGTTAACTAAATTTTACTAAAATATGTCTCCGTTTGGGCACACTGGAAGTGTTTTCAACTTTCGGATTGTAGTGAGGTAGGCCCGTAGAGATAAACTACGATAGCATGGCGCGCCCCTCCTAATTACTGTTTCAATGTGTGTAGTCACATCCTTATGAAGGAGTTTGTATGTAGTAAGTATTCAACCAATCAACGGTACTCGCAATATTTCACTTAATGTCACTTATTACCAAGATTTGTCGGTCAACTAATCATAACTAGCCGATCGCGCAAGACAACGCACTTCAAACGTTTTGAAGTGGCACTTCAAACGTTTTGAATTTTGGAGGGGCGCGCCATGTAATCGTAGTTTATCTCTAAGCCCGGATGCATTCCTCATCTTACCCCTGGGGAAGTTCCACATGCAGTCTAACGAAATATTTTAATTTGTTGTCATATTTTGACAAAAGTAACTGTTTCAGCGCTGCTACTGTCACAGTGAACTCTACATAAGGGTCACATACGAAGTACGAATCCTTTGTTCTGTTGCATCCTGTACACATGGGCAGGGGGGTGCCAGGTGGTGCACTTGCACCCCTTGGGAATCTCGAAATCAACAGGAATTACTGAAATTGAAAATTATTGAAAAAGCCGTCTGTAACCCTATTACCATGTCCTACAAAGATAGTTCGTAATGTTTCGGCACTAAAATATGTATTCTGTTGAAGTAAATTAAAGAAAAAGTCACTGTTGTTCGTAAAAAGTAAAAAGAAAAGAATGAAAGCTAAAATCTGCACCCCTTGGAAATTATTTCTGCCGGCGCGGCGCCCATGCCTGTACATGATGCCCCTAATCCGTTTCAAATCTATGCTACTAAGAAAAAAGGAGGTTAGGCAGAAATATTTAATAAGGTGTGTTAGCTAGGCCTTAAGGCGACGCCTTGATAATTTGGCTGTAGCGATGCCGATTTTTCTCAGCAATGACTAAAGCTAAGAAACTAAAGTTCATTGTCAGTATTCATCATGTCTTTGTCTTTGAATTGCCCATAGCATAACACGATTGGACAACTTTTATAACACAGAATTATCAATCGAAAAGACCTCTGTAAAAAAAGGGATTCCTATTTTTCCAACAGAGGAGAGTGATTTAAGGTTCCAAAATTTGTACATAAATTGGTTGAAGCATACACTTTAATATGTGCATAGCTTATATGAAATGTATTTATGGTTTTTTAATTACGCGACAAAAACCATTTTGTTGCTTATGCCCTTTCCATTTTTTGCTGTTCCATTGCTTGTTTTCTATGAGAGGCCGGCCCGGCCTCTCATAGAAAACAAGCAATCTAAAACATATCCAACACGGTTTCTTACTTTAACGCGGCGTCACCTTAAGAGCCCGGGTTACCCTCGAAATTCTCATACATACTGTTACGTGCTAGGGTTCGAGGATTCGGAGAGAAAGACCTGGTGACTCTCTTGAAGACTTTATTCACAAACACTAGCTCACACAAATCACTAAGTCCAAACACTAAGCACTATATCCAAATCGCTGAGCACTATCACTGTCCTAGGTCGTAGCCGAGTCGTTAGTTCACTATCACAATCACTCACTATTGATCACTTGTTTTCACTATTGAAGTCGCCTTGATGATCGCTCGGATCGAACTGCGTTGACTGCCGGCTTGTTTACCTTTTATATGGCCCGCGTCGAATTCTGGAGCGTTCTATTTTGGATTGTTTACGTAAACACGCGATTCGCATAAACAAGGGTTGCACTTTTCTAGAAAGTACGCGCAACTGTCGCGCGCAGGTAAACAACTGCCCGTATCCGTAACACGTAAACAACTGCCCGTATCCGTTACACTACTCCCCTCTTAGAGATGCTCGTCCCGAGCATCGTTGTTACTGCCATGATAACGCGCCAAACGGTCTATGTGTACCACTTTGAATGTGCCTCTTGGTGGCTTTTGAATCCTGTAAGTCACATCATTCAATCGGGTAACCACTTTATATGGGCC
This sequence comes from Lysandra bellargus, assembly GCA_905333045.1. Taxonomy (NCBI): domain Eukaryota; kingdom Metazoa; phylum Arthropoda; class Insecta; order Lepidoptera; family Lycaenidae; genus Lysandra; species Lysandra bellargus. The sequence continues at coordinate 3,959,519 of HG995353.1, forward strand.
GTCCCACTTGGTCTGCAACTTTGGAGATTTCCCTTTTCGGCGAGTTGGGTTATGCAGCCATACCAGTGACCCTTCTTCGAAGCCGCTCGTGTTCGCTTTCCGGTCGTATCTGGTCTTCATGTTCTCACTTGACTGTAACCCATTTTCCCGAACCATGGCGTGTATGTAGTGCATCTTTTCCCTTAAATCGCAGACATAGTCTGGTACGGTCTTTGGTTCCTCCGGTGACCCTCCTGTCAAAAGGTCTACTGGAACTCTTAGTTCCCTACCATAATTGACATACGCCGGGGTAGCTTTTATGCTTTCATGCTCGGCGGTACGGTACGACAGAAGGAAGAGTGGTATATACTTGTCCCAATCTTTTTGTTTGTCATCTACTAATTTCGCCAAATGCCTCTCAAGGGTCTGGTTAAATCTCTGGACCATTCCATCAGATTGTGGATGGTACGCGGTGGTCCTCGTCTTATGCATTCCCAAAATTCTGCACACTTCCTGGAAGACCTGCGATTCGAAGTTCCTGCCCTGATCGGAATGGATTTCGAGAGGCACACCAAAGCGAGATATCACTTCCTCGACCAGCTTAGAAGCAACTGTTGTAGCTTCCTGGTTTGGTATGGCGAACACTTCGGGCCATTTGGTGAAGTAGTCCATGATAACCATAAAATACTTGTTTCCCGATTCCGTTACAGGAAATGGCCCAGCTACGTCAACTGCAATTCGTTCCCACGGTGCGCCAACGTTATACAAGCGCAGGTTCCCACGGCTCCTTGTCTGTGGTCCCTTGACTGCAGCGCAAGTAGTACATTTGCGGCACCACTCCTGCACATCATCTCGGCAATGCAACCAGTAGAACCTCTCTCTCACTTTTGTTAACGTCCTCTACGCCATCATGCATTTCACGGAGAAAATCCGGTACTCTCGTTCTTGGGACAACTATCTGAAGATGGAATTCTCTGCCGTTAGTCTTCTCCCATTTTCGGTAAAGTATTCCATTTTGAAGTATCATACTGTCCCATTGCGCCCAGTACGCCTTAGTGGCAGCGCCAGTGGGTGCAACCTCACTCCAGATTGGTTTTTCGTCACCTCGTTTCTTCCATGTGATGATGTGCCGTAGGTCGTCATCTGTTTCTTGAGCCTCCCTCATAGCATCATTCTCCCATGGACCTAAAGGACTTGTTTTCGTTAACTTTAATGTTACTTCCTTAGATTCCTGCTTAACACAGTGTTTGCAGTCTTCTGAACACGGCCTTCGTGAAAGTGCGTCGGCATTCCCATGCGCCTTTCCGCTGCGGTGTTCCGTCTTGAAGTCGTACTCCTGGAGTTGTTCAATCCATCGAGCTACTTGGCCTTCTGGATTCTTGAATTGCAGTAGCCACTTCAACGCTGCGTGATCAGTTCGCAGTAAAAACTGTCTGCCGATGAGATATTTGCTGAAATGTTGTAGCGTCTTTACAACAGCCAAGAGTTCTCTTCTTGTCACACAGTAGTTTCTCTCTGGCTTAGATAAAGATTTGCTGAAATATGCAATTACAACTTCTCTTTCGCCCTGTTTTTGAGATAACACCCCTCCAATGGCCGTGTTGCTTGCGTCAGTGTCGACTATAAACTGACCTTCAGGTTGTGGATACCCCAGGATTGGTGTTTCACACAGATGTTTCTTCAGTTTCTGAAAATAATCTATCTTCAGAAGTCTCGTCCCATAAAAACTGTCGCTTATCTTCCGTCAGCCGATGTAATGGCTTAGCTATCTCTGAGAATCCCTTGACAAAACGCCTGTAGTAGGAGCATAGGCCGAGAAATGCCCGCACTTCGGTTTTGTTCTTAGGGGTTGGCCAATTTTGAACTGCTTCCAGTTTCTCCGGGTCCGTCTGGATTCCATCACTGGAGATGATATGGCCGAGATAATTGACCTTACTCCTGAATAAACGACACTTTTTCGGATTCAACTTTAACTTGGCCCCCTCTATTTTAGCGAAAACTCGTTCTAGGTTTCGCAAATGGTCCTCGAAGTCGCGGCCAACAATGATGACGTCGTCCAAGTAGACTAAGCAAGCCTCTCCAACTAAGCCTGCCAGTACACACTCCATGAGTCGCTCAAATGTGGCAGGTGCGTTGCACAATCCAAAGGGCATGACGTTAAACTGCCATAAACCTTTACCGGTGGAGAAAGCTGTCTTCTCCTTGTCTTTGGGATGAATTTCCACCTGCCAGTATCCAGATTTCAGGTCCAGGGTCGAGAACTATTTCATGCCACTCAAGGTATCCAGAGTGTCGTCGATTCGAGGTAGTGGATAGCTGTCCTTCTTAGTGACATCATTGAGACGCCTGTAGTCCACACAGAATCTTGTGCTACCATCTTTCTTCTTCACTAACACAACAGGTGAGCACCACGGACTTGCAGACGGTTCAATAATCTTATGCCTTCTCATGTCCTCCAAAAGGCCTTCAACTTCTTTTTCCTTTGCAATGGGTATCCGTCTTGCTCGTTGACGAATTGGGTTCTCACTTCCGGTATCTATCCTGTGCTGAACCATCGACGTTCTTCCAAGGTCGCCTTCCTGACTGGAGAAGATATTCGCGTGGCGCTGTAAAAACTTCTTAGCTTTCATGCTCTGCGAATAAGTCAGATTACTCTTGCAGTCGTCGAGTAGTTCAGTCACTAATCCGTAGTTGCTGCTTGCTTGGGAGACAACAGTTATTGGGGCTTCCTCCGCGTCAGCCAGTACACGCCTCTTAGTCCTGGCTGAAGCTCCCTGCTTCTTCAGCCCCTCTACTTGTTGCTCGAGCCTTTTCATCCTTGACATCTGGGTCTCCTTCTGCGGGCAGTTGAGCTGAAGATGGCCCCTCTTCCCGCACTTATAGCACATGGCTTCAAATATTTTCCTTGCAGGAGCCTTTACTTCGGAGACCTTGCGGATCTTATGGGTCTGCTGTATCTCATGGCGAACAGCCTCGACCTCCAAAGCATGCGCCAACGCTTCCTTTAGCGAGGTGTGGTGACGTAGCCTCACTGCAGCTCTGACCTCCAGATCCCTGATTCCGTCGACAAATGCTTGCACAATATTCGTGTCGACCATCTCGGAATCGGCTCCTGGGTGTGCCTTCTTGACCAGTTTTTCAATTTCCAACGCCCATTGCTGTAGTCCCTCTCCTGAGCGTTGGACTCTGTCACGAAGTTGAGCACGGAACACGTGCTCCAGGTGTCGCTCCCCGTATCTGGATTCAAGGGCCTCCATCAGGTCTTGGAACCCCTTCCCTGTATGTACTTCTAGGACTGACAAAGCTTGCCCTCTGAGCGCAACAGTGAGAGCGGTCAGGCATTGTTCGTCAGTCCATCCGTTGGCAGAAGCAACCGTCTGGAATTGCTGACGATAAGCGTTCCATGAAGTAGTACCGTCGTATGGAGGCACTTTAACTCTTGGTCCTTGTACCACTTGCACCACTCCGGTAGTTCCACTTGACACCGCGACTCCTGTGGTTTCCAGGCGCACTTTCCACTTTTGTAGTTCCGTGAGGCCGGTTTTTACACTTTCCATATCCACTCCTAGCCCGGTAACTCGTTCTTCCATTATGTCGACATCTTTTCGAAGCTTAGTCACCGTGTCACTGACATAATTTATAGCCAGAAGCGCTTTTTCTTGGAGGTCCTTTTGTTGCTCTTGTGACTCCTGCAAAGCGCCGAACTTGTGATCATGTGACTCTTGCAAAGCGCTGAGCTTGCGATCTTGTGACTCCATCATTGTCCTTTGAGCCTGAATTAACTCAATTATGCTTTCCAATTGAAGAGCCATTTGAGGGGCCGTAGAAACTACGGGCGTGGCAGGCTGGATGGAGCTAGTCGACGGGGACTGAACAGGCGGGGCCCAGTGGGCGGGGCCAGTGGGCGTGGCCTGAGTGGGCGTGGCTTGGTGGGTGGAGCCGGTGGGCGTGGCCATGTCCAAAGTGGGCGGGGCCTGAGGGGCGTGGTCAGTGGGCGGGTCCTGGTGGGTGGGGCCAGCAGATGGGGCCTGCCCCGCAATGGGCGGAGCTTGGTCCCCAGTGGGTGTGGCCTCCGCAGCTCCACCTCCAATTCCTCTCTCGGAGTCAATGGCAGCAGCTCGCTGCGCCCTTGTCCTGACACTCCCCTTGAAGTCCTCTCTCGGAGTCAATGGCATCTCCAAATCTCACTTCCGACACCAGTTGTTACGTGCTAGGGTTCGAGGATTCGGAGAGAAAGACCTGGTGACTCTCTTGAAGACTTTATTCACAAACACTAGCTCACACAAATCACTAAGTCCAAACACTAAGCACTATATCCAAATCGCTGAGCACTATCACTGTCCTAGGTCGTAGCCGAGTCGTTAGTTCACTATCACAATCACTCACTATTGATCACTTGTTTTCACTATTGAAGTCGCCTTGATGATCGCTCGGATCGAACTGCGTTGACTGCCGGCTTGTTTACCTTTTATATGGCCCGCGTCGAATTCTGGAGCGTTCTATTTTGGATTGTTTACGTAAACACGCGATTCGCATAAACAAGGGTTGCACTTTTCTAGAAAGTACGCGCAACTGTCGCGCGCAGGTAAACAACTGCCCGTATCCGTAACACGTAAACAACTGCCCGTATCCGTAACAATACGTAATACCAAAATCATTTTCTCATACGAAAATATTTAACATGTTTGAGTTATTTTTCAGCTTAAAATAGTAATTACCTAGGTTCCTGTACAAAAATTAATTTCAAAATATTTAAACACTAAAAATTTTTTTTTTGTGTAAGTATAATTTTTTTTTACTAAATTTACTACTAAATATTTAAACACTAAAAAATAGAGTAAAACACTAAAAAATATATACATAAATATTAAATTTACTACAAAATATTTCAACTCTAAAAAATATTTTTTAGTATTAAAATATTTTGTAGTAAATTTACTATTTATTTATATATTTTTTAAATCTTCCAAAAAGGAGGAGGTTTAAATATGTTCGTCTGTATATATTTTTTTTTGTATGTTCAACCATAACTTCGCCGTTTGTGGACTAATTTTCATGATTCTTTTGTTGTTGTACAGGGTTGAATCCGAATTTGGTACCATGTTCACAAAAGTGGCGACCTGATGATGGGATCCATGAGGAATCGAGGGGACTCCTTGAAATTTGTATGGAAACTTTTAGTGATTTTGATTTTTTCTGAAGCGTTCGAGGTAAATGCTACCAAAAAGTAAAACTTTGCACCAGGTTATACCCTGGATCCGAAGGTACCGAACAGAACTTTTGAATCCTTATAGATACAGGTTCGGGGATTTCGCCGTTGTTTAAACAACTGAAAGCATAAGCCAACACATCAATTTGATTGATCATCATCATCACAAGTATAATTATACCATGGGTCATCACAATATGACCCAATTAAAGTTACTTTTCATGATATTTTGCATCGAAGCAGATGTTTTTGATGATTGTTTCGCTGTTTGTGGACCGATTTTCAAAATTCTCGTGTTTTTGTACAGGATAATATAATCTTAATTTCGTATAACAATTATGAAAGTGGTGAACTGATGATGGGATCTATGAGCAATCGAGGGAAATCCTTGAAATTTACCAAAACACTCATAGTGATTAAAATGTTGTTTCTAGTAACTTACACTTAAGTTACGAATAAGAGAAATTTCATACGAGGGTGCCTCTTGGTCCAAAGACACTGAACAGAACTCATGAACCTTTAAAGATAAAAGTTTGGAAATTGCAGCATTGCTTAGATAACTGCAAGCATTTACCACAATTTCACTTACAGTATTATAATATTACTTAGTATTCGTAGTGGTTATCTACGCATAAAGCCTTGTCTTGTATATAACTAAAAAGAGTGAAATTATTATTTTTTAACAAAAAATTGAACCCGACTTCCAAGGAAAAAAACAATATTCTTAAAATGGCCTAAAAAGTATGAAATAATTCTTATTCTTCATTAGTGCCTTTTTCAAAATTCGACTAAATAGCAACGAATTCTGTACTCAATTTTCATTCTTTTGAAGTCGGTACTGGCTAAGTTCTATGTCAAGTATCTCAGTTCTGGGCTGGTCAAACTAATCCATACTTATTAAGTAATAAGTATGGATTAGTTTGGAAGTAATTGAAAGGGTGTCCTTTTGTACTTTTAATAGGTATATATAATAATAATATACTATACTATGGACGCTTCACACGGCACACCGCGTCAGTCTGGCCCATAAAGTTAATATACCTAGCGGAATAATAGTAACAATCTCGAGCTGTTAAACGAAACCAAAATTGGTTTTCATCTGTCACACACTTGCACTCGCAAAAAATAGAACACGCTTTTAATCACGTTACTACGCAGCCGACTAGTCACTTGCACTAATCAGTCGCTGTCCACACTTACTTTCTACTAATCACTCATCACCTGTACTAGTCACCTGCACTTAATCACTAATCAAAGTGAATACAGAACTAATCACGTTACTACACAGCCGGCTAATCACTTGCACTAAACAGTCGCTGTCCGCACTAAAGGCCTGTATTCACTTTGATTAGTGCAAGTGCAAGTGACTAGTAATAGAGGCAGTGGAGTGCAGGTGTGTAGTGCAAGTAGTGTCCAATTCTTGTTTAGTGGCTCTTTAGTAATTTAATTTAGTAAATTCAGTAGTAGCTGTCAACACGAGCATCCAAGTTTCAAAAATAAAACCGCCATTTTGTCATGTCATTCATTTTAATATTGGTTTTATTAAAAACTATTTGACCATGAAGTATTTTTATATGTCCTTTCCCAGGACTCGAAGTATCTCCATGCCAAATTTCAGCAAAATCGGTTCTGACTTCTGAGGTATAAACGTGAAGAGGTAACAGACAGACACACATTCGCATTTATAATATTATTAGTATATTAGTAAGTAATAAGTATGAATTAATATGGAAGTAATTGAAAGGGTGTTTTTTTTTTAATTGAATTAAGGGGGCAAACGAGCAAACGGGTCACCTGATGGAAAGCAACTTCCGTCGCCCATGGACACTCGCAGCATCAGAAGAGCTGCAAGTGCGTTGCCGACCTTTTAAGAGGGAATAGGGTAATAGGGGAGGGTAGGGATGGGAAGGGAAGGGAATAGGGGAGGGTAGGGAAGGGAATAGGGTAGGGGATTGGGCCTCCGGTAAACTCACTCACTCGACGAAACACAGCGCAAGCGCTGTTTCACGCCGGTTTTCTGTGAGAACGTGGTATTTCTCCGGTCGAGCCGGCCCATTCGTGCCGAAGCATAGCTCTCCCACGTATAAACGTGTTCTTTTGTACTTTTAATAGGTATATATAATAATGATATACTATATCTATGGACGCTTCACACTGCACACCACGTCAGTCTGGCCCATAAAGTTAATATACCTAGAGGAATAATAGTAACAATCTCGAGCTGTCAAACGAAACCAAAATTGGTTTTCATCTGTCACGCACTTGCACTCGCAAAAAATAGAACACGCTTTTAATCACGTTACTACGCAGCCGACTAGTCACTTGCACTAATCAGTCGCTGTCCACACTTACTTTCTACTAATCACTCATCACCTGTACTAGTCACCTGCACTTAATCACTAATCAAAGTGAATACAGAACTAATCACGTTACTACGCAGCCGGCTAATCACTTGCACTAAACAGTCGCTGTCCACACTTACTTTTTCTAATAACTAATCACCTGCCCTAATCACTTGCACTTGTTACTAATGAAAGTGAATACGGGCCATTATGGCCCGTATTCACTTTCATTAGTAATAAGTGCAAGTGATTAGGGCAAGTGATTAGTTATTGGGAAAAAGTAATGGCCCGTATTCACTTTCATTAGTAATAAGTGCAAGTGATTAGGGCAAGTGATTAGTTATTAGGAAAAAGTAAGTGTGGACAGCGACTGTTTAGTGCAAGTGATTAGCCGGCTGCGTAGTAACGTGATTAGTTCTGTATTCACTTTGATTAGTGATTAAGTGCAGGTGACTAGTACAGGTGATGAGTGATTAGTAGAAAGTAATGTGGACAGCGACTGATTAGTGCAAGTGACTAGTCGGCTGCGTAGTAACGTGATTAAAAGCGTGTTCTATTTTTTGCGAGTGCAAGTGCGTGATAGATGAAAACCAATTTTGGTTTCGTTTGACAGCTCGAGATTGTTACTATTATTCCGCTAGGTATATTAACTTTATGGGCCAGACTGACGTGGTGTGCCGTGTGAAGCGTCCATAGATATAGTATATCATTATTAAATAATATACCTATTAAAAGTACAAAAGGACACCCTTTCAATTACTTCCATACTAATCCATACTTATTACTTACTAATATACTAATAATATTATAAATGCGAATGTGTGTCTGTCTGTCTGTTACCTCTTCACGTTTATACCTCAGAAGTCAGAACCGATTTTGCTGAAATTTGGCATGGAGATACTTTGAGTCCTGGGAAAGGACATATAAAAATACTTCGTGATCTTTATATATAAAACTCAAAGGTGACTGACTGACATGTTGATCTATCAACGCACAGCCCAAGCCACTGGACCGATCGGGCTGAAATTTGGCATGCAGGTTTTTGATCATGAGGCATCATCATGAGGCAGAAAGGATTTTGATCAATTCTACCTCCAAGGGGTGAAAATAGGGGATCAAAGTTTGTATATAACAATACTTCTTAACGCGAACGAAGCCGCGGGCAAAAGCTCGTTTTTAATAAAACCAATATTAAAAATGAAGGACATGTCAAAATGGCAGTTTTATTTTTGAAACTTAGACGCTCGTGTTGACAGCTACTACTGAATTTACTAAATTAAATTACTAAAGAGCCACTAAACAAGAATTGGACACTACTTGCACTACACACCTGCACTCCACTGCCTCAATTACTAGTCACTTGCACTTGCACTAATCAAAGTGAATACAGGCCTTAAGTGTGGACAGCGACTGTTTAGTGCAAGTGATTAGCCGGCTGCGTAGTAACGTGATTAGTTCTGTATTCACTTTGATTAGTGATTAAGTGCAGGTGACTAGTACAGGTGATGAGTGATTAGTAGAAAGTAATGTGGACAGCGACTGATTAGTGCAAGTGACTAGTCGGCTGCGTAGTAACGTGATTAAAAGCGTGTTCTATTTTTTGCGAGTGCAAGTGCGTGACAGATGAAAACCAATTTTGGTTTCGTTTGACAGCTCGAGATTGTTACTATTATTCCGCTAGGTATATTAACTTTATGGGCCAGACTGACGTGGCGTGCCGTGTGAAGCGTCCATAGATATAGTATATCATTATTAAATAATATACCTACTAAAAGTACAAAAGGACACCCTTTCAATTACTTCCATACTAATCCATACTTATTACTTACTAATACACTAATAATATTATAAATGCGAATGTGTGTCTGTCTGTCTGTTACCTCTTCACGTTTATACCTCAGAAGTCAGAACCGATTTTGCTGAAATTTGGCATGGAGATACTTTGAGTCCTGGGAAAGGACATATAAAAATACTTCGTGGTCTTTATATATAAAACTGAAAGGTGACTGACTGACATGTTGATCTATCAACGCACAGCCCAAGCCACTGGACCGATCGGGTTGAAATTTGGCATGCAGGTTTTTGATCATGAGGCATCATCATGAGGCAGAAAGGATTTTGATCAATTCTACCTCCAAGGGGTGAAAATAGGGGATCAAAGTTTGTATATAACAATACTTCTTAACGCGAGCGAAGCCGCGGGCAAAAGCTCGTTTTTAATAAAACCAATATTAAAAATGAAGGACATGTCAAAATGGCAGTTTTATTTTTGAAACTTGGACGCTCGTGTTGACAGCTACTACTGAATTTACTAAATTAAATTACTAAAGAGCCACTAAACAATAATTGGACACTACTTGCACTACACACCTGCACTCCACTGCCTCAATTACTAGTCACTTGCACTTGCACTAATCAAAGTGAATACAGGCCTTAACTTTTTCCTAATAACTAATCAACTGCCCTAATCACTTGCACTTATTACTAATGAAAGTGAATACGGGCCTAAAGTAATAGTAGTAAAGTATTAGTAAGCTATTAGCTCTATAGAATAGTGACGCATTATGGTTTAGCTATCGATAATTGATCACATTACGTCGTTCGACCTATGTAGATCTATACGCGGCAAATATTATGTTGTTTCATATAAAATACATAAAATGGAGGACAAACAAATTTTAATGGGAAATATAAGGAAGAAGGAAAAATATGTTGGTGCTTGGCGCTTGGGTGCTATTGGTGAAATTCAACACAAAATAAATATTTTCATATTATGTTGTGGTTTACAATTCAAGACGTGAGTGGAAGAATAAGGTAAGTAACATGAAAAAACTTCCCTTTTTTTGCTTAAGTGGAGGCTTTAGGGCCGGAAAAATTATTAGAAATAGAAAAACCATGAAAAACTGTGTATTATAATATGTGTAGCCACATATATTAGCTAGGTTATGAAGTAGATAACTTACAAGTTTTATGAAAATAATAAGGGAAAAAATGAGTTATTGTCCGTATGTTACGAAATGTTACTTGTTCGATTCTTCCACTCACGTCTTCAATTATTATTAATTGCAACATATAGGGAAAATACAATTTATTATTTTATGTTGACCGCATCCTCATTAGCGTTCTAAATTGTTTATCGCGCTGGAACCGTATATTTCTCTGTAATAATATCTTAATTTTCATCCAAATCGGTTTGTCATGTGCTTGGTGTAAAGCGAAAATACACTTTGGCCATCAGTATTCACAGATAAGCATTAAGCACACAAAATTACATCAAAATCTTAAATCTGTCCACTCGTTTCGGCAGGGTTCGGCAAGAGAGACCGTGACATTTTTAAGCTATAGAGCAGTGGTTCCCAACCTGGGTTAATTACCCCCGCGGGGGCATTCTAAAGGGGTAACAGAGGTGGTACCTAAAATAGATAAATTGGCAGAAAAAAAAAAAACTGTACATTTTGGAAAAGAACAGCTACAGAATACCCTATCATTGCAGACAGAGATCTGAAAATGTTGGTACCGTCAGCTACCACTTGTAAATGCGAGAGCGGCCTCTCAACTCTGGTAACATTTAAAAAAAGGCAAGAAACCGTCTGAACGTCGTCGAGCATCTAATTACTTACATTAAAAAACTTGCGAATGTACTAATACAAATTTATAAAGTTGTTTTTAATTAAGGGGGGGGGGGGGGGGGCAAGTCCACGGAGCTAATACAAAGAAGTCCATGAAGCTGGGGCGCTTGCCCAAAATAAATATAATACTTCTACTGTGAACTGGGACACACACACATACCTACTCTCAAGTATTATCAATTTGTTTTGTTACATCATGTATAGGTCTACCAGAATCTGATGGCAATTTTTGACAGCAGATTTTCAAAAAATATCCTTGATCATTGGATAAATTTTTACATTTTCATGTTTAGCACACAGAATCAGCCGCTATAAGAAAAAAAAACCGGCCAAGTGCGAGTTGGACTCGCCCATGAAGGGTTCCGCAGCTGCAATAAGGTTTATTTCTATAAAATTAAAAGGTTTTTGATTTATTTTTATATTTTAGTTGATTTGATGGAAGTTAAATTAAGGTTTACCATTTATGACGTATAAAAAAACTACTTGTTAGATCTCATTCAAACTAATTTTCGTTGGTAGTTTTTATAATAATGTACATCATATATTTTTTTTAGAATTATCATGCCCCTACTTTAGAAGTTAGAGGGGGAGACACACATTTTACCACTTTGGAAGAGTCTCTCTCGCAAACTATTCAGATTAGAAAAAAATGATATTAGAAACCTCAATATAATTTTTGAAGACCTATCCATAGATACCCTATACGCGTAGGTTAGACGAAAAAAAATTTTTTTTGTTTCATTTGTACCTATGGAGACCCCTAAAATTTTTAATAATTTTTCAATTTTTGTATCAAAATCTTAATGCGGTTCACAGACTACATCTACTTACAAAGTTTCAATAGTATAGCTCTTATAGTTTCGGAGAAAAATGGCTGTGACATACGGACGGACAGACAGAGAGACAGACAGACAGACAGACATGACGAATCTATAAGGGTTCCGTTTTTTGCCATTTTGGCTACGGAACCCTAAAAAGGATCAAAATGTTTCATCCAATTACCCCGATATTGCTAGAGTCAATTCATTTTCTCACTTTTTGCCATCAGATTCTGGTAGACCTATATATTATGTACTATTAGATTTAATGTGTGTGATTTTAGAATGTGAATTTGGAAGTGCATAATGTTTCGCTCCATCTTCTCGGCGGCCATTTTGTATTTCGGCAATGGAGATACTTTGAATCCCGGGAAAGGACATAGGATACCTTTTATCCCAGAAAAATGTACTGATCCCGCGCGATAAACGAATTTTGGCACAACGGGGTTGCGGGCATCATCTAGTTGAAAATAAGTGTAAAGAATCGGATAAATTAGTAACTAAAATTATAATTACCACGTTTATGAGTTATTAGAGAATATTAAAAATAATTTGAACATACTTGTCGAGTTAAAACTTGTAAATTACATAGACACATTATACAAGTATGGTAGAAAATTATTATAATTTTTACCACCTATTACAAACATACTTGCTTATCATTAATTTGTATGTGAATGTAGATTGTAGAGCAATTTGCTGCGAAATTATAAAGCTAAAGACTAAACGGCAAATCGTTTTAGGGGCATATTAGTTAATATTAAATATTGTATAAAACAACAATTTGTGTGGATAAAGGATAGATTCTCACACCTGAACAAAGTCCTGAAAGCATGTCCAATAATTGCACTCTGATTTTCGACTCTAGCATGCGCAAAAGAAAGTCTCTTTTCATAAACGTAGTTGTAAGCTTAGGGATTAGTCTTAATGCATTCACTGGTTTTGGTTTAGATTTGACATAGCGCATCGCTAAGCAGGGCCCCCGTACTGGCGCCTGTGTGCAAAAAAAGGATTTTGGCGCCCCTTTAGGCAAATTTTTTGGGTCCTTGGTTTTGGCGCCCCTAGAGGATAGCGCCCGTGTGCATTGCACACATTGTACTAGTTTTTATTATTCGTAGCATTGTACATATTATGGTAGCCCTGTCGCTAAGTGTCATGGCGCTTGCGATTCGCTATGAGAAATCCCATTATGTTGACATTTAACTTCGAATGCAGTATGACTTAACTCAGTTAAGTTCTGTGTATGAGGACTTTGCGTGTGCTAGAGTCTAAAATCGCTAATTCACCATAATATTTTGCCGAAGCGACTGTGCATGCATGTTCTGCACCACGGCACCACTGGCTTGTACATTAGTATTGTAAACCTTATTTGTTCAAACTCAACAATATAGTTGAATACATGGAAATCTCAAGCCGCGACTGGTCCTATATTTACTCTCAGTAAGGCCACTCAAATCAACAAAACAAACAACGTTACCAAAATGGCCGTATTTGCTTCAACTTATCATGTGCTTGTTGAAGAACTAGGAATATGTTGAGACAGCTTGAAATCAGGTTTCAACTGTAATCTATTGATCTTTGAGGTCTTAAATATAAAAAGTAGACCAAATTATTCCTACTTTACGCGTGCAAAAGTCTTGAAATGCCTGACCTTTACTGCAAAAAAAAAATAGCCATGGTTTGTTTTGTGCAAATTTTGTGATCTTTTGTACACATGCATACTTAGACATAAGAAGCAAAATAGAAGACGAAAATCAATAAAGAATGAGCCACCTTATACGTATAATCTTTATACAATACAAATGTTGAAGTTTATGTACAACTATAATAATCGTTCCGTGTTTTTGTTTGTTCGGAACAACATTGTTTGTGATAAGCTATTAATAGCGGAGGCTGTTTATTTCAGGCTGTTCTGATGGGGCTATTTCTGTGAAGGTATTGTTTACACTTTATACGCTTGCGTCAATATTATGTCGACGCCTTTTCTACTGACGTGTCTGTATCCCCCTCTTTCTCTGTTTAGACCAGCAAAGATATTTTGGATTGGATAACATAGGTAGTCATATCATGTAAACTGCAAAGTATTCGTCAATTAAGGCGACGCCTTGATAATTTGGCTGTAGCGATATCAATTTTTCTCATCAATGACTAAAGCTAAGAATTTAAAGTTCATGTATTTGTCTTTGAATTACTTACCCATACACACGATTGGTCAACTTTTATAACACAGAATAATCAGTCAAAAAGACCTCTGTAAATAAAGGGATTCCTATTTTGCCAATAGCTCCTCTATTGGCAAAATAGGAATCCCTTTGTGATTAAAGCTTCCAAAATTTGTACATGGATTGGTTCAAGCATACACTTTAATTTGCCCATAGCTTATAGTTTTTAAATTACGCAACAAAAACCATTTTGTCGCTTACGCCCTTTCCATTTTTTGCTAGAATTGACTAATGTCAAATTAGTACGAACTAGAGTCTAGACATAATATGAATTGCAAGCAGAGTCAACATTTTGCGAGTTTTTAGAAATGAATCCCATTATGATTCATAATATGATTCTCCAAAGCGACCATTCTAGCCCCGCAGAGCTACCGCCGGAGTAACTTTTTATTTTAGCAACATGAAAAATATCTTTGACAGTTTCAAGTGACATTTTACTTTTGCCAAGTGTCATTAGGTACTTAGTACAGTCAAATATTTTTAAGTCGAAGGTTTTTCTACTGCCATGTCTATTTATCTTCTTTCGTCTCTAAAAGTAATTTTGGTATGAGGAGTAGTCATTTTGAAATTAAGCACCAAAATGAAGCCAATATTTTTAGCACTTTTTGTTTACGTAATACTGCTATATTTATTTGGAAATTGATAGCATTTTAACCAAACAGTAAAGTATATACCATTTCAATTTTTTCTTCTATTGCTACTAGCAAGTTGCTTTATATATTGTGCTGGTTTTTTTACAATGCTTACCTACTTAATTAATACGAAATTTTAGTTACATTTCGCCTAAGTAGGTATTTACATAATTTCAATATGTCTGTCTGTCTCCTTCATCAATCATGTCATTACTTTTTTCTTTATCTTCATTTTTCTTGGTTATAAGTTACTAGCTGTTGCCCGCGACTTCGTCCACGTGGACTTCAGTTTATAGTTGTTCCCGTACATCGATTGAATAGTTTACGCACAAATCATAAAGGTACATTTTGTGGGAACCGTACATTTTTCCGCGACAAAATATATCCCTTGTCCTACCCGAGACTCAAAGTATCTCCATAGTCATACCAAAATTCATCAAAATCGATTGAATAGTTAACGCGCAAATCATAAAAGTATATTGTGCGGTAACCGTACATTTTTCCGGGACAAAGTGTATCCTATGTCCTTTTCTTAGACTCAAAGTATATCTACTTAAATACCAAATTTCAGCAAAACCCGTCCAGCTGTTTACGCGTGATGTCGTAACCAAGGGAAATAATATGGATTAATTTTTATTATTTATAGACGTTCCGCGCGGCTTCGCCCGCGTAAATTAGATATTTCACAGACAAATTAGTCCACAAAAAATAGCCTATGATCCTTCTCGTGCTTCGTGCTCTACATCCTATCTGACCCAAATAACAGAAAAATTACTCTAGTAGTTCGTGAGATAAGCCCTTTCAAATAATTTCCCCCGTTTTTTTCACATTTTCCTCAATTTTTTTGCTCCTATTAGTCTTAGCGTGATAAAATATAGCCTTCCTCGATAAATGGGCTATCTAAAACTGAAAGAACTTTTTCAAATAGGACTAGTTGTTCCTGAGATTAGCGCGTTCAAATAAGCCCTTTCAAATAATTTTCCCTGTTTTTTTCCACATTTTTCTCTATTTCTTCACTTATATTAGTCTTAGCGTGATAAAATATGACTTATAGCCTTTCTCGATAAGTAGGCTATCTAACAATGAAATAATTTTTCAAATCGGACCAGTAGTTCCTGAGATTAGTGCGTTCAAACAAACAAACAAACTAACAAACTCTTCCGCTTTGTAATATTAGTAAGTATAGATAATCACAGAACCATAGTATGAGGGGAAGTAAGTTATCTTCATACAAAGACACCGCGCGCGGCTTGTATGTGTGCGCCATAGTATCAATGCGTCGCCGCACGCACACTTACTAAAATCTCGGACCGTTTTCGGACCATACCAGTCGGGGCCCGCTGCACGCCCGCGTCGCGCCACGCCGCGCCAAACGAATAAAAAATGTCCGATCATTATCGCAGGAGTAATAAATATTGCTGTGTTTGGGTGTTTTAATAGTAATGCAACAATACCAGAATTGTCTTTGTTTAAATTACCAGTTGAACAGGAAAGGTAAGTACTACTCACTTATTCTGGCATAATATAATTTTTACTTGATGATCAGATACCTACTTACTTCTTTTTTATTGTATTAGTTTTCTATCACACAAACTTTCCCACTAGAACATAGTATAAAATATAAGAGAGTGTTTTAGGTAAGTACTTTTGATCAGTCAACTAATTTGCCGCTATTGCTTTGTTTACGTTTAGTAATGCCGATTAACTAACTACTTACAGTCAATTACTTATTGTAAATCGTAATTAAAAATAAGTAATTGACTAATTGTAAATCAGATATTAATTATAGACATAAAGCAAAGTACGAATCAAAACAACAGATTTGTTTATAGTAGGTACCTATAAGAGACGGGCGTTAGTTTTTAATGTTGTTTTGAAGGGTAGGTATATATTTTATAATTTTATTTAGACATCGGATTATATGCACGATCCAAGTGCCGAAATATGCATGCAAATATGCACGAAAATTGGCCGAAATATGGACAATCAAGAGTCACTTATTATTATTAAAATTCGGAAGACCGCGACGTTGCCGCTGTTCATGCGGTTGCGAACGAAGCGCGGACAGCCGCTTGCCGCTCCCACATCACAACGCCGCCGCGCCGCCGCCGCCTAAAATTGACAACCCTAAGACATTAGGTAATTAGATCGCGGATTGGGCCGGAGTTACCCTACTTCCCCTCCTTTTACTATGATAGAACAATAACTTGTTTTTATTGTTCTGTGGTTATAACCATGTTGTAACTGTGGAACACTAGAATTTAATATTTGTTATGCACCTTGTAAATCAACTTCACGCGTGTTTGGGCTGTTATTTGACATTATCTACGGCTATGCTTGTTAAGAATTCGACCACAGGTTATTATAACAACGCAATACTTTTGGAACTTATACATGCGTTGTCGTAGTACCTTACCATATTGTGGCTATACCTAGCCCCTTATTACCCCTTCAACTGTAGACCGCGCTCTAGGAGCTCGATGTCAAAATACGCGCATCTGTTGAACCCCTTCCTGGAGATCGATTATCATCTTCGTGTTTTATTTTAACCACAGTATATCGTAAACTATATAATATCTAAAGATAGTATAGTCTTTACCGCTCTAACCTGCAGAAAGTGCAATGCCCGGGACACACGAGGCTAGTTTTTCAAGCTAGGATAGCAAGCTAGTTTTTTACCAAACTGTCCTGGCTTGCTGACCTAGCTTGAAGCATGCTAGTTCTGTTTTACAAATGAATATAGTTTTGTCTACACGAAGCCAGAAGTACTAGCTTGCTAGCTTACAAACACTAGCTTGCTATCCTAGCTTGAAAAACTAGCCTCGTGTGTCCCGGGCATAAAGCTGCGCTTATACGGGCAACTAAAATTGCTCAACTCCAGTCAATTCTCGTCAACTTTGACGTCACGACTGCATCAAGTAATTTGCGGCAACAAACAGCAATATTGCGCAATACAATATTGAGTGATGTGGCCATTGAATATTTGAGCGATATGACATTGAGCGATATGAAATAAATTGCTCCATATTGCTCCACTAGACACTAATTGCTCCAGATCGCTCCATTCGTGTCGCCGAACAATTATTGCCGAAATTATTGCCCGTGTAAGCGCTTCTTAAGTACTTTTAAAATAACGAAGATGGGGCATAGTCACTTCTCATGGCTCTAAAATACACTTTACATTGCTAGAAGTTTCAAATTTGACCCTTGTCTTGAAATCGCGCGCGTAGGTACTGAAAAGTGTTGTTTTTTGTGAAGCTTGTGGGGTAAAAAAATGTATGCAGGAGTGTGTTTTTAACCGACTTCAAAAAAAGGAGGTTCTCAGTTCGACGTGTATGTATGTAATATATCCAGAACTGCCCAGTTTTTGTATATGTTAATCTATGACAGCTTCTGAACAAATGTGCCAAATTTCAAAAGTGTATGTATGTATGTTTTTATGTTTGTGCACGCATATCTCCGGAACTACAAGTCCGATTTCAGTAATTCTCTTTTTATTGTACTAGGTATTGTTCAACTTAGGGAATACTGCAAGTTTCATCAAAATCGGGTCAGTAGTTTTTGAGATAGGGAATTTTAATGATTTAAAATACTATTATTATTCTTATTTAAAGTTGTTGAAGTTCATAGCTTGGCAGAACCAAAGAGGATATAAACTACTATACGTAACAGGCAGAATGACGAGGAGTGGAGGTAATTTAAGTAATATTTTTTTTTACATGGGGAAATGCTTTGCGCATCCCCGGCGGTTGGGTAATTCGGCCGGGGTATGAGGGAGTCTCCGAGGAACTACCCAGTACCCACTAAAACCCCATGGTGCTCCACTCCCCGCCTGGGCACAGTCACGGGCACGATTAACCCTCCGCAAAATTTAAGTAATCTAACATATTCGAAAAAATAAACAGTTCTCCTAAAATGTAAAATATTTAAAAAGTTTTTAAAGTCACGTTACCTTGGCTGGCGGAATATAAACGACATTTTATTGCATGCGAGATAAAGGTTACTTAATATGTATTTAGACGACACAAAATGTGCAGATAACGCTGTAAAATATTTTAAACTACTTAGATGACGCCCGCAAATCCGTTGCGCCAAAACTCGTTCTTCAAACATTTTTACTTTACTACCGTTTTAACGTAACTTTTTACGTTACTACCGCGCGCGTTGTGACTTGTGAAGACTCAAATACGACCCAATTGGGTCGTCTTTTATTTAGTCTGTCTCTTTTATGTGAATGGCATTTCGTATCTTTTATTTCACTTATCTGTCGAAGTCCAATTTTGAATTTGAAAATTGTTCGGAAGAGATTTAAGCCGGAAAATAGTATGAACGTAACAGATCTGTATAAGTAGAATATCATTGATCCTATGCCCTTTCCCCGGACTCAAAGTATCTCCATTTTGGGCGTGAAGAGGTAACAGACATACAGTCAGAAAACAGGCACACATTCGTATTTGTAATTTTAGTAAAGTACTATTGTATATAAACTCGTAGTGGCTATGAATCTTAGCTTAGTAACATTACGAATCCGGAATGGTAAAGGGCACTTAAAATAGGACCACAATTAAACAATAGAACCCTTATAACTCGGTTTATAAGCAACACAGGTCAGGTGGTACTGAAACGTGACGAGGTGTTGCGATGCGAGGTATTTTTAAGCGACTTCCAAAAGGAGGTTGCTCAATTATTCGACCGTATACAGTGTGTAATAAAACTAAGCTTAGGGTGTGTATGTGTTCCTGGTAGACAGTTAACTGTAACGGGCAAGCGCCCCAGCGCGCAGCGTCACGAGTTTCCCCATACAAAAAGAAAAAAAAATTGGTCAGCGCTGCTACTTTCACAGCGAACTCTCTACAAGAAACACGTACACAGTAACACACCCTAAAGTATTATCACTTAGTTTTGTTGCACCCTGTATATTTTGTTCTGTTTTTAATTTTTATGTTTCTTCGCGGATAACTCTGCCGTTTGTGGACTTTCAAAATTCTTTCGTTGTTGTATAGGGTATAGTCCGTATTTGGTAAAATGTTCAAAAATGGTGATTTGATGATGGGATCCATGAGAAATCGAGGGGACTCCTTGAAATTAATATGAAAACATATAGTGAGTTTGATGTTTTCTGAAGGATTTCAAGAATATGCTACCAAAAAGTAAGATGTTAGGTTTTTTCGTTACGGAATTTATTGATTCAGTCGCAGCGCTCACAGCTCGCGATAAAAGCTTAGCAATAGCTTAAAAATCTATCGGTAGGAATTTTTTAAAGTTACCTTTGAAATTGGAACATCGAGTTATGTTACGAATAAACAGCGGGCTTGGAGCCCTCAAGGTTTCTGAGGGCTGTAAGTTCCTCCACCGTGATCCCAGCAACGCAAAGAATTATAGGTTACAAGAAAACGCCTTAAAATTATTCAGTTATTAATTATTGTAAGCATAAATAATTTAGATATATTTATGTTTTATCTGTTTACAGTTTACGAGATGACGCCCGTAACTCCGTTACGACAAAATTCGTTTAAGACGACGCCTTGATAATTTGGCTGTAGCGATGCCGATTTTTCTCAGCAATGACTAAAGCTAAGAAACTAAAGTTCATTGTCAGTATTCATCATGTCTTTGTCTTTGAATTGCCCATAGCATAACATGATTGGACAACTTTTATAACACAGAATCATCAATCGAAAAGACCTCTGTAAAAAAAGGGATTCCTATTTTTCCAACAGAGGAGAGTGATTTAAGGTTCCAAAATTTGTACATAAATTGGTTGAAGCATACACTTTAATATGTGCATAGCTTATATGAAATGTATTTATGGTTTTTAAATTACGCGACAAAAACCATTTTTCGCTTACGCCCTTTCCATTTTTTGCTGTTCCATTGCTTGTTTTCTATGAGAGGCCGGCCCGGCCACTCATAGAAAACAAGCAATCTAAAACATATCCAACACGGTTTCTTACTTTAACGCGGCGTCACCTTAACGCGCGGGAACCGTACACATATTTTTAGAGATCAACTACGATAATATGGCGCGCCCCTCCAAAATTCAAAACGTTTGCAAAGCGTTGTCAAAACGTTTGAAGTGCGTTGTCTTGCGCGGTAGGCTAGTTATGATTAGTTGACCAACAAATCTTGGTAATAAGTGACATTAACTGAAATATTACGTGTACTGTGATTGGTTGAATACTTACTACATACAGACTCTTTCGATAGGATGTGACTACACTCATTGAAACAGTAATTAGGAGGGGCGTGCCATGTTATCGTAGTTGATCTCTACGGGATAAAAAGTATCCTATCATCTAAGTCCTTTACCGAAACCCAAGGAAATTCTGTATGAAGATATCCGTACAGAATTTCAGCAAAATCATTTTTGCGGTTTGGGCGTGAAGAGGTAACAGACAGGCAGACTGGCAGTCAGGCAGACGGGCAGTCAGGCATTCAGGCAGACAGGCAGATAGGCAGACAGACAGACAAACAGACACACTTTTGCATTCATAATATTAGTATTGATATTGTCTAGTGTCTACACTTACGTAACGAGCCTCAGAGTTTTTGTGAAGTATTCCTTCTAGAATCTAGAGTAAAGAAGCTTGATATTATGATTTATGAGATCAAGATGACTTTTTGATAGTGTGTGTGAATTAAGGTTTCTGTATTATTGAGGAATATGTTAAGCGTGAAGAAGTAACAGACATACTTTTGCATTTGTTATATTAGTATGGATATACGGTTCGTCTGCAAGCCCTAGAAGTTAGAACTATTCGTTCATTCGACGGTCAATTTAAAATTCATGTCAGCAATTAGTTCGCAACAAAGAACTCTTCCCCCTAGGAATAGAGCTCACATTAGAACTTTCACAGCAGCTCTAGTAGTTTATTTGCTCTACGACCCCTGGGGAAACGCGACTTGCACCTTTCTTTGTGCATCCTACAGTAAAAAGATCTATATTACAAAAAGTCTGCAATTCCATGACGTATTTTAAGGCGCTATATTGACAAAACTGTCCTTTTTGACGTAATACTATAGGACCCTCAGAAATTTTAAAAATCTGGTAATACATATCTTCATAGCCTTATCTAGGTTTGAGAAGAACTAGAAACACGATTAATGTATTTTGCCTCGATACATTTAATTTTCGAAATGACCTCTTAAAAATACGAAATTTGAAGATTGGCTTCTGGCAAGGCTACTTCTACATTATTATAGGACTTACAATTATGTATGTGGATATCTTATATATAAAATTCTCGTGTCACAATGTTAGTCAGCGAACTCCTCCGAAACGGCTTTACTGATTTTCACCAAATTTTATATGTATATTCAGTAGGTCAGAGAATCGGCTACTGGGTACTTTATATATTGATAAGTGCATTTGTTGAATAAATAATAGTAAATTATTACAACCTGAGACTGACGGCGACCATTGTTTGTGCGACGGGATAGCGATCGACGTTGCCATGGCGACATACTTATTTAGTCAGTTCAATAAAATAATATGGGCGAAGTACTTAAATATTATGGCAAATTAACATTTGCCGGGACAGCTAGTTTTATATAATTTTAAGTTACAAAATTGTAAACTTTATTTTAAAAGATCAATTTTTTCTCGATTTTTTTGGTAAAAAAGTGGGCCCCGTGCGAGTTTCTTACGCCGGTTCTTCTCGCCGGGTTAGTTCCCGAACCGGTGGTAGGCATCATGTAGGACATTCTGAAAATGTTTATTTTAAATTTATTCAGAAATAAAACAATTTTGATTTTGATTTTGATTTTTGATTTTTAAACGAAAATAGATGTATTGTAGGAAATTAGTCTAATTGATAGACACCTTTGCAACTCAAAATCGTGTAGAAGCATTTTGCTTAAATGCTCCTAGTTATTTTTTAAATGATTATAATTACGTTTTTTCGCATGTTTTCCGAGCGAGCCGATAGCTACTGGCTGCAGCGTATTCACGACTTTATGGTCATACAAATTAAGTATAAAATTGCCCTTACGGTAAAAAAACTTTCGATATAGCGCCTTAAAAGAGGTTTTTGTTAAGACCGGTGAAGCGAAATTCGATAATTAAGTTGGATTTATACGCGTCCGCGCGAACGAGCGATTTTGGCCGCTACATCGATCACAAGCGATACTATGTAAGTAATATGTGTGTAGAGATAAACTACGATAACATGGCGCGCCCCTCCAAATTACTGTTTCAATGTGTGTAGTCACATCCTTATGAAAGAGATTGTATGTAGTCAGTATTCAACCAATCAACCAGTACTCATAACATTTCACTTATTAAGTTATTACTTATTAGAGATCAACTACGATAGCATCGCGCGCCCCTCCAAAATTTAAAACATTTGAAGTGCGTTGTCAAAACGTTTGAAGTGCGTTATCTTGCGCGGTCGGCTAGTTATGATTAGTTGATAAGCTTTAATTTTATTTTAGAATATTTTTTTGCTACAACGCATGACACATCGTTTTTTAGTTATTGATGAAAAACCAAAAATTGAGACCTTTGTCGCCCTCCCCCTCCCTCTGGTTCACCTCCTAGACGTCAGGACTTTGTGTGTTTTGTCTCTAACCACAATGAATAAGTTCCAGCGGATATCGCTTAGGTTCCCACTCACGCATTCTACAACTACTTTGTTGACACTTGACTGAACTAAAAGCTGGATAACATTGGACTTGTATGCGTCCGCGCGATTCAGCGTTTTGGCCGCTACACCGCGAGATATTAACAAGCGATAGTAGGTAACGATTTATCTAAATAGCGGCGCGGTCAGCTGTTATTTACATACAATTGCTTATGATCTTCCTTTTTTTTTTTTATTCGAAAGGGTCTAAGCTACTGGTCTGGTTAAGACCATGGTAGTTTAATCGTGGCTATAACTAGTCTGTTGCTAGTTGGTTTGGAGATAAACAATGAGGGGGCCTGGCCCCCTCCCCTAAAGTCACACGTGTGACATTCTAATCGGGCAATATTAGGGAGAGCTACGAAAATAAGCTGTTTTCATCTGACGTATGATCTTCCGTGTGGGCATAGTAAAAGGAGGGAAAGTAGGGTAACTCCGGCCCAATCCGCGATTTAATTACCTACGATTTAATTTAGTCTTAGGGTTGTCAATTTTAGGCGGCGGCGGCGCGGCGGTGTTGTGATGTGGGAGCGGCAAGCGGCTGTCCGCGCTTCGTTCGCAACCGCATGAACAGTGGCAACGTCGCGGTCTTCCGAATTTTAATAATAATAAGTGACTCTTGATTGTCCATATTTCGGACAATTTTCGTACATATTTTCATGCATATTTCGGCACTTGGATCGTGTATATAATCCGATGTCTAAATAAAATTATAAATATACCCTTTAAAACAACATTAAAAACTAGCGCCTGTCTCTTATAGGTACCTACTATAAACAAATCTGTTGTTATTATTCGAACTTTGCTTTATGTGTATAATTAATATCTGATTTACAATTAACACAGAGCAATATTTATTACTCCTGCGATTATGATCGGACATTTTTGATTCGTTTGGCGCGGCGTGGCGCGACGCGAGCGTGCAGCGTAAAGTGTTAGCCCCGCCTAGTATGGACCGAAAACGGTCCGAGATTTTAATAAGTGTGCGTGCGGCGACGCATTGATACTATGGCTCACACATACAAGCCGCGCGCGGTGCCTTTTTATGAAGATAACTTACTTCCCCTCTTATACTATGGTGTGGGCTGTAGCCGCCAAACAGTTCATATCAGGCGGACGGATATAATCAAGCCCAAATTTTACCAAAGAAGTAACAAGTACATACATACATAACAGTACAGCATACTGATTCTTCATTTTTACAAAAAACATCGCATAATAATGAAAACTCTGACCCCTTAAATCAGTTTCTCTAACAGGTCATAGGGGTAACAGCTCTAAAAGTATTAATAAGTATCCCCTTTGTTTTGTTACACTTTGTATAAGGACTGACATAGTACCATCATGCTCGCATTCGGCAGATCTTCGCCTTTTGAGCTCGCCATCGACCACCGTACCTACTCTCACATCATGTTATATCTTTATGTATTAAAATTCCTTTGAATGCTATCCTGTAATCCGAGGATTGTAATATTAAGGGGCCGGGCTACCCTCGAAATTCTCATACATACGTAATACCAAAATCATTTTGTCATACGAAAATATTTAACATGTTTGAGTTATTTTTCAGCTTAAAATAGTAATTACCTAGGTTCTTCAAAATATTTAAACACTAAAAAAATATATTTTGTGTATAAATTTTTTTTACTAAATTTATTACTAAATATTTAAACACCAAAAAATAGAGTAAAACACTAAAAAATACATAAATAAATTGTAAATTTACTACAAAATATTTTAATACAAAAAAATATTTTTTACAGTTGAAATATTTTGTAGTAAATTTAATATTTATTTATATATTTTTTAGTGTTTTACTCTATTTTTTAGTGTTTTAATATTTAGTAGTAAATTTAGTAAAAAAAAAATAAACACAAAAAAAATTTTAGTGTTTAAATATTTTGAAGTTAATTTTTGTACAGGAACCTAGGTAATTACTATTTTAAGCCGAAAAATAACTCAAACATGTTAAATATGTTCGTATGAGAAAATGATTTTGGTATTACGTATGTATGAGAATTTCGAGGGTAACCCGGGCTCTTAAATGTAAACGCTTCGCTCGTGGCGCTTTTTAAATGTCAGCTTAAGCGTGGGTGATCTAAAACATTCATTAACTGAGGTAAGCCGTAGGAGTAGGCTTTAGACCTAAAGCTTAATACTAGATCGATACTTAAATTAAGTAACTTTTTTAAATACTACTACATTTGAATAAAGTATTTTGCCTTTTCATTTAGGAGTAAGAGGATAACAGGGCTTCTAATTTTATCCGCGTTTCAGATTTTCGATATTGGAAAGTCTTATTATTTTAACTCAATTAAAAAGATGAAAACATAATATACCATGTTTGTGAATCGTGAAACAAAAAAAAAATGATTTTGTAGTATTGTAGAACACGAAGTCAATGCAGCTTAACGAATGCTGACTGCAAGCAATGTCTCAGTCAGAACTTCTGAAGTCATAATAATATTATCAAAGGGCTACCACTATTTTTCCCGACTGTGGCGGAAATAATTTCCACCACAGTGGAATGCATATTATTGTGCCAACGCTAAAAAACCGGCCAAGTGCGAGTTGGACTCGCCCATGAAGGGTTTCGCAGCACCAATAAGGTTTATTTCTATAAAATTAAGAGGCTTTTGATTTATTTTTACATTTTAGTTGATTTAATGAAAGTTAAATTAGTATTACCATTTATAACATATAAAAAAAAATTACTTAATGGATCTCGTTCAAACTAATTTTCGTTGGTAGTTTTTATAGTAATGTACATTATATATTTTTTTATAAAAAAATATATAATGTAACTTTAGAAGTTAGAGGGGGGGGGGGGGCACACATTTTACCACTTTGGAAGAGTCTCTCTCGCAAACTATTCAGATTAGAAAAAAATAATATTAGAAACCTATGATTTTTGAAGACCTATCCATACATACCCTATACGTATAGGTTAGACGAAAAAATTTTTTTTTGTTTCAGTTGTACTTATGAGGACCCCTAAAATTTTTAATAATTGTTCCATTTTTGTATCAAAATCTTAATGCGATTCACAGACTACATCTACTCACCAAGTTTTAATAGTATAGCTCTTATAGTTTAGGAGAAAAGTGGCTGTGACATACGGACGGACAGACAGACAGACAGACAGACAGATCTAGACATGACGAATCTATAAGGGTTCCATTTTTTGCCATTTTGTCTACGGAACCCTAAAAAGTGTTTACTACTCCCCAATGTCTCAGAATCCTAATGTTACTTTATCTCCCACGCGTGACGCGACATTTTAAAAAGTTGTTTTGTTTTCTCCCGTTAAAGCTATGGCGACAGTCTAAAAAGTGGATGCCAAAAATCGTATATGTATTTTTCTGTTTCAGCCAGGATGGCGCATAGGATTCTTGCCAAGTGTCTAAATTACTTTATTTCGGTCAACGTGTATGAAATACATCTTGGCATTTAGCGTTTTGGCTCGCTTTGCCTTTTTTGTTAGAGCCTTAAGGCTTCTACGTAGTGGGTTGAGGAAGTTTTGTAAGCCCAAGGGGTTTTTCCCAGAATTTAATCATTGGAATGCTCTACGTGGTTCATTTAAAATGTTTTCTAATACTATTTAAGGGGTTTGAGCAGAAAGTTTAGAGTAAAATAGGAAGGAAGTATGACATTCGATCAAATTATCATCATCATATTATTAGTTGTTTCATTTTGTGCCTCGTGCAGGTATTTCTTGGCTTCTACTTCATAACTATTGTCCAACATAAAATAAATGTTTCTTGCAAAAAAGAAACTCTAGATTTTTCATCTTAAACACGAAATAGCTGTAATAAGTAGGGTGCAGACTTTGTAAAGTTAGGGTCAATTCAGACCGCAAGTAGATGCATTTCTAAATTTGTGTGGATTTCACAGACATGCTTGAGACGTCTCACGCAATTGAGATCTGTCAAATCAGTACAAATTTAGAAATGCATCTACGCGTCGCGTTGCGGTCTGAATGGACCCTTAGAGTGTGTAGAGTGATAACTTAGGCCTATATCACCATCTTTGGCTACAGGCTAGGCTTAAATAAAGCAGGGGCTCCCAATCTTTTTCAGCCTGCGGCGCAGTTACACACAGTACAATATTTTGTCACTCTGCCTAGCTATTAGAGAAAGATATTACATAAATAAATACCTCAAATTATTATAGTTAGTTTAAGCAGGTAAATAGTAATAAACAAATATTTAATCATCTACCTGCTTTACATAATTAATATTAGAATTTAATTTTATAATATTTGTGGTATCGGATAATCGGTTTGGGAATCCCTGCCCTAAAGCCTAAAAAATAGGGTTTGTCCCAACGAGTGCTTTCCATCCTGAACTTAGGCAGTCAAGCTAGACTCTACTTCAGATAAGATATCTTTTTAGTAGCACCATCTAATAATTTCGACTTGGCATACATTTACATAAAAATGTTTTTGTATCATAGTATTAGTATTGCTATTGCCTAGCATAACGCCATCTAGTATACAATAATCATATAGTCATAGTATGTAAACTAGCTTCAGTCAAGGTTGGACACATTCATTTGAAGATTGCGTTCGCGTGCGACCTTCGTTTTTGACAATTATAACTGGTGATCTATCTTACTTATGTGTGCCCGATATAAGGTCGTTGTTCTAATTTGGATTATGGAGCTGGTAATTAAAGGAATTTTTAGCACTTATTAATGTTTCTAGTTTTTACTGGTTTCTTTTTAATTGAATGAGAGAAGTAAGGCTGAAAATAAACCGACAGATATTATAGCGATTAGACGCCGTAGGTTCAAAACTGAGGTCATGAGCAGTGCTACAGTATAAACAGTAGACTAGACGGTCTAAGTACGTTTGAATTTCGACTTGTCAGATTATAATATTCATGTCGCAGTCATGGTTTATAGTTATTTAGATTGAATGACTAGCGCATTCATTGGATGACACCATTCAATTGAATGACTAAAGGACAACTCGTCAAGACGTTGACTGTGACGTATAACGTCTTGACTAAAACGAACACCGCCGCTGTCGCCCCCGCCCGCGCTCCCTTCCCGGTTGCGCCGACGCCGAGTCCACAGGCGACTCAGCAAAATTACGCGACTGTTGCTGGTCGCCCCGCGCCTCCCCCGCGGGCGAATAAAAATGGGGTGAATGAGAACCGTAAGGCTTCGGAGAATCGCAAGTTTACGGAGAGCCGCAAGGCTACGAAGAGCTGCAAGGCCAAGTCTTCTCGACCTGGCAAGGACGAGAGCAGGGGGTGCGATGAGGAGGGCTTCATACTGGTGGAGAAGAGGTAGAAAAAGCCCGCCGCCCGCAACCATCGCGGCACCGCGCCCTATGTACCTGAGATGCGTCTGCGGAGCGAGGTCCCCGCGACGCCCCTGTACATATCCCGCCTGCACTGGTCCATGGAGGTCGAGGACGTCGTGGACTACATCCAGAAGAAGACGACACTGCGCCTGAGGGTCGAGCGTCTGCAGTCTCGCCACAAAGTTAAGTATGTATGTTAGTTTTTAAGGTATTTATTATATTAATAATATGTATGTTAGATTTAAGGTATTTGTTATATGGGCCTCCGATGCCCGAAATAAAGATGATTTGATTTGATTTTTGATTTTGATTAAAAGTCTTTAAAATATAGTGAAGTCGTTAAATGGGATGCAATTTTTTTAAGTAGTCGTTGTCGGGTAGTTATGGGTATGGGTAGTATTAAAATGAAATACGTTCAATTACCTAACTGATTTCATGTCCGCTATCTTCAAAGGGCTATGTTACAAATCGCTAAATAGTTGGACGTTGAGTGACGATCGTTCAATCGACGTTCGGCCGAGTCATTCAATTGAATGGAGTCATTCAATGAATGCGCTAGTCATTCAATCGAATCGCAGATTTAACTAGATGACTGCGACATTCACATTTTAATAAGAATCATTCTAAACTTTATTTACTTTTCAATAAGATTGATTGACTTGCCGCCTTGTGTTGAGCTGCCTTCCAATTTTGAAAGGCAATGTGAGCTGACCCTTAAAGACAAAAGATATGAAGCATTTTCCTTGACCTATAATGAGTTCCCAAAATAGGCTCAAAATTGTTATTATTATCACTCAGTATACTCGTGTTTAATGTACCCTGCAAAATGTACGGAAAATTTTAATCAAATCAAATTGTCTACACTCTACAGGCGAGAAAGCGACGCCTCGTGTAGTCCGGGAGCACGTGACTAATTCCCCGCTCTATTTTACATTGGAGATTTTGCAGAGATTTGTTTAATTTTACGATTTCTGCGACGAAAATTCCGGGGATTGAAAATCCAGGAAGATTCTTGAAAGGTTGGAACGTTCTCTTTTTAATTATGATTGGACATTTTAAAATGGTAGTAACGGGAATTCAAATTTCAAAACAATTTGGTGTAGAAACGCGTTTTCAATTGTGTAAATTATTACGAAAAACATTATTATTGTTAGGCCTACTTGCACTGATCTGGATTAAAGACTAAGCCCTAAGGTGAGTTCAATATCTTAAATATTATGTGTGTTGTTCATACCTAATATTTATGAAAGAAGTGTTATATTTATGACGATCACATGATGTTTCTTAAGAGAAAACTAAGGCAGAGATAAATTAATTGAGAAAACATTTTTTTTTATGAAATAGGGGGGCAAACGAGCAAACGGGTCACCTGATGGAAAGCAACTTCCGTCGCCCATGGACACTCGCAGCATCAGAAGAGCTGCAAGTGCGTTGCCGGCCTTTTAAGAGGGAATACGGAATAACGGTTTTCTGTGAGAACTCAAAAAACTCCAGTTTTTGTCCACATTTAAAGTTAAAATCGCATTTTTGAATATTATAAAAGAAGCAAAACTTTTAAATTACGTGATTCATTTAACGTAGGATACGTTTGATAAGTAGCTAAAAACTTTAACGTATGAAACCACCTCTTGGCTCCTGCACTACATTGACGTCAATGGACACAATGAAAACATTACTGTTTATTTATAAGGTGTAACATTTCAATACATCATGGACTGTGCTACGCGAATTTGTATGCTAAAACCACAGAATACATAATTAGTACCTTACCTAAAACAGTGGTTTCGGTCATAATACCACCGCTATTCAAATTAGTGATATGCATAAATTAAATAATTCAAACTTACAAACTTTATAATCATTATGAGCTAAAACAGGGGCCACCAATTAGTTTCGCTCGGGGTCCATATTAAGAAATGAAACGACCTTCGCGATTCTCTCATTAAAAAAAAAATAAACAAAGGTAACTGAATTCACAAAGTATATATATTATGATAATATAATTAGAGATGCGCCGAATAGTGATTTGGCGCCGAATAACCGAATACCGAATACTATTCGGTTTAGCCTTTACCGAACCGAATATTCGGCCGAATTATTCGGTTTACCATTATTTTACCTCGTAAACAGATTCTATCGTGTACCCTACGTGCCGACAGCCGCTGCTGGCTAGCTCGGAGCGAGCCGTCTGGGCTATCACGTACCTATCTCGCGAGTGCAATGCAATCGCAATTATTGCGCAATAATTGATACTTTGACGTTTATTTAGGTAACGTTTAATAATAAGCAAAAAAAAACCTCACTGCTAGAAGTTGATTTAGAAATTAAATTTTTAACGAAAAAACTGTTAAAGTTTGACTTTTTTGTAGATATTGATAAATGCTATAAGTAAAATATATTGTGTAGATATTTTATGTACCTATCATAAATACTTTTTGCAACGCAAGCGAAATCATGTATTTTTATGGCAAATTGGCACTTTGGGTTCGCTTTTTGCAATCTTCGGAAGGATCTCTAACATTTTTCAGAATAAAACATCTGCCTATAATATCCATCACAAATTCAGCTATTGCACAACTTTTATCGCGGTTTTAGATAATTCGTAGAGCCAACTATTTTCACCCATTCAAATAACCTGTTGCCTTCCGTAAGCTACGCTCACAAAAATAATATCATAGAGTGACGGCTGCTCATTTTGTAACTTAACACGTAATTTTGCCTAAATTACGTGTTAAGTTACATCGACATTCCACAGTAATAACCTGGGTAATGTTTTGGGTAGTTTGAGTTTGAGTTTGAGTTTGAGTTTCGATACCGATACCAATACCGATATCGATATCGATACCGAAATTTGCGTAATGTCTGACAAATAAAAATTTGTGTAATATCTGACAAACAAATTCACATTTGTTTAAAGGCGCTTTAAAAAAAATCTAGGTATTTTAAGTTGTTAATAATATTTAAATTACCAGATAATTTCAATCTCTTCCTTTTTACACCCATGTGAAAATCGCTAACTTAAGAAAAATTATAATTTTTTTAAGACGTTTCAAATTGCACTTTTATAATGAATATTAAATAAATAATTAATAAGAAACTAACTCACATTTAAAGCTGTTTATCAAAAATACCGATACCGATACCGAAATTTGTGTAATTTGTGTAATATCTAACAAACAAATTCACATTTGTTTAAAGGCGCTATAAAAAATCAAGGTATTTTTAAGTTGTTGATAATATTTAAATTACCAGATAATTTTAATCTCTTCCTTTTTACACCCATGTGAAAATCTAACTTAAGAAAAATGATAATTAGCTAACTTAAGAAAAATTTTTAAGACGTTTCAAATTGCACTTTTAAAATTAATAATAAATAAAAAATAATTAGAAGATAACTCACATAAATTAAAGCTGTTTAACAAAAATATTCAAAAAAATTTTCAAAAAATCCGGATTATCCGGATAATAACGATAACGATAACGAAAACGATATTGATATTCATACTCATACTCATACTCATTCTCATACTCAAACTGAAACTGAAACTGAAACTGAAAATTAAACTGAATCTGAAACTCATACTGAAACAGAAACTGAAACTGAAACTCAAACTCAAACTCAAACTCAAACAAACTCAAACTCAAATTACCCAAAACATTACCCAAAACATTACCCAAAACATTACCCAGGTTATTGTTATGAGTTTCGATACCGATACCGATACCGATATCGATACCGATACCGATATCGTTACCGATACCGATACTAATACCGATACCGAAATTTCGGTGTCGGTATCGTTATCGGTTATCGTTATCGTTATCGATAACGAACGATATCGTTATCGAGGTTGAGGTTGAGGTTGAGGTTGATGTTGAAGTTGAGGTTGAGGTTGAGGTTGATGTTGAGGTTGAGGTTGAGGTTGAGGTTGAGGTTGAGGTTGAGGTTGATGTTGAGGTTGAGGTTGAGGTTGAGGTTGAGGTTGAGGTTGAGGTTGAGGTTGAGGTTGAGGTTGAGGTTAAGGTTGATGTTGAGGTTGAGGTTGAGGTTGAGGTTGAAGTTGAGGTTGAGGTTGAGGTTGAGGTTGAGGTTGAGGTTGAGGTTGAGGTTGAGGTTGAGGTTGAGATTGAGGTTGAGGTTGAGGTTGAGGTTGAGGTTGAGGTTGAGGTTGAGGTTGAGGTTGAGGTTGAGGTTGAGGTTAAGGTTGATGTTGAGGTTGAGGTTGAGGTTGAGGTTGAAGTTGAGGTTGAGGTTGAGGTTGAGGTTGAGGTTGAGGTTGAGGTTGAGGTTGAGGTTGAGATTGAGGTTGAGGTTGAGGTTGAGGTTGAGGTTGAGGTTGATGCCTTTACCACAGGGAAGGACATAGGTTATTTTTTTATCGGGACAACATTCTGCAGAATTTTCTTTTGTGCATAGGATAAATTGCATAAAATGCAGGAAAAGAAGGAGTCTTGTAGCTACTTACAGAAATAGAAAAAAAAAACCGTTCTTGGATTTATTCCAAGATTTATGGCCTGTTTCACCGCTTCCTGATAAGGTGCCGGATAGGCTTATTTGACAGATTCTCCATACTCCATCTGTCAAGTTAAGTGGTGAATAGCCTTATCAGGAAGTGGTGAAACAGGCCCTTAGTGAGTTAATGTAGCATAATAATAATAATAATTTAATTGGGTAATAAAAAACAAAATATCCACCTATGACGAGGATTGATGGAGACGAAGTTTAGACAATTACTTGTGTTTTTTAATGAGGAAGTACAAATAATGAATTTGTGGCGGTACCGGTAATTTTAAATTATTTTTACCATAGAGTAAATATATTATTTTCCTTAGTCTATGTTTTTACTTTTAGTTTTTTTTTTCACTCCGTGTAAATATACAAATAAAGCAATTATCCTTTGTCCTGTCCCAAGAACTTAAGTACTTATCAAACCTCTACTACTGTCCACCGGATCCAGAAAAAATCTGAAAGTGGTCTACAAAACAAAACAGTTTGGGAACCTCCGAAATAGACAAACAAACGGAATTATACGGAACTCCTTAAATGGGCGAGTCAGGATCGCACTTGGCCAGTATATTAATAGTCGATGGCCGCAACTCCGTTGCGTCAAAATTCGTTTATTGCGCGGGGTTTATCCCTACTTTTTCCGGTATAAAAAAATCGGTTGTCTGTAAAGTCGGTTTACTGATGATAGTTGAACGTGACAACGTATGATTGTCACGTTCAACTATCCTTAACCCCTTAACCCTCGCTTCCGAATCTCTATAAATAGAAACAAACTTTTTCGACTGTAACCTAAAGTTATTTCGATGTATTTCTTTCAAATGATTGTCGAAAAATATTTATAATGAGTAAAATAAACTATTCTTATTTGCACTGTCAGCAAGATTAATGCAATTTGGATGGACTTTTAAATAAAAAGATCCTATTATCACACTATTTCATCAATTATAAGAGTGAAAAAAAGGAAGTGGACAATAAAAACTGGAATAAGTGGTTAAAATAATGCTAAAAAGTGTTTTGCTATAACAATAAAATATAATATTAAAAAATTGCGGGTGTCTAAACATTCGACTTTGGACTGCTAGTTCAACTCACTATATTAAACAAGCAACCCGGAGCAGCTGCAAGTGAAAGACAATTGCGATATTTACGTCATCGCTCTAGTGGCGCAGGTGGACGATACTAATAACTCCATCCGAAGTCGTAGGATCGATCCTCACCGGGGGCCGTACAAAAATTTCTGAATAGCGAGAAGTTTTTCACGAGATAATACTAGAATATTGATTCAACTGCGAAGATGGAAGAGGTTATGGCCGCTCTTCGAAAAATTCAAATGGATATCTAAGACGAACAAAAAATGTAAGTAACGCTCACTCAAGTAGGACTTAGGAGAGAGACGGATCTCGAATGCTGCCGAACACAAAGTTGTCGCTCGTTCCGCGCTCTCGCTTGCACTTCAAGCCTTATATGGAACGCCTCAGAGCGAGGTAACGCCGCATAAACTGTCATGTTTTTCGGGCGCGCACCCCATATCGAATTATAAGACGTTATCACGTCAAAAGTATCCTATGTCCTTTCCCGGGACTCAAAGTATCTCCATACCTCAACAAAATCGGCTCAGCGGTTTTATTTAGGCGTGAAGAGGTAACAGACAGACAGACAGACACACTTTCGCATTTATAATATTAGTATGGATATATTATAGTATGGATTATAAGTTGTAAGCTGTAAGGGCCTGTACT
Organism: Lysandra bellargus; assembly: GCA_905333045.1. NCBI lineage: Eukaryota > Metazoa > Arthropoda > Insecta > Lepidoptera > Lycaenidae > Lysandra > Lysandra bellargus. The sequence continues at coordinate 3,994,528 of HG995353.1, forward strand.
CACTTTGATTAGTGCGAGTGCAGCTGTTTAGTGCAGGTGATTAGTGATTAGGAGAAAATAAAGAACTTGCACTAATCAGTCGCTTTCCACCTGGCTTTATCCTGATTACTAATCATCTGCACTTGCACTAATCAAAGTGAAAACAGGCCTTTACACTCAGTATTTGCGTGATACGCTAGCCAGCAATTGAGGTAACTCTGATTTATGTATTTGGGGTCTGTCAAACAACGAGGTACACGTTTCACCATAGACTGTAGGATGATAGACCTAACATGGCTACTTTATCTGTTTCATATTATAATATTATGTTTCTTATTATTTTCATTTTAGATTTTGTGAAAGCAAGAAACATTTTGACACCATTCTATAGAATGGTTGAAATAATAACAAATTCGCAAATTGTTAGAACTTGTAAGTTAATGTATGGAAACTCAAATTGAACACTGAAAACGGTCCTTTCAAACCACTTGATTAATCTAATAACAATGGATGCAACACAATTTGATATTATATTAATCAGTCAGTGGCGTAGTCTATTCCTATACTACACAATATAATATAGATACTTTCGTAAAACGCACACTACCATACAAAGATAGGTGCGTAGAGTAAGTTATTCCTATTTTAGACCCCCCGTAGAAAATGTCGTGTCAGCTTACGCGTGGCGATAAGGATCGCATAGGAAGCCCTTGGTCTGGCCCTCCGACCTTGTCGCCTTGGCCTCGGTCCTACGCCCTTCAGCTGGGCCATTGCCACGTTCAAAAGCTTTTCTAATAGAATTTAATATAATGGTTTATGATTTGATTAGAAAAAGATCTTTGAATTGTTGCAGATTTGCTGAACCCGGTAAACTATTTTTGCCACATTAGTGCATGTAGTATTAAAAGTTTCAATATTCCTTTTTACTTTACTCTGGGCCCGTTTCACCGCTTCCTGATAAGGCTATCCACCACTTAACTTGACACATAGAGTATGGAGAATCTGTTAAATAGGCCTATCGGGCACCTTATCAGGAAGCGGTGAAACAGGCCCTCTGTCTATTAAAAATCACATTAAAATCCGTTTCGACTTCCGCAGTTTAAAAGATCTAAGCATAGATAGGTACTAGGAATTGCAAAAAACGGATTTTGAAAAAAATCCGGATTTTCGGATTTTTTCATCCTTAAATCCGGATTATCCGGATAATCCGGATTTTTTATAATTCTTTGAATAATTTTGAAAAACAGCTTTAAATGTGAGTAATTTTCTTATTATTTCTTTATTTAACATTCATTTTAAAAGTGAAAAATAAAACGTCTTAAAAATTATCATTTTTCTTATGTTAGCGATTTTCACAGTGTGAAAAAAACATTTTGTCAGGGTGAAAAAAAGAGGAGATTAAAATAACAGTATCTGGTACTTTAAATATTAATAATAAACGTTAAAAACACTTTGATTTTTTAACTATTTTAAAATGTGAATTTTTAGTTAACAAGAAAATTCTAAGCAATCTCCGCTTTATCGATGACTTCGTAATTTTTGCGCCTACATCCGTCAGCCGCACATCATCAAATTATGCTCCAAGATCTGCAAGCCTAGAGGTGAAGCTTACAAAAAATAAGTCAAAGACACAAACAATGATCTACACGAGACGTTGGTTCGAGGTAGACGAGCAAGGAATTCACTATAACAACGAGTACCTGTACTTGGACCAATTATTATAGGTCTACCAGGATGATGGCAAAAAATGAGAAAAGAAACTGATTGAATAAAATATTTTGATCCTTTTTTTCCTTATAGCGGCTGATTATGTGTGAAACGTGTAAATTTAAAAATTTATCCAATGATCACGGATATTTTTTAAAAATCTGCCATCCAAATTTGCCATCAGATCCTGGCAGACCTATAGTTTCTTATGATAACAGAAAGGCAAGAAAACTGGTCGATGAAGAATGGTGACTTACCAATCTCCCTGAAGCGCAGAATCGTTGATATGTGTATTTGGCTCGTCATAACCAACGATGCGCAAACTATAACATTGACCGACTTACGATTTACAAAACTTCCAACTCAGGGTCTGTCAAAGAGCAATAGAGCTCAAATCTTAACAAAACAAAAAAAAAACAATGCTCCTAAACTAGAATCAGAGACGTAGAAATCAAGACAGCCAAGTTAAAGTGGCATTGGGCTGGTCACGTTGTTCGCATACATCTAGGCTGGATATTGACTGAGTATGTATCTAGATACATACTCAGTCAATATCCAGCCTAGATAAGCCTAAGTCTAAGAAAAGATAGCGTTATGCTCTGGAGGTGTTTTTTTTTCCTCCGAAGGCAGATCACTGTAATCCTGACGTTACGACGATCCTTGAGGATCTATTGTATTATATATTCCTTCGTATTAGAGTATCGTCCCCAACCCAGTGCTGCTCATAAATTTAACGATGTGATTGGGATTGGTGCCACAAATTTCCTCTTTAGTAAATTAGGAGAGTTTTTGCTCTGTAGTAGGGCAGTAGAGTCAAGTAGAAGGTGAATGGGTGTTTCACAGAATCTGCAAGTCGTGATGCTATTAACACCTATTCTGTAAAGAAGCTTGTTGAGCTTACATTGTCCAGTTAGGCCCAAAAAATCCGGATTATCCGTATTTTTCGGATTTCGAAGTATCCGGATTGAAATCCCTAATAGGTACAGATAGTGGAGTTAAAAGACTATATTTTATATTATTGTGTAGAGTTTCTTTACAAAATTTTGAAATTATGGTATACTGCATAATATGGAACATAATTTACATACAAGGCTGATTCGGCGCTTGGCCAATTTAAGAGCTTACGCCGCTGTATTGTAAAATATCTTGACGCAAGGCCTTATTCACTTTTCAACAAAATATTTAACTGAAAACACTTGGCTATCAGAATTGTTAACTTTACGGTTTGAAAGTGAAAAGAAAACGAGCATTTAAAGATAAAATCATTTCAAGAGCCAGCGACGTTTCCGCTGCGTTTTTGTAAAATTTCCATTGTAAAATCTGTTCAGGACTATTTTACTCCCGAAAGGACCTTAAAAATTTTCGTCATAAGGATCACTTTTATAGAAACTACGATGTAAATTGTAAGATAACTTGGAATGCGTCTCTTAGCACTTTGTGATAAACATTTTATTTCACTTCTTTTTAATAGATGAAACTTGAAAGCTTATTTTTAACATGAAAATTGATAGCTTTTCCTGATTTCCAGGCTTTGATTGAGACAAACATCTTTTGAATAAACAAGTTCAGTCGAGTTTTATACATTCGTGTAACAAAAGGACAAAAGTAAAAGGACGTACAGACAAAATTCTACGTTCCAAGCTAATATTCGATGCTCGCATTTTGCTCACCATTATATTATGATCGTTCTATTAGTACGCCAAAACTAGGACAAATTTTCCGCCTCCTTGCAAAAAAAGGTTGGAACACTGGTCAGTCTCTTAGGCCGGCCCGTCACGTGGTTAGTACCCGAATCGATATGGTGGGCATAGTGCTGGAAAATTCTGTGGTGTTCGTATGTAACGATTTTTGAATTGACTTTAATTATAGCAATGTCATTTTTGAAAGTCTTTATCTATATTGTAAGACCACTCTACAAGTTATGTAACGGTTGCAAATGGCAGGATTTGTCCGTTTATAAGACCAATTTTCTCAGTGCAGCTACCCTACCGCCCGTAAGTAACCTACAGACAATTTAGAGTTATTTTACATTTAACTAGACCCTTATTCCGACAGCTTAAGGCTTATTCTATAAGAAAACAAGAGGAAAAAATACATCTTATTTAATATTTTTATGTAGCTATCCTGACCGCGCCTGTATCGCGTAGCAAAATAAAGTAAGGACAAAATATAAAGGTTCTCTAGGTGAATGTCCATTGTCCATGATTATTAGTCCATGTCCATGATCGAAATCTTGGACAATCATAGCCGCCTATGCCCCATCATGGCCCAATAATGCGACTTGGAAAAGCTGCATAATGTAAGTGTGTCACATCACTCACAGGTCACTATTTTGATGTCACCGTAGCTTAGGCTGGGTGGTCCGTGGCTCTAAATGGCGTGCAAGTATTTATTTAATTACTTGCACGCTATTTAGAGCCAAATTGTAGTTAATAACAACAAAAAATACTTTAATCCGCTTAAAACAAATCGAAATGTTATTTATCAACAAACTAGCTGACCCGACAGACGTTGTCCTGTCTTAGCGATGATTATTAAATTCGAATTGGTATAATTAAGAGAACAATAGATTAAAATGTATTATCTCCATGCCTTTAATCCAAATAGATTAAATAGTTTAAGCGAAAATCAGTTTATTGTGCGGGAACCGTACATTTTCCGGGACAAAAAGTATCCCTTGTCCTTTCCCGAGACTCAAAGTATCTCCATACCAAATTTTATCAAAATCTATTGAATAGCTTACGCGCAAATCACAAAAGTATATTGTGCAGTAACCGTACATTTTTCCGGGACAAAATGTATCCTATGTTCTTTTCCGGGACTCAAAGTATCTCTCCACCAGTTTTCAGCCAATTCGGTTCATTCGTTCTTGAGTTATAAGTAGTGTAACTAACACCACTTTCTTTTATATATATAGATATTTGGCATAGCATGTAAAACAATAGTGTAGTGGCAAGATAAACAACCGAATTATTTGTACTGCACCGCTGGCCGCCGCTCGGCTCTCGGGTCTCGGCAGTGCGTCGTCGCCGCGAATTAACAATTCTAATTATTGTCCACTAGCCCGTGTAGCAGGGTTGTCTATCGGGGAAATTGGAGAGGAATACAAGAGTATTATAAAAAGTAGTTATAACAATTTTGAGTAAATAATAAAGGTTAGTCAATAGTCAGGGTAAATTTGTATACAGGCTTAGTTTGGATAATCGCGGCGTTTAGCGTTACTTATCCGGCTTTCCCTGCTTCCACTCCCCTTCCGCTCTTGTTTCCGCTCCCGCTCTCACTTCCGTCCTCGCTTCCCTTCCCCCTTCTACTCCTCGCTTCCGCTCGCCCTTTTACTCCTCCCTTCCCCTCCCCTTCTACTGCTCCCGATTCTGCTCTCGCGTCAATTTCTGCTCTCACTTCCGTTTCTGTTTTCTGTTTCTCGTTTCCGTTTCCCATTTTTGTTCCTGCTTTAGTTTTTTCTAAGTTAGTTTAATTTCTCTAATAATAATTTGTTTCATTGGTACAATTATCTACTTAAATACTTTTAATTATTAAATAAGGGGGCAAACGAGCAAACGGGTAACCTGATGGTAAACAACAACCGTCGCCCATGGACACTCGCAACATCAGAAGAGCTGCATGTGCGTTGCCGGCCTTTTAAGAGGGAATAGGCTCTTTTCTTGAAGGTTTGCAGGTTGTATAGGTCCGAAAATAATGCTGGTGACAGTTCGTTCCAGAGTTTTACAGTGCGCGGCAGAAAGTTACGCGAAAAACGCACTGTGGAAGACTGCCACTCATCAAGGTGATGAGGATGGTATGTTTTTCGCGTGGGACGATGGCGAAAAGTTGCAGGTGGTATGACTCCGAACAATTCCTCAGAGCACTCCCCGTGATACAACCGATAGAGGATGCAGAGTGAAGCTACATCTCAACGTAATTCCAAGGGGTCCAAGCTGTTTGAAACACTATGGCAGTCAACAATTCGAGCGGCCCTTCGTTGGATACGATCCAGAGGGAGCAGTTGGTATTTTGGCGCCCCTGCCCAGAGATGACTACTATTTCAAATGATCTACATATAAACTTGATAGATTTCGATTGTGCAGTAGACTGACAGCATAATAATGCACATTTTTTCACTTTCTCATTGCTTTTATTATTCTAGATGGGTATCGCGAATTTTGCGACTCTGCATATTAGCACATAGCTACTTGCGTATTCAGTTCACAGTTAGAGAATCATAATAGTATTCTGAAAGCGAAGTGTATAATAATAATATTTTAAATTTTAAATGGTACGTTGTTTAGAAAAAACATAATTTTCCCTTAATATTTTTAATTACATGGTTATATTACCAGGGTATATTTTTCGGCAAAAAAGTGTGTCAGTCAGTTCTGAATAAGAGTACGGTTGCTGGAAATATAAAAAAAAAATAATATTAATCATAGCTTATTTTTCTGAACCTAATGACATAGCAAAAATATATATTTGTATTATTAAATTGGACATTTTGTAATGTAATTATGACTTTAGGCATATTATAGGTGTAACTTTACAAAAATCAATAAAAATAAAATAAAAAATATTTTTTATTGAATCGCCAACCCTATTCTGTCATGTCAGTCCGGCATATTGTAATTGAATTTCTATCATAACTAACAAAAACACAAAGCGAGGTGGATCGCTCCAATTTCGTCCTAAATGGTTTCATGAAAGCCGGCCTAAATAATTTGATTTCATGGTTTTTGTTATGTAAAACTGTTTATTGGTGACATCGAAATATCATCTATACTAGGGACCGACACAGATCGGTCTTGAAGCGGTCAGTTTTGCGTTCTTGGTGTCATTATATTACGTTACATAGATATAATATACTATATATAGTTACCTACATACAATAACAAGAGGCGTTCTGACCGCGTCAGAATACTGACTCTCAAACGCGTGACCGCTCTCTGACTGAGGTTCCTTATGTAATGTCGAAGAGATTGATTCCTAGGCAGTTGACGGACCTACGTCATTAGGTGGTGTTATGTTAATTTAATATTAACCATAATCCAGGGGTTCCCAAACTGTGCGCCGCGGCGCCTTGGCGCGGCGTGGAAAGGCAAGAGGGGCGCCGCGAGTTGATCCTCCATCATTATCCAAAACCACAAATATTATATATTACTAGCTGTCCCGGCAAACGTTGCTTTGCCATAATATTAAAGTATTTCGCCCATATAATTCTATTGAAGTGACTAAATAAGTATGTCGCCATTGCAACGTCGATCGCTATCCCGTCGCACAAACAATGGTCGCCGTCAGTCTCAGGTTGTAATAATTTGCTATTATTTATTTAACAAATGAACTTATCAATATATAAAGTACTGAGTAGCCGATTCTCAGACCCACTGAATATGCATATAAAATTTGGTAAAAATCAGTAAAGCGGTTTCTGAGGAGTTCGTGGACTAACATTGTGACACGAGAATTTTATATATAAGATTATAATAAAATTATAATATGAATTATTTTACAAAACAGGCAGCTGATTTAAATACTTGTTTATTATTGCTAGGTAAAGTAGGGCGCCGTGACAAAATATCCAGACTTGTAAGTGCGCCGCAGGCTGAAAAAGATTGGGAACCCCTGCCATAATCTATCGGCTGGGTTTGACATAAACCAATTTACGTAGGTCCACCATCTGCCTATCTGCCTATGAATCAACTTCTCTGATACTAGTAAAAAAATAATAATTAATAGTACGATATCGATCGCTCAAATATAGCACCAGTTATTGTCATAAATAAAGTAAGTACGCCTTGTTGTACATTTTATAGAACAATTTTATGACCCATATTATTTACACTATTATTTACATAGTTCCATTTCAATGATTAGTAGCAATAAAAATAATAAAAACTTACTTTCACTTCAAAAGGGAAATTCCGCGACATTTGAATTTTTAATGATTTTTTCCTATTTTGTGTTAATTAAGTTTAGTTAAAGTTATAGTTATATTATCATTGAATGTTTCTGAATCCGTTCGTTAGGTTACGGTAAATGTCATAGTTGAATGTCATAGTTGTCATAGCTTCAACTTTCATCCTTCCGGCATCTCTACCTTCAATGGGACGTAGAGCACAATGGGGTTTTAGTGGGTAGACCACCTACCTCGGACGATGAAAAAAATGTGATTTAAAAAATTTCTGCGTTTTTGTGTCAGTTTAAATAAAAAAAATAGGTGTTAAAGATAAAAATAGTAGACACAAATCTAGCGAGTAACGACATCTCTCAAAATTCATTGAGCCTTTGAAACGTTGTATACGTTTAAAACATGACTCTTTCTGGCGAAGTCGGTAAGTGTAATGGAACTTTTCGTGTTCACCATTCTCTACAATGCGACGCCTAAAATATAAAAAATGAGGAAAAAATATTAATTACACCAAAGTAACACAAGGTAAAGGAAATTTTCTTGTTATTGCCAGATACAAAAATTCGTGGACGAAATCCAGGTAAAATACGATGTTTTTGATTAGAGCCAATTTATACTACAAGGATGTTTTGGCACGTGGATGATATTGTCAAAGAAGTTGTTAATTAAAATAGAACCAGCTGTTATTATGATCATGAAATAATCAATGAAAGTTGCTATTTACAGTAGCTTTGCTTCTTAAACAAATTATCTGCCTATGCTTTTTGATTAAAGAAATCAAGCCAACGCTTTAGTTTTTCACTGCAAACTAATTTTGACAAATTTGTTTTCATGAAACGTATGATTGTGGACCCCATTTTTTGTCAGGCCTAACGTAGACCCCCGTTGAGTCTCGCGTGGACCCCTGGGGAGCTGGAGTACTTTGTGAATTACTGGTATATTTTGTAACCATGAATAACGTGCACGTTCAAAAGTTAACGTCGACGGAAATTTAAAAGAATCTTCATAATATTATATTTCCATACATATTTTACTTTGGGGATGTTATCGTTTTACCGCGGACGTCCACGATATTACCGCCACGTCCAAAATTATAAAAGCTAGGCCCGTCCGCCCGTTTGCCAAACCTCAACAAATCGTCACAAACGGTCACAAAAACAAATGTGTGGAGTTTGGCTTGGTTTCTTTAGGTTTGCAAAGACTTGTAGCCGATCCGACCCAGTGTCGGTTTTTGAACGCAAATCAAAGAGAATTTGCCGCAAGCGTTTGCCTCTCGTCCACACGTTTGTGCACGTTCATTCTTGTCGATGCTCTGTAAGCGAACAGATGTGCTATACGTACGTAGTAATATGTCTGTGTGTGCTTTCGAAAAATGAATGACTGGTGGTCAAATGAAAACGTATTAAATTATATTATATTAATTATACTCATTATATATTTATAACTAGCTGTTGCCCGCGACTTCGCCCGCGTCAAAGTAAAATATATTCTCCTTCTTTTTGGAAGTCGGTTGAAAAGTAGCCTAAGTTACTCCTTACTACATAAGCTATCTACCAAAAAAAGGGCCGTCAAAATTGAGAATAGCTCCAGCTGTTTCAGAGATTAGCCGGAACAAACAGACAGACAGACAGACAGACATACAGACAAAAATAAAAAAAAATGTTGTTTTGGTGTATGTAGCGTATATAATATATTCTTTCAATATTACAAACAGACACTCTAATTTTATTTAAGTATATTATGTGTAGATAAAAATAACTGCCAAATGTTTATAGCCGATACAGCAACTTCGATGTCCGTCATGCTTGCCGCGTCGGAACAAACTAACTCACTCGCAAGCGTGTGGATGGATTTCGAAATCAAGCCAAACGTTTGTGTCCATTTGTGGCGATTTGGGGTTTGTAGCAAACGCCAAACGTGCGGACGTAGCATTACATTATCTTCAAGATTTCCTTTAATGTTTCTTTTAAATATGTCCGTAACAGCCTCGTGGATTTCTAAAAGCTTTGAAAATTCTTTTTATAAATCTGACACAATAATTAAGCATTTATTAAAAAATATGTTGCTTACATAAAATATTTAATAGTTCTTAGCTCCCCTTTGATCTTTGATAATTACATTATTGAACATTAATTAATTTTATAGCCTTCGCTTAGGAAGCTGGATTTATGAAGAAGTTTATTTTTAACCGACTTCCAAAAAACGAGGAGGTTATATGTTCGGCTGTGGATATTTTTTTTTTAATTTTTTTTTTTATTTTTGTATGTTCAACGATTACTCCGCCGTTTGTGAACCGATTTTCGAAATTTTTGTTTTGTTGTATTAGGTTTCACTCCAATTTGGTACTATGTTCACAAAAGTGGTGACCTGATGATGGGATCCAGGAGTAATCGAGGGAACTCCTCGAAATTTATATGGAAACATATGGCGATTTTGGTTTTATGTGAAGTGTACTAAGAATATGCTACCAAAAAGTCAAATATTGGGTCAAGGTATACCATGGTTTCGAAGATGCTGAGAGAACTCCTGATTCTTTATAGATACACGTTTGGGAGTTTCGGCGTTGTTTTAAGAACAGAAAGCATATGCTACCATGCAATTCAAATTCATCATCATCATCATCGTCATCATCATCATTACCACGTCGTGTTAAGGTCACCAATGTCTCATGGCACAAAATAGATAATAGTACAAGGCATAGGTATGGATACAATAATAATAATTATGTACAAAACAACACCAATTATTATAGGCTGTTTAATATACACGGCGGTCGGCGCCGCAGAGGCAACGGCGTCACCGCGCGGCGCGCGGCGACGCGTACGTAAACATCGTATTCAAGTTCTAACTGGAATGTCAGGGCATGCGGCATGCCGCCAGAGTAGACAGAATGATAGAGTATGCCGACTTAGAACTGATGTAATTTTTTTAAGTTTGACGTATTATGACAAAAGTCGTCGCTAGGGTCGTAACCTACAAATTTAGTTGTTTATATTTTGGCACATGCAAAGAAAACTGTCAGAATTCAATTTCAAAATCTTATTTTTAAAATTAAATTATACCAGCCAGCGCGCCAGCCTTTAACTTATCCTGGCGAAACCCGAAAGAAACGACAGATATTAATACTCGTCAGTCTCATAGCAGTCGAAGTACTGGTAGTTATGTCTATTGTGATGCCGCGCTGCGAGCATTTTGCAGCACGTGTTCACTTAGATCTTTTTTTAAATGTATTGTTTAAATTTATCTATCTACCTGATATTTGGGCCTTGTGGTATGCCGTATGACTCATATCAGTCTTAACAAATTGTAATAAGATACGTAGAATATATGCAGTACCACCGACGACCACTTATAAATTCGCGGACTATGACGGAGGTCAACTTAAGGTGAACGCAGATTTGGCCGCACCGCACGCACCGCAGTCGCCGCATTCGGAATTCTTTATATGAAGTTATAGGCAAGCTCGCATACCTACCTACCCGCGCCGCAGTCTTCGCAACTTCATAATAATATGAAGAATTGCGAATGCGGCGACTGCGGTGCGTGCGGTGCGGCCAAATCTGCGTTCACCTTTAATAACAATTATACGAGATCAATTACCACTCAATATTATGATTTATGTTGTCAATTCAATGCTCACTGCTCACACCAAGCTCACTGTTGAGTTGTCAGACGTCAGTTGCTTACAAACTTTCAACAACACAACGAAAATCTGTTACAAGTTACAACTACCTATATAAAACTTCTACGTACAAGCGATAGCGCGACACAGGAGCGCCTCAGTGACATCTAGTGAAGACAATATGAAACTATTTTTTATACAATTTGAATTGGCACTAACAGTTTACCTACTAGGTAACTAAAAAGAGTGAAATTATTATTTTTAACAAAAAATTAAAACCGACTTCCAAGGTAAAAACAATATTAATAGCATCCTTATAATATGAACTAAAAAGTATTAAATAATTTTTCCTATCTAATATGTGGTGCCTTTTCCCGAATTTGGCTAACTTCAACTATTTCTGTACTCAATCTTCATAATTTTGAAGTCGGTGCCAGTTCCAAAAGTTTCAAATTTTCTGTCAAAGAAATAAAGATTCAGCTATATCTGGTACCGACTTCAAAATGATGAAGATTGAGTACAGAAATAGTTGAAGTTTAGCCAAATTCGGGAAAAGGCACCACATATTAGATAGGAAAAATTATTTAATACTTTTTAGTTCATATTATAAGGATGCTATTAATATTGTTTTTACCTTGGAAGTCGGTTTTAATTTTTTGTTAAAAATAATTAGCTGAAAAAAGAGGGGTGTAGAAGTTACACGTGTCTATTTGTCGTTGCATTGTAGCGATCTAAACGAATCTAATACATGAAATTCTCGTGTCACAGTGTTTGTGCTCGAACTCCTCCAAAACGGCTTAATCAATTTTAATGAAATTTTGCATGTATATCCGAGGAAATTGATTCCTAGGCAGTTGACAGACCGACGTCGTTTGGTCGGCTTATGCCAATTCAATGTTAGCTGTGAATTGTGATCGGTCGGATGAGTTTGACTTAACGCGACCAAGAATCAACTTCTCTGATAGTACTATCAGAGAAGTTGATTCCTATGCAGATGGTGGACCTAAGTAATTTGGTACGCGCGTCAAACCCCGACCGATCACAGCTAACATTGAATTGACATAAGCCGACCACATGACTCAGGTCCGCCATCTGCATAGGAATCAACTTCTCTGATAGTACATTCGTTAGGCCTGAGAATAGGTTTCTGTCTAGTGTCTACTTTTACTTTATATTGACACTAGAAATAATTTTAATGGCAAAACAACATTTGCCAGTTCAGCTAGTGAATCTAATAATAATCTATTTTTTTGTTTAAAAGCTAATTTAATTAAGTTCTTGTACCACCTTTCCACGTGGTCCCATGATGGGCAAATAAATACAGGCGATCACGTACGTGACTGCTCGGAGACTTCGTTCCGGACATATCCCACTAAACTGTTTCGCGTTTTTAATGAGAAAAGTAAATAGCCGAAATTGCAGCGATTGTGACAAAGTGGAGGATGTTTACCATGTATTGGTGGGATGTGTTCGGAGCGAGGCTGAGAGGAGTATGTTTTGCTCTGTTCACGGCATTGATTTGTATGAAACCGGTGTTTGCAATAGCATTTTGGCTTCGCCTATGTCTGATGAAGCGAAAATGCTATACAAATTAGCTGAGTTAAACTTAAAACTCAGAAATGTTACTTAGAGTAATAATATCATAATATATTTTCTAATATTTTGCATGTACCTATGGGAATGGCATAATCTATGTAGATTAAATTCCCTTCTTTTTTTTTCAATAAAGATTTAAAAAAAACGTACGCGTAGAGGCTATTTGTCCTAAATTGCCTACGAACAAAGTCGTCTTAATTATCTGCACGCTTATTGCTAGACAATGGTTTATTTAAAAAAAAACAGCAATAGTTAATTTTAATGTATCTGTATGCCTATACATTAGAATTTTGACAAAATGCGCGGAAGAAAGAGAGAGGGATATTACTTTCTTACCCACGCTCGCGCTATACCGGCAGTCTATTTATTTGTTCTTACGAAATTTCGATCAGATCACGTGAACACGCGATCAGTTACTGACTTCTGACATTTTTTTCACTCCAAAAGTTTATGGAGAATTTGAATGTAGTAGAATTATCTTGATAGTTGTATTTAAACTAATGACTCGCTGACAGTTCCATCTACTATCAAAGCTTCGGCGAATTAATTCACTTACATCGGCCATTTTGTCCCAGTTGTTGGGGAGTGGTGATGGTGAGATAGTGTCATGTGAATGGTGATAGCTAGGAAAATTAGCATAACTTAAAATAGTTGGTAATCCATACTAATATTATAAATGCGAAACTGTGTCTGACTGTCTGTCTGTTTGTCTGTTAACTCTTCACGCCTAAACCGATAAACCGTCTGAAATTTTGGTATGTAGATACTTTGAGTACCGGGAAAGGTCATAGGATTTTTGTCCCGAAAAAATGTACGGTTCCCGTAAGATAAACTAATTTTGGCGCAACGTAGTTGAGGCCTGAGGGCGTAATCTAGAAGTTGGTAATTTTGTGAGTGTGTTTGTGACGATGCCTGTTACTCTGTTCCGCAATAAATAACAGATTCTAAACGAAAATAATATTATGTTTAGCATATTATATGATCCACTTAAAATAGGTAGTCGTTATACTTTTAGATAATGTTGAAAGTTTAAAATTTAGTTTGTTATTATTTTTAGCAATATTCCGCGAAAAACTTCCACCTTTAAATAAATGAGTGAGTGCACGCATAGGCATGCGTACAGCACCTCCCTCCTCCCACACTGCCTATGCGTACACTCGCATGCAAGAACTTGCAAACACCACCACCACACAAGCAATAATGTTGGCAAATCCGTGCAAGGCCCCTCACCACCATGCAGGTTGAAAACCTCGACGCGCGTTTCGCTCCAACACCGGAGCATCCTCAGGATGTGGACTCTACGAACAACGTCCGTCAAGTGCCGCCACCGGCCAAAACACCGCCTTTTTATATCCTATCGAGCCCCGCTACTATCCCCACTACCCCCACTACCCTCACCAGTACCCCCGAACATATTAATAAGCGGTGACGTAGTCAAGCAAGTTTGGTCATTCAACAATGCAAATCTGTTATTTTTCTTTTCTTTTATGATCTCTAATTGTTCCAACACGCTCAGCCGAAAGCCTTTATCGCATTTATGTAAAACTTTATAGGAATGGCCATCGGGCACGGTATGATTACTATCTAAAAGATGTTTAGCAAAATGTGACTTATCAGGATGACCATTCCTATAAGCCGCGATATGTTCTTTATACCGAGTCTCAAAGCTGCGTCCAGTTTGACCCACATATACACTATCGCATTCAGGACAATCGATCTTATAGACACCGGACTGATATTTTTCATCAATCCGGTCTTTATTATGACACAAATGATGTTTTAAAGTATTATTTGTCCTGAATGCGACATGCATATCGTTGTTTTTCATTATTTTGGATAAGCGTGCAGATACCTCTCCCATGTAGGTCAAACTTGACTTATATCTAACTATCTCCTTATCAATAGGACCTGCGTACAAAAACTTAACCAGTTCTTTCTTGTTTTTGTTTTTCAAAATATTATTAATAATTTTTGGACTATATCCGTTGGATACCGCAATTTGGAAAATTATATTAAGCTCATTTTGATAATTATCTTTACTAAGAGGGATCGATAGTAATCTATGAATGTAACTATGAAAGGACGCGAGTTTGTGTTGCCAAGGATGACATGACGAAGCATGAATAGTAGTATTAGTATATGTCGGCTTGCGAAAGATTCCAAAACTGTGTTTATTATTAACTCTAGAGATAGATAAATCGAGAAAATTTAGGGTGTTATTATCTTCACATTCTAATTTGAATTTAATTTTAATATGTTTTTTATTTAGTTCTTTAACAAATACGTCCAGTTGCCTCTGTGTACCCGTCCAACAAAGAAAACAATCATCTACGTATCTAAAGTAATATAAAATACTTTTATTAACGACGATATTTCTTTGTTCAAAATCGTCCATAAATATTTCGGCCATCAAAGGACTTAAAGGTGAACCCATAGCTAGACCGTCGTCTTGAACAAAGAATTCGCCGTTAAATCGAAAGTAGTTTTGTTCCATGCAGGTTTTAGTAAGAGTAAGCAATTCATTACTTTCACCAGGAGGTAAACGTTTTTCTAATGCATTCCTTAAAATACCCAATGTTTCCTTACGTGGAACATTAGTGAATAAACTATCGACATCAAGTGAAACTAATTTGCAACGCGGTGGCAAAGTCACATTTTTAATTTTGTTGACTAATTGTA
This sequence comes from Lysandra bellargus, assembly GCA_905333045.1. Lineage (NCBI taxonomy): Eukaryota > Metazoa > Arthropoda > Insecta > Lepidoptera > Lycaenidae > Lysandra > Lysandra bellargus. The sequence goes on from HG995353.1 coordinate 4,010,007, forward strand.
GACTATTTTTTATGGCATAAGGTGGCCGAAATGAGATCTTTTCTTTTATTATGAAATTAAGTGACTTTGCCAACTCGTATGCTGGTGCACCAATGTATGAGACAACTGGACGCATGGGAATATCAGTTTTGTGAATCTTTGGCAAGCCGTACAGTGATGGTGCGCGAGGATTCATTGGGATGAGTTTTTTCTTTGATGATTCAGTTTGAAATAAATATTGATTATTATTAATTGCTAATTTAAGCTTAGCTAAAAACTTGTTTGTTGGGTCAGAAGGAACCCTTAGAAATTGTTCACCCTGAATCACGTCATTAACTCTGTCCAAATAATCGTCGCGCTCCATCACTACTACTGTGTTACCCTTATCCGCTTTCGATATTACTAAGTTATTATTATCTATTGTTTGTTTTAATGACCTCAAAGCCACTCTTTCGGGGTTAAAAGAAGAACCGGAAGGAGTACCTTTGATTTCGTTGGCTAGTAGGCCCTTAACCATGTTATCTTTCTTATTAACTACGGCAGTTATTTCCGAATCCACCGCAAGCATTTCCAAAGCATTCTGATTAATATTGGGAGTGATATTATATTTAAGACCCTTTTCCAAAAGTGTCATCTCATCCTTGGCAAATTGTACGCTGGTTAAGTTTTTGACGCGAGGGTGGAAGGAAAAAGGTTCAGACCTGGATTCTGTATGTGATTGGACAATCCTGTTTTTATTTACCAAAGTCTGAAGCTTTTTCTTTTGACTTAAATATTTAGCGTGCACTTCGATCGCTGCGAAATGGCGTGCCTTTTCGTCTAAGCGATCGAATTCTATATTATGTAATTTAAAAGAGAGCTCGGTATAAAGAACTTTGAGGTGTAGTTTTAAATTATCCCTAACGGTAAACCAGTGACGTGTCTCTTCGTTAAGCCAGATAGTCTCGGCTTTTTTGATAGCAATATTGGAGGCTCGGCTGTGCGTGTTGGTTCTTACATTAATATAATTAGGAACAACATTTAGACGTTTGCATTGTTGATTGAACCAAACATTTTGAGCGGCTATACGATGTAATTTTGTTAACTTAATGTAGAGTCGTGCCTGATCGGTCATGCTCACCGATTTTAAATAGTTAATAGAATCAGGCGTTACTTTGCGGAAATCCATAGCTTAAAATTTAGTTTGTTATTATTTTTAGCAATATTCCGCGAAAAACTTCCACCTTTAAATAAATGAGTGAGTGCACGCATAGGCATGCGTACAGCACCTCCCTCCTCCCACACTGCCTATGCGTACACTCGCATGCAAGAACTTGCAAACACCACCACCACACAAGCAATAATGTTGGCAAATCCGTGCAAGGCCCCTCACCACCATGCAGGTTGAAAACCTCGACGCGCGTTTCGCTCCAACACCGGAGCATCCTCAGGATGTGGACTCTACGAACAACGTCCGTCAAGTGCCGCCACCGGCCAAAACACCGCCTTTTTATATCCTATCGAGCCCCGCTACTATCCCCACTACCCCCACTACCCTCACCAGTACCCCCGAACATATTAATAAGCGGTGACGTAGTCAAGCAAGTTTGGTCATTCAACAATGCAAATCTGTTATTTTTCTTTTCTTTTATGATCTCTAATTGTTCCAACACGCTCAGCCGAAAGCCTTTATCGCATTTATGTAAAACTTTATAGGAATGGCCATCGGGCACGGTATGATTACTATCTAAAAGATGTTTAGCAAAATGTGACTTATCAGGATGACCATTCCTATAAGCCGCGATATGTTCTTTATACCGAGTCTCAAAGCTGCGTCCAGTTTGACCCACATATACACTATCGCATTCAGGACAATCGATCTTATAGACACCGGACTGATATTTTTCATCAATCCGGTCTTTATTATGACACAAATGATGTTTTAAAGTATTATTTGTCCTGAATGCGACATGCATATCGTTGTTTTTCATTATTTTGGATAAGCGTGCAGATACCTCTCCCATGTAGGTCAAACTTGACTTATATCTAACTATCTCCTTATCAATAGGACCTGCGTACAAAAACTTAACCAGTTCTTTCTTGTTTTTGTTTTTCAAAATATTATTAATAATTTTTGGACTATATCCGTTGGATACCGCAATTTGGAAAATGATATTAAGCTCATTTTGATAATTATCTTTACTAAGAGGGATCGATAGTAATCTATGAATGTAACTATGAAAGGACGCGAGTTTGTGTTGCCAAGGATGACATGACGAAGCATGAATAGTAGTATTAGTATATGTCGGCTTGCGAAAGATTCCAAAACTGTGTTTATTATTAACTCTAGAGATAGATAAATCGAGAAAATTTAGGGTGTTATTATCTTCACATTCTAATTTGAATTTAACAAAAACAAGAAAGAACTGGTTAAGTTTTTGTACGCAGGTCCTATTGATAAGGAGATAGTTAGATATAAGTCAAGTTTGACCTACATGGGAGAGGTATCTGCACGCTTATCCAAAATAATGAAAAACAACGATATGCATGTCGCATTCAGGACAAATAATACTTTAAAACATCATTTGTGTCATAATAAAGACCGGATTGATGAAAAATATCAGTCCGGTGTCTATAAGATCGATTGTCCTGAATGCGATAGTGTATATGTGGGTCAAACTGGACGCAGCTTTGAGACTCGGTATAAAGAACATATCGCGGCTTATAGGAATGGTCATCCTGATAAGTCACATTTTGCTAAACATCTTTTAGATAGTAATCATACCGTGCCCGATGGCCATTCCTATAAAGTTTTACATAAATGCGATAAAGGCTTTCGGCTGAGCGTGTTGGAACAATTAGAGATCATAAAAGAAAAGAAAAATAACAGATTTGCATTGTTGAATGACCAAACTTGCTTGACTACGTCACCGCTTATTAATATGTTCGGGGGTACTGGTGAGGGTAGTGGGGGTAGTGGGGATAGTAGCGGGGCTCGATAGGATATAAAAAGGCGGTGTTTTGGCCGGTGGCGGCACTTGACGGACGTTGTTCGTAGAGTCCACATCCTGAGGATGCTCCGGTGTTGGAGCGAAACGCGCGTCGAGGTTTTCAACCTGCATGGTGGTGAGGGGCCTTGCACGGATTTGCCAACATTATTGCTTGTGTGGTGGTGGTGTTTGCAAGTTCTTGCATGCGAGTGTACGCATAGGCAGTGTGGGAGGAGGGAGGTGCTGTACGCATGCCTATGCGTGCACTCACTCATTTATTTAAAGGTGGAAGTTTTTCGCGGAATATTGCTAAAAATAATAACAAACTAAATTTTAAGCTATGGATTTCCGCAAAGTAACGCCTGATTCTATTAACTATTTAAAATCGGTGAGCATGACCGATCAGGCACGACTCTACATTAAGTTAACAAAATTACATCGTATAGCCGCTCAAAATGTTTGGTTCAATCAACAATGCAAACGTCTAAATGTTGTTCCTAATTATATTAATGTAAGAACCAACACGCACAGCCGAGCCTCCAATATTGCTATCAAAAAAGCCGAGACTATCTGGCTTAACGAAGAGACACGTCACTGGTTTACCGTTAGGGATAATTTAAAACTACACCTCAAAGTTCTTTATACCGAGCTCTCTTTTAAATTACATAATATAGAATTCGATCGCTTAGACGAAAAGGCACGCCATTTCGCAGCGATCGAAGTGCACGCTAAATATTTAAGTCAAAAGAAAAAGCTTCAGACTTTGGTAAATAAAAACAGGATTGTCCAATCACATACAGAATCCAGGTCTGAACCTTTTTCCTTCCACCCTCGCGTCAAAAACTTAACCAGCGTACAATTTGCCAAGGATGAGATGACACTTTTGGAAAAGGGTCTTAAATATAATATCACTCCCAATATTAATCAGAATGCTTTGGAAATGCTTGCGGTGGATTCGGAAATAACTGCCGTAGTTAATAAGAAAGATAACATGGTTAAGGGCCTACTAGCCAACGAAATCAAAGGTACTCCTTCCGGTTCTTCTTTTAACCCCGAAAGAGTGGCTTTGAGGTCATTAAAACAAACAATAGATAATAATAACTTAGTAATATCGAAAGCGGATAAGGGTAACACAGTAGTAGTGATGGAGCGCGACGATTATTTGGACAGAGTTAATGACGTGATTCAGGGTGAACAATTTCTAAGGGTTCCTTCTGACCCAACAAACAAGTTTTTAGCTAAGCTTAAATTAGCAATTAATAATAATCAATATTTATTTCAAACTGAATCATCAAAGAAAAAACTCATCCCAATGAATCCTCGCGCACCATCACTGTACGGCTTGCCAAAGATTCACAAAACTGATATTCCCATGCGTCCAGTTGTCTCATACATTGGTGCACCAGCATACGAGTTGGCAAAGTCACTTAATTTCATAATAAAAGAAAAGATCTCATTTCGGCCACCTTATGCCATAAAAAATAGTCTACAATTAGTCAACAAAATTAAAAATGTGACTTTGCCACCGCGTTGCAAATTAGTTTCACTTGATGTCGATAGTTTATTCACTAATGTTCCACGTAAGGAAACATTGGGTATTTTAAGGAATGCATTAGAAAAACGTTTACCTCCTGGTGAAAGTAATGAATTGCTTACTCTTACTAAAACCTGCATGGAACAAAACTACTTTCGATTTAACGGCGAATTCTTTGTTCAAGACGACGGTCTAGCTATGGGTTCACCTTTAAGTCCTTTGATGGCCGAAATATTTATGGACGATTTTGAACAAAGAAATATCGTCGTTAATAAAAGTATTTTATATTACTTTAGATACGTAGATGATTGTTTTCTTTGTTGGACGGGTACACAGAGGCAACTGGACGTATTTGTTAAAGAACTAAATAAAAAACATATTAAAATTAAATTCAAATTAGAATGTGAAGATAATAACACCCTAAATTTTCTCGATTTATCTATCTCTAGAGTTAATAATAAACACAGTTTTGGAATCTTTCGCAAGCCGACATATACTAATACTACTATTCATGCTTCGTCATGTCATCCTTGGCAACACAAACTCGCGTCCTTTCATAGTTACATTCATAGATTACTATCGATCCCTCTTAGTAAAGATAATTATCAAAATGAGCTTAATATCATTTTCCAAATTGCGGTATCCAACGGATATAGTCCAAAAATTATTAATAATATTTTGAAAAACAAAAACAAGAAAGAACTGGTTAAGTTTTTGTACGCAGGTCCTATTGATAAGGAGATAGTTAGATATAAGTCAAGTTTGACCTACATGGGAGAGGTATCTGCACGCTTATCCAAAATAATGAAAAACAACGATATGCATGTCGCATTCAGGACAAATAATACTTTAAAACATCATTTGTGTCATAATAAAGACCGGATTGATGAAAAATATCAGTCCGGTGTCTATAAGATCGATTGTCCTGAATGCGATAGTGTATATGTGGGTCAAACTGGACGCAGCTTTGAGACTCGGTATAAAGAACATATCGCGGCTTATAGGAATGGTCATCCTGATAAGTCACATTTTGCTAAACATCTTTTAGATAGTAATCATACCGTGCCCGATGGCCATTCCTATTGTGGGAATAATGTGTGGAGGCCAAAGGAAGATCTTCCGACCGAGCGAGGTGGTATGCTCGGTCAGGCCGAAGCCCACGTGATACATTTCAGCTGTCGTATATATACCGCCGCGCTTAGAAAACTTCGATAGCGCGATGCAGGAATGTTAGGCGAATTGTGGGTACCGCCACATCACTCCCCCCCGAAGACCGGAGGTCGAATTTTGAAGTCTTGTCGCTTGAGTCGCCAGTGCCAGAGAGTTCCAGTGAGTCGGAACTGTTGCAGTGAGTCCCAGTGAGTCGGAACTATAAGCTGCTTGCACGGGATCCAGTGAGTCGGATAAGCTGCCGTGCGGGGCCGATGCTACGTGCTGACCAGGAGAGATGTGCTCTGCTTGCTGACCGGTCGGTGTAGTGAGAAAGCCCGATGATGCCGATGCGGAGTCGCCCAGGCCGCGGTACATTGCGGCTAGTGGACGAGGTACCCGATGAGGCGATGCTGGCTGGCGCGGTGTGGAGGGGCGGGTAGCGATCAGAAGGTTGCGTGTTCAAATCACGTCGGGGTCACCAATGTGGGAAATATGTGTGGGGGTCAAAGGAAGATCTTCCGACCGAGCGAGGTGGTATGCTCGGTCAGGCCGAAGCCCACGTGATACATTTCAGCTGTCGTATATATACTGACGCGCTTAGAAAACTTCGATAGCGCGATGTAGGAATGTTAGGCGAATTGTGGGTACCGCCACACTATAAAGTTTTACATAAATGCGATAAAGGCTTTCGGCTGAGCTTGTTGGAACAATTAGAGATCATAAAAGAAAAGAAAAATAACAGATTTGCATTGTTGAATGACCAAACTTGCTTGACTACGTCACCGCTTATTAATATGTTCGGGGGTACTGGTGAGGGTAGTGGGGGTAGTGGGGATAGTAGCGGGGCTCGATAGGATATAAAAAGGCGGTGTTTTGGCCGGTGGCGGCACTTGACGGACGTTGTTTGTAGAGTGTTGGAGCGAAACGCGCGTCGAGGTTTTCAACCTGCATGGTGGTGAGGGGCCTTGCACGGATTTGCCAACATTATTGCTTGTGTGGTGGTGGTGTTTGCAAGTTCTTGCATGCGAGTGTACGCATAGGCAGTGTGGGAGGAGGGAGGTGCTGTACGCATGCCTATGCGTGCACTCACTCATTTATTTAAAGGTGGAAGTTTTTCGCGGAATATTGCTAAAAATAATAACAAACTAAATTTTAAGCTATGGATTTCCGCAAAGTAACGCCTGATTCTATTAACTAATGTTGAAAGTTTCAGTAAGTAACAAAATCTTTAAACTAAACCAAAATTCCAACTTTTTTTATTTAAAAGTACATTTATTGTATTTATTTTTATTGTATTTAACAGTTAAAAGCCAATTATATCAAAATAGTCCCCTTACTGCTGCCTGATTCACGATCGTCGGAAAGTTTTCACGTGAAAAGATCTCATATTCTGTCAGTATTACAGCGATTCACAAACTTTCCGCCGCGGAAATGAATCCGAAACCAAAGAGAATAATTGACACTAGTTTTTTTTTGACAATAAGTGCTACGGCATATATAGCTACTCATAAAAAAAATACAAAACACTACTTACATTCGTGAAATCCAGTTAAAAAAACTTCGAAAAAAGTACACGTTATAGCAACACACACTAAATAACGCACAATAGCCGAAAAAATACTAATCGCCCATAGTCTATATTGTAGTATTTTTCATTCAGAATGTAGCCAATATATCAAGGATCGTACGTCTAATGAAACTTCTTTATTCTCAGTATATAATTATACTGTATTATCTATGTTCTTTATTCCGTCAAGCCCCATAAGGACACAGGTGACCGCGACAACAATAGTATACAATAGCATTTCCAAGAATCCCCGATGGAAGGATTATACAAAAGTAGTCTGTAAGTCAGCGAAATATGTTACATAATTGAATAAAAGAGCGCGGTAACCGGCTGCCGCTTGGGGCTTGAGTCTTGAGTGAATGGCGTACCGCGCAGTACAAACTACAAAGTACAAATAGCGCGGCTGCCGACTGCCGCTTGGGGCTTGAGTGGAATTAAAACAAAAAATATTGTTTATGTGCCGACTGCCGAGTGACAATGACAATCTGTCAAATCTGTAAATCGTGTGTTGAGTTCCGATAAATCACAGAGTACTTTAATAAATTAATAAATCGGTAAATCTTGTTGTGTGAGAATACCTTTTATTTATGTGTAAAACAAACTTATTAATTTACTTTAAATTTTATATAAGTTTCTTTTGTTTTAAATTTGTTTTTCATTTAATATTAGTTTTTATTAGATATACTATGGAAGTTCCAGTGTGGTGAGTATGACCTTGGAATTATAATGATATTATATACTTAAATAACTATTTAAAATTATTGTAAAAGCACAATAATGGTTTAACATAATACATAAGTATTAATCCTTCAAGCCCAATAAGGACACCGGTGACCGCGACAACAATTGAATACAATATCATTTCCAAGAATCCCCGATTGAAGGATTAATACAAAATTTAAAAATTATCATACTTATTTCTAAATCTTTAAGTACCGAATATTAATACATATACCTACTGCATTTATGAATAAAAATATTTATTGTTCAATGAACACTTCCTAAAGATTTAACACATAATTATTACAGTACGACATTTATTTAATATTTTAAACAAGACACGACTAAGTATTAATAATTGCTTTGTTTTATTCTTATCATTAAATAATTTCATCTAACAATATCCGCCATGACACGGTTCTCGAAGTGAAAAGATTTCACGAGTCTCGGAGGTGGCGGGAACATTCCGCGAAAACGACTCCAATCCTCGGATAATTTCCCGCCGTCGGATGTCAAACTCCCATCCGCGGTGAGATCTTTTCGAATCCGTGGCGGAAACTATTTCACTCATACAAAAGAAATGTCACTACTGTCAAAATGACAGCAAAATCGGAAAGTATTCACTTGTCATTTGCTTGAAAGTGAAATAGTTTCCGCCAGCGGGAAGATTCCACGCGGAATCGCTTAGTGCATCACCCCGCTGGTCTATTAGACAGCCAGCGCGGCCCTAACCTACATTAAATATCACAAGATCACGATGGGTGACGTCACTCGCAAATTACAATAAATTGACCGCACTTTGATTCAATATCAACTATAGACAAAACTGTGAGATGGGATAGAAAATATCGTGTGGAGAAAATACACTTTTCAGGGTTCCGTACCTATCCAAAGGATAAAACGGTACCCTGCTACTTACTGAGACTTCGATGTATGTCCGTCTGTCTTTCCATCTGTCTGTCTGTCTCCAGGCTGTATCTCAAGAACCGCTATAGCTAGACTTCTGAAATTTTCGAAGATTGTGTATTTCTGTTGACGATATCTTATAACAACTTCGTATTAAAAGCTTAACAGCTTTAAGTTTCTTACATAGCGATTTAATTATCTGAAAATTAAACCGTCGATCGCCAATTACTAGAAAATCTTTTGTTATCGCGGCCCATATGGGCCTTACGGGGCTTGATGGGTTCATTAGTCCCAACTTCCAACTCGTGTCAAGTTATGGAACAAAGTAGAGGCAAATTTCACAGAACTGCGTTCCATTGCAAACATCATTGTTTGCCACATCTGCGTTTTGGCAAGAAGCAAAAACATTGTTCCCTCAAATCAAAACGTTCCGACTTCCGATGACACCATTAATCAAAGTGACATAGCATAAAATATTGTACCTGTTGCGTACATTGTTGCGGCGACTCACACAACAACGTAGTATTCCTCGTTCTAAGGCAGTGTTTTCTAACCTGCGGTCAGGAAATTTCTGTAGAGGGGTCGCCAGAGGCCGAGAAAACTATTTCAGTTAAAAAACAATAAAGATATTATATAGGAATTATAGATTGATATAATAAGTAGGAATATTTTACATACATGATAAAAAACAAAGGGTTGGGGGTCGCGAAATATTTTTTTACACTATCATAATGGTCGTATCATAAAAAAAGTTTGAAAAACACTGCTCTAGGGTTCCACTCCGTTCTTGAAGCTAAGCTATCTGAATACATAACTCCTAAAATAGCGAACGCATTAGCATTTATCCAGTTTCGCTAGGACACCGGCGGGCGAGGTCATCCGGCGCACCTGCTCCAGATGGTGCAATCACGTCCAAATATATCACCATCCTAATGCGCTTACAGCACATCTCGAAAAGCAGATTAGTTTGGAAACTGAATGCTGAAATTAGGTAAAAAGTAAAACTCTATTTATTTATTTATATTTAGTATACATACCGGTTAAAGTCTTAGTAGAACAGACATAAGTACTACCAAAACTCAGAAATTATTACTTACAGTCTAAGTAATAATAGTTAAGGAAAGACAAAAAGGTTAACAAACCCTATGGGATTATCAAAAAAAGCATAATATTAGGCATTGCGCGCTCGTTTTTAATTGGTCAATCAAAACGAGAGCTTGAACTTGGCACAAAAGTAGATTAGAACTGTGTTAGAACTTACTTGAAATGATTGATGAAAATGATTTTTTTAATTCAGAAAAACCCTTTGATTCCCATAGGATCGTAAAAAAACTGTATTTTGAACCGTATTTAGTCGGATTAAATAAACTAACAACTGTTTTACTACGAACTGTTTTACTAAGAATACTCGTTGATAGAGTCCCAAAAAAGTAAAATAAATACAGCTTTATTTTATGTTACACTTGCGTTACACTATTAATTTTCGCGTGCCACCAGAATATAGACATTATACCATGTACAGTGAGTATTTATCACCGAAATACCAGGACTGTACACATAATAGACAGGCCTCGTTTGTAAAAAGCAGGCCACTACTCACGAGTGTGCGGTAGGGGAGCCATAAATCTATGTTGTTGTAGGACAGTCCTGTTATGGGAGTGACGTCACTTCTGTCATAAATAATAATTATGATTGACGTCATTGAGATAGGAAAGTTGCAGTATGCACAGTGTGGTCTCGACTCGTCATGGTCTCGTTTGTAAAAGGTTTCAAAGTTAGGAGTTTGGATTTGGACCAATTATTATGTTTTAATTATAGAATTTAATATTGTAAGAGGATATTTAAGGGTACTAAGACATACTTAGGATAGGACGCAATGTAGTTCCTAACATGGACGTAGCCAGCCTTGGGCTCAGGGTGGGGCAGCAGTCAACCTACAGCCCCCCCCTTGACTTGAGCCATTTGACCTCTGCGCAATAAACAATTACACACAGGATATACATTAAAGTTTAATTTATGAATAATAGTCGGTATTATGAATTACGCGTTTTAATAAAATGTAATACATATTCAGTTATTTTACGGTAATACTGCTCGCTTTCAAAAGACCGTTGCGATGCGCGCGTAAACCGTGCGCGCTTTTTGTTTTGATCGCACTTTTTTTCATGCCCAGGGTGGGGCAAGTGCCCCAACTTGCCCCAGTGTGGCTACGCCCATAGTTCCTTATATTAAACTAAAGTTTGTAAATTATTGTTAGGCTGTATTTAAAAATAGCCTAGATGTCTTGTCCTTAAAAATATGAAAACATCGTCACTTTAAGGTTATGTGTAATGACGTGCTAATAGGAATGCAAGTATACTCAACGCTCTGTCAACTCAAAACCGACCTTAACACTACGTCCTAAAGTTCTAAATGGAAAAACTGAAATATTAATACGTGTTGCATTGAGAAATTGTGAACGTACTGTAAATACCGCGTCTTTCAGCTTCTAAATGCGTCTAGATTAATCAATTAATAATTTATTACAGCTATTAATGTTATCACGGACAATTTAATAGTCAATTAATAATGTTTACATTAATAATAATCTTTCAATTATTAATAACCTGATAAGTTTCGTTAAAGTTAATTTTTATGTAACAAGATACTGTGTCATGTATTTTATGAGGTAAAAATTTGATAAGTATAAAACCTCCTGTAAAGGATTAAAGACAGGAGGAGGAATAATTAAGAACTCTATCACGGGAACGTACATAGGCATTTCAAGTGGCACCTGCCAAAATGTCCGGTTTCCACGTGCTATAAAACAACTAGGCTTAGAATGTTATAATAATTAGCAAGGCGATGTAGTTTACACTTTACCTTAAGCGCCTATCACAAAAAACTGGGCAAAATCACAAGAATGGCCGTTGCAGAGTTATTGAAAGAAAACAATTAAATCATATTATGTTTTGTTTTTGTCTGTCAACCGAAGTTTGAAACAAGATCAAAGAATTGTATAATCCATACTAATATTATAAATACGAAAATGTGTCTGTTTGATACCTCTTTACGCCCAAACCGCTAAACCGATTATGCTGAAATTTGGTATGGAGATACTTTCAGTCCCGAGAAAGGACATAGGATACTTTTTATCCCGAAAAAATGTACGCTTGCTGCGCGATAAACACTAGTTATAACAATTATAAAGTCTGTATATACAGTATAGATCTTTATAATAGTAACGTGGTTAGTTTGTTAGTTTGACTACAGTCTCTCTATGTCTTTTCAATTCAGTACCAAATGGTTCAACATCCGAATTCGGTTGCGGTATACACATTCAGAGTAATTTTACCTGTTATTATATAGGAAAGTGAACTTTATGTCATTGGAATAGAGGTGAAATATGTAGTTTATACTCATGAAATGATTTGTTCCCATTTACAGATTGAGTTGGGTAATTCACAACTCCGAGCTTTTAATTGGTAGTGCTCTATAAATAGCACTTTTCATATCTGGTTTACATTATTCCAGTGGTCCAGTCCAGCGCTGGATTGGATCATTGGATATACCGGCCATTCAAGTGAAAACTTGCAGCGTTTTCCACTTTTTTGGATTGTGTGAAAATGTTACACTCGCGTTACATCGCGCACTATCGTAAATTCGTAAGTCGGATTATGCCGCCCGATTATGGTGCAGGACGGTAAATGTTTCGCTAAAACTTATTCTATGTCCTTACTCGGGAGTCGGGACACAAATTATCTCTATACATTTCATCAAAATCGGTTTAGCTGCTTGTAGCTAGACAAATAGACTATACTTCCACATACGGCTAATGATAAGATATGAGTTATTACTAATATCATTAATATAATATTATATGCTGTATGCGGATGTATAGTCTATTATAATATACTAGATGACGTCCGCAACTTCGTTTATCGCGCGGGAACCGTAAATTTTTTCGGGATAAAAAGTATCCTATGTCCTTTCCCGGGACTCAAAGTATCTCCATGCCAAATTTCAGCGAAATCGGTTCAGCAGTTTGAGCGTGAAGAGGTAACAGACAGACAGACAGACAGACAGACGGACAGACAGACAGACACACATTCGCATTTATAATATTAGTATGGATTAGTATATATTTATAAAATGTCATAATATATAGATAGACAGTCACACTTCTGCAATTTACAATATTAGTACAGAATTTAAAGATCATTAATCATTGACACTCAAATCATCCCAAGATCTCCGGATAAAATGACGTCTGACGTTGATGAAAGTTCCAAATGAGACATTTTCTCACATGAGAGTAATGACTCACGTTAATCTACAAGACATATCTGGACTAAATCTAGATTAAATTCAAGCACTAGATATCTATTTCTAGTTCAGACCCAGAAAGTTGCATCTTTTGGCAGATCTGATCACATTTAGCTAATAAAATGGTATAGGTAACGGAACATGTTCCCTAATAATTGTCTATCACTACTTTTCTCACCTCCGCACCTCCGAGCTCCGGGCGGAAAACGTCAACTTTCTTCCCGCTGCGCTTACCGATGTTGCCGCTTTCCGCTTCCGTCGTCGATGAGAAAAATAGTATGTAAGGGAGCATACCCATACTACGTGACCTACTTTTTAAGATTTTTTGACCCCCTCCCTCCCCCTGGTGACCACGCGTAGTATATGCTAAGACACCCCCCCCCCCCCCCTTAATTGTTCACGTGGTATTGTCATGAATAATTTTTAATCATTTTGTAAGTAGAAAGAGTAGATAGCAAATGAAAATAATTTGACTCATATTTAGGTTATTAAATTATTTATTACAAAAGACTCTTTGCATGCTTACAAAAATTATTATTAATTAATTAAATATGGGAATAAAAATAACGATCACCAAAAAATACTTTGATACCTAATAGTTTGCCAAAAAGAAATACTTGACACCAATTTTTAAGATATACTATACAAGGTGTAACAAAGCTAAGTCATAGTACTTTAGGACGTGTACTTGTTCTTTAAAGTTCACTGACTTGTTCCCAATAGTGACTTTACTGTGAAAGTAGCAGCGCTGAATGAGCATAATTTTTTTACTTTTGTATGAGCAAGCGCCCCAGTGTAACGAGTGTCTCCATACAAAAGTGAATAAAAAATTGTTCTTTCAGCACTGCTACTTTCACAGTGAACTCTATGTAAGGAACACATATACACCCTAAAGTATTATCCCTTAGATTTAATGTATTAGATTTAATGATATAATATTTATAATAATCGTCTAAAATTACAATAGAACAATTAGAGAAATAAATTTCTAGGCAGATGGCGGACCTAAGTAATTTAAATATGCTTTAAAGTTAAACCCAACCGACCGATCACAATTAACATTGAATTGACATGATCCGACGACATGACGTTGGTCTGTCAACTACCTAGGAATAAATTTCCTCGATGATACATACATACTAGCTATTTTAGTCATGACTGTAGTTCAAATTGTAATTGAACACCGAATATAGTAAATGATCATTGATCACCAAGCTTGACAGCTTCACCAAACTTCAAAATGCCTGGCAAGTGACAACAGTGCCTGTTTTTTAACCGACTTCCAAAAAACGAGGATGTTCGGCTGTAATATTTTTAATTTTTTTTTTTAAAATATATGTAATAACCATAATAAATGCCAGGTGTCAAGTATTAAATGGCGAGAAAAAAAAATTCGTATGACGTTTCTCTCGGCGAAATTGACTACGTGAAAAAACTCTAGACCACCTCCCCTTGTGATCGAGCGTAGTATTTTGAAGACCCCCTCCCCCCCTAAATGGGTCACGTAGTATGGGTATGTTCCCTAACGCACCATGGGCAGTAAATAAGAAAGCCTCAGATCACTTTTTTTTTGACCTCGGCTTCGCCTCGGCCAACAATTACATGTGATCTGAGACATATTTTCTTATTTTTCTGCCCTAGATGCGTAATGTACTATTTCCCTTTTTTTAGCTTGCAAAAATATTGCTATCGCACTCTAATAATTGTATACTTATTTTAACTTTTACTTATTTAAAAGGCTGGTAGCGAACCTGCAGATCTTCTGATGTTGCAAGTGTCTCAAGATAGACTATAATACCAGCGAATCAAAAATGTAGAGACATTCGCCTATGATTGCTCATACTCGCTGTCGATTGTGATGAGTTGATGACAGACTGCAATCATGGTTTTCTAGCAAAGCGAACTAAATAGCACTCATCAAAAAGCAGTAAATATCAAAGATAGCCTCAATAGCATCACAACCTGAATGACCTCATTCGTCGGGCTCTTGTCACTGCCGGCGTGCCAGCGATACTGGAGCTTTCCGGTTTGGCGCGCGACGAAGGCAAGAGACCTGATGGAATGACCCTGGTCCCCTGGAATATGGGACGGGCCCTTGTTTGGGACGCTACTTGTGTCGACACACTCGCCTCGTCCCATGTTCAGGGCACCTCGAGCTGTGCGGGCGCAGCCGCCAACCAAGCAGAGAACCTTAAGCGGCGCAAATATGAGAACCTCAGCGGAGATCTCATATTTGAACCGTTTGGGGTAGGAACCCTAGGCTATCTAAGAGGCTTATTGAAGCCACCCGAGACCCCAGAGCCGGGAGCTACCTGGCACAGCGGATAGCAATTGCAATCCAACGTGGCAATGCTGTCAGCTTGCTGGGCACTCTGCCAGATGGGGACGACATGGGGAAGTTTTTCTTTTTATAATTTTATATTCTTAGTTTGTATATGTTTGTATATTTTATTTTAGTTTGTATTATTCTCAACAGTTAATTCTGTTTATCCATACTGATAT
Source organism: Lysandra bellargus (assembly GCA_905333045.1). Lineage (NCBI taxonomy): Eukaryota > Metazoa > Arthropoda > Insecta > Lepidoptera > Lycaenidae > Lysandra > Lysandra bellargus. The sequence goes on from HG995353.1 coordinate 4,025,641, forward strand.
TATAAATGCGAAAGTGTGTCTGTCTGTAATCTCTTCATGCCCAAACCGCTAATTTCAGCTCATCAAAATTCTAGTATCCAACCCTAGATAAATCTAGATTTAGATAATCGTAATCATAAATTAGAGACACAGATTTAACGGACGGAGTGCATCTTGATTAATATCAGCAGACGTACAGACGGTACAGGTCTATTTCTATACTAATTTATTATGTACGATTATAATTTTATTCATGTGCTACTTGTGCTTATAAATAAAACATTTACAGTGTTAAAGATTTTTTTCGTGGTAGCTTGTTTTGGATGTCTGTTAGCAATGTAGAGACACTAAGAGCCATCACTTTCTGATAAGTGCCGGATAGGCTATCCACAACTTATCTGATAGATACTCCATTCTCTATCTGTCAGATAAGTTGTGGATAGCCTATCCGGAACTTATCAGGATGTGGTGAAACAGCTTCTAAGTGGGTTAATATCAAGGTGATAGTTACAAGCTGCATCTAACGCTACATTTTTTTGTGTACTCAACGTTGAAGACCCTTTTTTTTTGACGCAGTGAAATGCTGTTACACATTCGACGCAGGGGATGGGGGCTTCCACTGCGGATATGTGGGGCTCGCCGCGGCGAAGATGGTAGGTGCCGCGGCCCTACCCACTAAAACACTGCGATGTTCCCTCGACACGCTGGACCGAGTGCGACCGGTAACTGCGACATGGCGTCCGGGACTCGGCCGGCGACACCTGCTGTACAGCGCAGGCCCTTACATTAAGGGGGCTTTAAGGCCCCTTAGACCGAACAGAGGCCCCACAGGCATTGTCCGTTCTTCTACTTGTGTCGCGATGCGCGGGAACATGTTGCGCATCGCGACCCGCTCGGGGACTCGATGTAACGGGCGGCGGCATCCCCATACCACCGCCCGAGTCCCCTGGCTAAGGCGGGATGTCGTGGCCATTGCGAGCGACACGTCTCCATCTTGGCCTTTCCTGGGAGTTCGAGCGCCGCCTGCTCTCTCGCGCGCTCGGCCTCCTCTTTCGTCGAGATGACGTTGTGCGCGTACGTCTCGACTGCTGTCCACTCGTCTTCGCTCCTCACCATGGCCCTTATGAGCGCTGGGGACGTTATGTCCTCGCTGATGGCGGATGAGAGCTCCGCTCGTTGTTCCGACCAAGCGGGACACGCCGTGATTGTGTGATCGGCCGTGTCCCGGTCCGCACCACAGTGATGACATTCTGCGGTCGGTTCGCTTCTGGTGATCTCGCACAGGCACCGACCAAAGCAGCCATCTCCGGTCAGCATCTGTGTGAGTCGAAAGGTCAGCGCTCCATGCCTGCGTTTTATCCACTCCCTGAATAAGGGGCGGATCGCCTTTATAAGGTCGATGCTCACAGTAGGCTCCTCGAGCCGTTGCGCCCACGACTCTATTGCCGTCTCCTCAGCTGAGCTCCTCCACCGACGTACGGCGTCCCGTAAAGGGTTGCTGCCCTCCGCGCGGACCGCTGCGCAACGCCAAAATACGTCGGCGAGGGCTTGAGCATCGAGGTCCCAGAGTGTGCTGCCCGCGAGCAGGCATGCCGCATCCTTGGATATGGTGCGGTGGCCACGCACTGCCCTGGTTGCCATCAATCTTTGTATTCGTCCAAGTACGAGCCGATTCCGGGTCGAGAGATGGTAAGCCCAGACCGGCGAGCCGTACATAACCATCGATCGGATGATACCCATGTACAGCCGCCGGCAGCCGATGCTCGGCCCCCCGAGATTCGGGAGGAGCGACGCGAGGGCTCCAGCTGCTCTGGAGACCTTTTCGAACAGCCGGCGGAAGTGTTCCACGAAGGACCACCTTTCATCCAGAACGATGCCCAGGTATGTCATGGTCGGAGCGACATTTATCCTGGTTCCACTTACTATCACGGCCATGTTCGGCGGCGGTGGGTTCCTCGGCCCGTGGAAAAATAGGGCCTCGGATTTCTCCAACGCGACGTTTAGGCCCAGCGTGCGTATCCGGCGAACCACTTGAGCGACGGAAGCGGTCGCCAGGATAACTGCATCGCGGTAGGTCCTGGCACAACAGACGATTTCTGTGTCGTCCGCGTAGCAGATGACCTCTGCACCGCAAAGCATTGCGCCGCGGAGAATATTGTCAAAACCGATGTTCCACAGTGTCGGCCCTGCCGCCGAGCCTTGTGGAACGCCACAGTCCACTTCTTCTATGTCCCATCCGGTCTGTGTAGGGTACTGCACGAGAGATAGACGTTCCGAGAGATAGCTGCCGATGGTGCGCCGTATGTATCTCGGAACGCCGTGGTGTCTAAGTCCGTCTGTTATGGCTTCCCAGGGCAGGGAGTTGGAGGCGTTGGATATGTCCAACGATACTGCCAACACTACACCACCCCGGGAGACCTCTTCCTCTACAATATCCCTGAGGCGCGCTACCGCCCCGATCGTTGAGCGGCCTGAGCGAAATCCGAATTGGTTCGGGCTCTGGTCCGGGCCGACGCTCTCGAGGTGTTTGACGAGTCGCGCCACAATCACCCGCTCGAGAATCTTAGTGATCTCGTCCAACAACACGATCGGACGGTATGCGGATGGGCTGTCCTCTGGACGTCCGGCCTTTCTCAGAAGTACCAGCTTGCCGGTCTTCCATCGTCGCGGAACTCTACCCTGGACTAAACAATTAGTCAATATGGGGAGTATCTGCGACTCCATTGCCTTCATCGACAAGAACAAGACACGCCCGGGGACTCCGTCTAGCCCAGGCGCCGTGTTCTTTAATCCCATCTTATGGACTGCCGCCGCCAATTCCGCAGATGTTATTGGCGGTATTTCCTCTTCAACCTCCAGTATCTCTTCCAATTGAGCCGCCACCGGTGGGCTCCACTCGACCCCGGATAGAAATAGGGTCGAGACCACTCTGTTGAGCAGTTCCGGTTCTAGACATTGAGTGATTGGCGGGGCAGCCGGACGTACCTTCTGCCGCACCCACTTGTAGGGCTTGCACCAGGGATCCTCGTCAAGGTCCCGCAGCCATTCCTGCCATGACGCGGCCTTCGCCTCTGTGATGCCCTTGCGGAGGGCTTGTCGCGCTGCGTGGTAGGCGTCGTAAAGAGCCTCCTCCTCTTCCGGAGCCCTATTTCGCCTCCTTTGGTAGTGTGTGTAGCGGCGGCGAGCCGCAATGCTTTTCCGTCTCAGTTAATCGATCTCGGGGCACCACCAATAAGTTTGGCGTCGGGGCTTGCGTTGCCCGACGCGCGGCATCGAAGCGTCGCAGATGTTGCGCAACGCCTCGTTCAGCCACTCCGCACATTCCTCCACATCGTCGGAGGGAAGTTGTGCCCATGACGAAACAATTGCGGACTCCTCTAGTAACTCTTTGTTGAGCTTGCTCAGACACCATCTCGGGCCGAAATTCCGAAATGCGTGCGGATACATCAAAACGGATGTACCGATGGTCCGAGATGGTGTCTTCTTCGGCATCAACTCTTCAGTTGGCAATTCGACGCGCGAAACTCGGACTCGCCAAGGTTAGATCCACGATAGATTCGCCCTGTTGCCTGACGCAGGTGCTCATGGCCCCTCGATTGACCACCACCAATCCCGTACACGCCAACCAACTACCCATCACTCTACCTCTTGCATTCGTCACCGGGGAGCCCCAGAGCGAAGACTTCGAGTTGAAGTCTCCGGCGACGATTACAGGTCCAGATGCTCCGCCCACAATGGGAGTTAGCCGTCCCAGGAATGCCTCAAATTCAACCAGAGGCCTGTTGGGGGAGAAATAGACCCCCACCAGAGTGAGGGCCCCCATGCTGGCGACGACAAATTCCTGGCCTCTGATCGTACTCCTCGATGTTGGAGGCATGATGCCGGGGCCAAATACTAATGCGACCAAAGAGTCCGCGCTTCCCACCCAGTCATTTCTAGGGAGTATGCGATACGGCTCCGACACGAACGCAAGGTCAATCGACCACTGCGCCATATTCTGAATCATCAGATCTTGCGCTTGGGCGCAGTGATTCAGATTGCCTTGCAGGAAGCGATGGGTAGCCGTTATTGCTCCTCCATCTGGGCCACTCCGAACGTTGAAGACCCAACCCATACTCTATTATTAAACTAGATGGCGCCCGCAACTCCTTTGCGCCAAAATTCGTTTATCGCACGGGAACCGTACATTTTTTCGGAACAAAAAGTATCCTATGTCCTTTCCCGGAACTCAAAGTATCGCCATGCCAAATTTCGGCAAAATCGGTTCAGTGGCTTGGGCGTGAAGAGGTAACAGACAGACAGACAAACACGCTTTCACATTTCTAATATTAGTATGGATGATAAATGCGAAAGTGTGTCTGTCTGCCTGCCTCTCTGTCTGGCTGGCTGCCTGTCCGGGTGACTGTCTAGCCGTCTATCTGGCAGTCTGGTACCCCGCATGCATTTAATACTTCAGTCGGAATTTCCAGGAATTGCTATTGTATTCTATTGTTGTCGCGATCACCGGTGCTCGCGCGGGGCTTGAAGGATTAAGCCGATTTAGAGAAAATTCGGCTTACAGTTACTTTGAGTCGTGAAAATTAAAGCATGGTAGCTCTCAATGCAACGAAGTTACGGTCAACAACAGCTAAACTTACAGAAATATATACTACTTGATGGAATTCAATTACAGCAGCTACTTCATTCCAATTTTAACACACTATGCCGAAGTTCCGCGGCGGAATTTCCGCATGATTCCGCCTGCAATGTATTTTAAATTACCGATTACACACTGCCGAAATTCCGTCACGTCATATTGTATGCGTTTGACATTGCTGACGTAAACAAGCGAAATTTCCGCCGCGGAACTTCGGCCTAGTGTGTTTAGACACTTACTGAAAGCCCTAAAGTAGTCCGCAAAGTGTGCTCGCGGCCTTAATCCACCCTCTCGTGTCCACTCGTATTAACGACGGTGTCAATAAATTATTCTATTTACAGAGAACACGTGTAGCCATTTGTCAAACTCTACACCGTACATGAGGTACCGTTCCGATCTTTGTAGCAAGCGAGCGCGAACGACAAAAATTTAAAGAAAGTACCATAATATCATGTCATTTTATAGCGACCCATGCCGTCGCTGCTTTGTAGTGACGTAGAGCAACATAAAATTAATTATTAATATGTATGAGTTATGACAAGGTAAGATAAATAAATGGCTTTTTCTCTTTTTTCGAAGATTTCCCAATTTTTCAGTACAAATATTATTGCTGCTGATTTGACGGATTCGTTTTATGCACGTTTTATGCATCGTGTGTGCACGAGTCTTAAGGTAACAGCACACATATCAACTCGGAAAGGGATCGGCACCGTATCGCCTCGAGCCGTTCAATATTGTCCCTACTGCAACGCACACTAAGCGGAACCGTAATGTAATCGCTTCACCTTGGAACAGGCTCCGAACCGGGATGCGATGCGTAGCAGTCCCCCCGCTTACGGCTCGTCGTCCACCCGATTAGGGCTCGTCGTCCCCCCGCTTACGGCTCGTCGTCCCCCCGCTTACGGCTCGTTGTCCACCCTTGCCCCTTCCCCGAGCCGTAAGCGAGGAGTCGCCTAGCCGTAGCCAAGTTGACGTGAAGGCGCTACTGATACGCTTCGGTTACGTGTGTCAGAAATAGCTTAAGCTTGCTAAATATAAGTATTGTATAAATCATAAACACCAATAAATAAAACGTAGTTTATACGTATTGTAAATACGTAATACAATTATTCACTTAGCTTTTTTGACCGACTTCCAAAAAGGAGGAGGTAATACGTTCGGCTGTATGTATCTTTTTTTGTATGTTCATCGATTACTCTGCCGTTTGTGGTCCGAACTTTTGAATGCTTATAGGTAGAGGTTCGGTGATTTCGGCGTTGTTTAAATAACTGAAAGCATAAGCCAATACATCAATTTGATTGATTATCATCATCACAACCATAATTATACCATGGGTCATCACACTATGACTCAATTATTGGTACTTTTCGTGATATTTTGCATCGAAGCAGATGTTTTTGATGATGATTTCGCTGTTTGTGGACCAGTCACGAAAGTTTCAGATATTCTGACATTACTGAACTCACGATTAAATTAGCTGGTACCGACTTTAAAATAATGAAGACTGTAGTATGTACAGAAATAGTTGAGATTTAGACGAATTCTGAAAAAGGCACTATTAAAGAGTAAGAGTTATTTAATACTTTTTAGTTCATATTACTATTGTTTTTACCTTGGAAGTCGGTTTAAATTTTTTCTTAAAAATAATAATCTTCATTTCCAATTATTAAGCTGAAAGAACTGATATTACACAAAAGGCCAAGAAGCCTTTTAACCAAATAAATATTTATCTTATAACGATCTTTGTTCGAAGTACTCAGAGCCAATTCACATTGACAGGAGGCAGAGTGACGGCTTACGACAAGAGAGAGAGAGTGAGTGGGTCCCTTCCATTAGACAGCCCGCCTTAAATATTGCCATATCAAAAACAACCCTATCGCCCTCATCACTCCGCCCCACGTCTGACTACCAAGATTTGTATCTAATATCATAAATACAATGATTCATAGTTACAATCATCCTCAAATCATTATAAATCATGTATTTAATTATAACACTTTTATATTAATTTATTAACTGTACTATCTTTTGTAACAAAAGTATCATAACCGGAAACAACAATAATTATTGTCAGTTTAAAGATTAATTGACGTGTCCAAAAATAATGTTAAAATATTATATTTGTTGTCCAAATATCATGAATTAATTATTAATAATAATTAGTTCAACTCACATGAATTATTGAAATATGTACTTCTCATAAGAATTTCAAGTTAAATAACAAAACAATAAGACAAAACCATTGTTACCATTATACATAATTTTATTTATGACTATTATTGAAATGATAGTCATTTATATTCATCTATATTTTGAGTAAAGCGGGTCGTACCTCACACGTGCATACGTTAGGTTGACGCCTGGTTGACGGCGAGGCATAAGGCGATACGGTGACGATCCCTTTCCGAGTTGATAATTTGTGTGCTGTGACCTTTATGCGCCCTTTCTAAATTCTATGCCTCGTGTTCTTAGTCTACACATATAGAATTTGTCAACCTTATGATCATAGCGGTAAGGTTCACAAGGCACGTGTCCATACATCATAGTTCATACATATTTTAATTGGACTTCCCTTTATCTACACGCGTGCGATGGTTGATCAATTTCGTTTGCGTTTTTTATTATAAAGTTATTATTTGAAGTTTGATACAATCTTATTTATTATATATAAAAATGGATTTTCTAATGTGTTAGTCGCGCTAAAACTCGAAAACGGCTGAACGGATTGGGCTGATTTTAGTCTTAAAATATTCGTAGAAGTCCAGGGAAGGTTTTAAAGTGACACGAAGTTCACCGGAACAGCTAGTAAATGATAAAATTTTAGTTTATTAACCTACTACACAGGAAGCGTTCACTGCGACACTGCACGAATCGTGTACACTTCGTACACGCTGTCAGTATTTATAAAATGCCAAATAGGTAGTTTCAGTCATGTCCAATGCTGCACCGTATAAATGCATACAGAAAAAATATAATACAAAAATGCTGACGTTGGGTACAGTCCGATTCCACTACAGTTACAGTAGTGAGTAAAATCCCGCTGGATTTGCTTATTTCCGAGAGTTAATTGACGATTTATGTATTAACTGTTTGATGTGAGCCGATTTAGCGCTATAGTTAATGAATCAACCACCCTATCGAGAAGATAAACTCCAGTAAAAAAAATCTTTGAAACTTGGAATAAAATTGGTTATCCTTATCGTTTCTATTACCTAGTCAATTTAACGAAAATAAATGAAGGAATTAATAATTTCCTAAGCGTTTAAGGATATTTAATATTTTTGTTAATGTTAATAATCTCTTAAACTCTGTTTGAGGAGTTGTTACAGAGTTGACAGGGAATAGGCATTGCTAAGAATTACTGGTAATCTTTTGCAAAACAAGGAAGAAAAAGATAGGAAAATGTCGGAGGAAGAAAAAGATTAGTGCCCCATAAGACTACGAATATAACATCTGGAATCTGAAACGCTGAGCAAAATTATTAAAAAAATATATTATTCTAAGCTACAAAGTTTAAGATTAAAAAATACTATCGATGATATATTTTAGACCCTTCGGTACGATTTATAGTTTCGGTCTGTCCGTCCGTCTGTCCGTCTGTCTGTCTGACTATAGGAGTTAGGACACTGTAATTTGGCATGAATGTACATATTAATGATGCCGACAAAATATTACATGAAATCTTAAAAAAATATTTTTTTATGGTAGCTTCTCTACACATCAAGCGGGGATGAAATTTTTTTTCGCGTCCACCCCTTCGTGTGGGGTGTCGTTGGATAGGTTTTTTAAAAATATTATGAGTATTTGTAGATCATTTTCCGGTTTAGGGATCCGTTTGTGAAATATTAAGTCTTAAAGTAAAAAAATCGTTAAAGTCCAGTGTCCCCCCCTTCTACCAGCTAAACGGTAGCTTCTGGAAATGTGAAAAAAATCACAGGAGTAGGAAATATGGTGAATTTAAAAGGAAAACTATCAGGGCTAATTAGACTTCATAAGTTATTGAGTAATAGTCGATCAACTAAAAAAAATATTATAAAAAAATAAATATGAAAATTCTTTTTTTTTTCTAAATTGGTTAAACACTCTTAGAACTACGTGAGACCTACCACCGGTTCGGGAACTAACCTGACGAGAAAAACCGGCGTAAGAAACTCTCACGGGGCCACCTTTTACCAAAAAGCGAAACTCTCCTAGCATTTCATCCTTATTCCTTTAGTTTTCATGCTCCATGGCCTTGAAAGTACGATCAATACTGATTAAGGCTGCCTTCATTTTTGTTCACAGTTCATTGGCCTGTGATTGACATGGCCTCGTCAGTCCAGGGTTTCCGCGTGCTAATGTGACGTTATGTGGATTATATTGTGAGTGGGCGTGGGATGAAGCCCACGATCCACGTGCAAGTACTACAGAGGGATCCTAAATTCAGATTATAAAATCACTCGAGTACATCTTTCCGGGATAACAATTAAAAAGTGTCCTATAATATGTCCTTTCCCGGGACTCAAAGTATGTCCATACAACATTTTAGCAGAATTGGTTCAGTCGTTTGGGCGTGAAGAGGTAACAGACAGATAGAAAGATATATATCAGACAGACACTTCCACATTTATAATATTAGTATGGAAATTAAACAGGGGTAAGCAGGAACATTTAACTGCTCTGGAATCGTAACGTTAAGAAAATGATTGGTCCAAAAATTTTCAAACATACATACTTAATATGTATTTTGTGATAATAATTTTCATAAAAATCCATACATTTGATATTCGACAACATTAATAATTTACGATCACATAACTATAAAGAATTTCTTAAGTTTTCTATAATCAGTGAGATTTTTCACGCCCAAAGCATCAACATTTATTTAAGGTGACGCCGCGTTAAAGTAAGAAACCGTGTTGGATATGTTTTAGATTGCTTGTTTTCTATGAGAGGCCGGGCCGGCCTCTCATAGAAAACAAGCAATGGAACAGCAAAAAATGGAAAGGGCATAAGCAACAAAATGGTTTTTGTCGCGTAATTTAAAAACCATAAATACATTTCATATAAGCTATGCACATGTTAAAGTGTATGCTTCAACCAATTTATGTACAAATTTTGGAACCTTAAATCACTCTCCTCTGTTGGAAAAATAGGAATCCCTTTTTTTACAGAGGTCTTTTCGATTGATAATTCTGTGTTATAAAAGTTGTCCAATCGTGTTATGCTATGGGCATTTCAAAGACAAAGACATGATGAATACTGACAATGAACTTTAGTTTCTTAGCTTTAGTCATTTCTGAGAAAAATCGGCATCGCTACAGCCAAATTATCAAGGCGTCGCCTTAAAGCACTTTTTAGGATAAATAAACGTAAAAGAAGTTGCGGGTTTTCATAGTTTAAATAGCGGCTCTGACATTCTTCTTATATAAAAGTATTTCGCACATTTCATCCCATAACTATGAACATTTATCTAAACTTAAACCAATTTTATTAAAAACATCCAAACTTTTATAACAAAGTGTAAGCGATCTAAACGATCTAATACATCTCATCCCATCTGAAACTACGTCACATGCCACCCTATAGGGGAGGGGCAGGTGGGGTGATTACTTACATCAGGTGAACCGCACGCTCATTTACGCTTTTGTTACGAAAACTCACTAAACAACTTATTCTCGCAATTTACCTCGCCATATAATTTTGTGTACTTGTGTAACTCATGTAATTTGTTAAGTATAAAGTGCGTACTGTAATACTTAAATACTTAAAGTATTGTTATTTTGTGCAAAAATGTTTTTAAATTTTTTTGTAATGTAAGGATATTTATTTTCGCTAAACTAGGTTTTGGAAAATTGGTTGAAAATAGAAAATTGATAAAAAGAGAAAAATAAAATTTATTTACAAGTTAAAAGTAAACAACGTACGTCTGACAAAAACAAAAAGAAATAATTGAACAATTAATATTAATGTGTCAATTAATCTTCAAAATAGCATAACCTAACCGGGTCTCTAGACCTTCAATAATATTGAACAATATTTTATTGAACAACTTAAATTATTTGACAATATGATAAGGCGAGCACGTTTTTTATCAACACTAGACGGTCAATAATATTGCACAATACGTGATATTACGCAATAAAATTGATCGTCTAGGGGCCCGCTAACTAAACGTCTCGTCAAATACTCGATGTAATCACGAGAATCGCGCAATCACAACAAAGGCGTCTCGTCTAATTGTTTTTTCGTTCCTGCGCCCTTGATCTTGGCTGACGTCATACCTAACGTGACCATCCATCCCGATTTCGGCGGGACAGTCCCGCTCTCAGGAAAATGTTCCACTTTTCGCAATAAAGCAAAATAATCCAATAATATTTTAAGCTTCGTGCTGAATCGCATAGGCCGTTTTCGTTCGTTTATACCGTATAGGCCATTCAGCTAAATCTTTTGGCAGAGGAACACTTTTTTCGACTCGTTCCGGTGTCCTACGAAGTAGATTTTGGATTTTGTCTATTGGAAAACTTCTACTAAATTGTACAATCTACATCGTCTTTTTAGGTAGAATTCTACGTTCTATTAGGGTTAATTCAGACCGCAACGCGACGCGTAGATGCATTTCTAAATTTGTATGGATTTGACAGATTTCAATTGCGTTAGACGTCTTGTAAATCTGTCAAATTCATACTAATATAGAAATGCATCTACGCATCGCGTTGCAGTCTGAATTGACATTACTTAGATGTCCCGCTTTGGTAAGATAATATGGTCACGTTAGTCAACCCCCCTCTCCCCTACCCTAGGTTTAGAATTGGCGGAGAATTTGTGTTATCGGGCCCACGTCGCTCGTATATTTTAACTGTAAGTTTTGACGCAATAGTCTATTTTGTCTTTAGATAAACGTTTTCGCTGTATTGCTCGATTTATTTGAGAAGAAAATTTGGTTTTATTTGTTGTCTTGTGCAAAGAGAATCTCGGTAGAGCCATGATAAAATGTCTTTCCGGTGGTCTCTATGATCTATCTGTGTCAAATTTTATTAAAATCAGTGCAATTGTAGCTGATTTTTGTAGTTTATTTGACGCTCATAAACTTACGAATATCTTTGAGCTATTTATTAGATTTTATTTAAACGTTTTTAGTCTACAAATATCTTTATATCTGAGTTTGAAATTAATAATTATAGTAGTTATATCCTACTTTATAAAAACAGATGCAGGGTTTGTAAAATATAAGGTACTAGCGACTCGCCCCGGCCTCGCACGGGTATAAAATATATAGCCACTGAAAAAATGATTTAAATTGATAGCCTATGAATTATGATCCTTCACGTGGTCTACTTCTTATCTGTGCCAAATAACATAAAAATTGCTCCAGTAGTTCGTGAGATAAGCCCTTTCAAATAATTTTCTCCGTTTTTTTCCACATTCTCCTGTTAGTTTTAGCGTGATAAAATATAGCCTTCCTCAATAAATGGGCTATCTAACACTGAAAGAATTTTTCAAATCGGACCAGTAGTTCCTGAGATTAGCGCGTTCAAGTTAGGCCTTTCAAATGATTTTCACCGTTTTTTCCACATTTTCCTCTATGTCTTCTCGTCTTAGCGTAATAAAATATAGCCTACTATATATGGATTTTCTGTGATTTTTCAAAAGTACAATGTGACCACAATCGAGTCTCGAAAGATAATGGATGTTCTAGTACGTCTATGGCTTCTTACAGACGAATCGCGAACGGCACTTGTCGACAAGTGACGTTCGTCTGTAAGGCTTATATTAAAGCACGAGGCAAATCGTTTTCGTACAAAATATTATATCATTAAGTATATAAAGTTTGTGTGTGATTCATATTCATAAATGTTTGCTATAGCAAACCACGTTGGGCCATAATTTCATTTCCAAAGAAAATCTACGTTTACCGTGAATTAACAATGTTTCAAATACTTGTAACTTCAAGAGCCTTAAAAGCTATAGCTATAGAGCCTATTTTTAGCTGCTCAGCTCTCTACTGTATTTTAATTAAAGCCCACGTATTTCAGGATGTTTGTTATTCAGGGCACAGTACAATCGATGCTACAGTATCGATTTGTCTCACCTTGTAGTTGTCGAGACTGTGAATATTTGGAATACTTTGTAACGTGTAACATAGCTACAAGAATTTTTTATGCCATCTTGTTAAATGTCACCTGAGAGACAGTTTTACAATCTTTAGCAAGTATATTGTACTCGGCGAAACATGGCGGTAGCGGTCATTGACTCCCTGTTAAAAACTTGTCATGTCAAAAATGAAAAGTTTTTGACTGGGAGTCAATGACCGCTACCGCCATGTTTCGCCGAGTACAGTATATATGACACAATATGTAACACCGTTGCGCCGAAATTAGATCGTTACTCGGAAATCGTAAACTTTTTCCGTAACAAAAACTATCTTACGTCCTTTCCCGTCTCTTAAAGTCTGCATGCGAAATTTCAGCAAAATCGGTTTAGTCATTTGGGCGTGAAGAGGTAACAGACAGATGGACACACTTTCGTATTTATAATATTAGCATGGATATAACCGACATTATATATAATAAGTCTATGAATATACCACACGTCATACACGCTCATTTTAAATGCAAAAAAGGATTATTTCAAAGGGATTTAGAAACAACGAATGGCGCAAAAAGTGGGCTTTAATATTTGATACGGCTTTTCAGAGCACGCGTAGGCTTGAACACTGTGAAAAAAAAAGAAGAAAATCGCTTTGCATCGTTTTGTTTCTTTTTTTCTGTTGAAAGGAAAAGTTTAGCCTGAACGTTTGAAACAGGTGCGTAGCTACCGTATATGCCGTACCAATTAAACGGGGCCCCCGGGCCACAGGGTGTACCGACGTGAGTAACCAAAAATTAATAATTTAACTGTCCATTTCTTAAAGGTTAATAGGTAACCTTACCTTAGGGCCTCCAAACAAATTTTTATTCGTGGCCCCTACGCTTCTTGCTTGGCATGCTACGCTTCTTGTTAAAACTTAAAATTGTTCGTTGGAGTTACCTTTTGCTTATAATAATCTGCCGATGAAACAATTCCTCTAAAGATACAAATGCGTATCTATTTAATATTTAACTGGATAAAATAAAATATATTCTTTTCGAGCAAAGAAAAGTACTCCGACTCAGGAAAATTGCGGTTTATAGATGAGGCTAGCTCAGCGTTAGAAGTTTACAGAACATCATCGGTATTCCGGCAACGTCTGTTTGGGGATAATTGAGGGGTCTCGATAGTCCGAAATGCTTTTGGCGTATATAAATCAGCTAGTGGACGACTTCGGCTTAGTTTCGGCCGAAAGTTCGGCTTCCGCGTCTTTTTGCCGAAAGACAACATGTTCAGCTGGATTTGAGCCCAATGATATTCTATGTTACTAACGTAACTAGATTGGCAGTTTACGGCAGCAACGCGTTGCCACTTCGAAGATGCCTGCAGGCATATCTGACATACATAATGACATAATAACATTATGAATTGACATGTCTTTTGAACTATCAAGTGGTTACGCATTTCTGAGAATCGTTCCCAATCCGCTCATTCGTAAGGCTGTGGACTATGAACATGACGCACGGACATTCCGATACCCCTTCAGGCGGCCTAAGCATATCTTAGCCGACCCTGTAGACCCCATCACAGAATACGTAACGTACTGTGTACAGTTACGTAAACACAAATCACACTCACCCGCGTGGTTAGTACTGCACCGGGGACGACGCCGGCGCCTTCCCCGAGGACTTAACACGACCCGAACGACAAACAGACAGACCGACCGAAATCCGGTGCCGAGCTCGATCCCGGGTTCGAGTTCGCATGCGGATAGCATAGGAACACACCTAAATCATGACCGCGACCGCGACATTGTCGTAGAGAGCTCTACCAATTACTTTGACATTAGAACATACACGCGTATGTCACCCCAACCGGACTCGGAAGGGGAGAGGGACGGCCCTCTTTTATGCAATAACATTAATGACTTGAGCTCATCTACCGCGATAACTCGTACGCAGCTAGTTTGTGCTATCGCGCGCGAGCAGCCTCACTCGTCAGAGAGTGAATAAGGGGTCGGACCCCTTAAGAGCAGGGGGGGATCCGTGTCCCCACGTCAGATGAAAATAGCTTATTTTCGTAGCTATCCCCAATATTGCCCGATTAGAATGTCACACGTGTGACTTTAGGGGAGGGGGCCAGGCCTCCTCATTGTTTATCTCCAAACCAACTAGCAACAGACTAGTTATAGCCACGATTAAACTACCATGGTCTTAACCAGACCAGTAGCTTAGACCCTTTCGAAAAAAAAAAAAAAAAATGAGAATCGTTTGTAAGACGTTGCTACTCTAGTATTTTAGAAACTCATTGTTTGAGCCGCCCTTTTGCAAAATAAAGATGTCACACCGAATTTTCACGTTTGGCTAAAATCCAACCGCGATCTTAGCTTCAATAAGCCGAAGTATATTTTCCTAGAAAAAGACCATTGCAACGAACGGTTATCTCATATATTATTTTGCATTTTTCTTTTTTCATTAAATTTTTATAGAATAATAGAGCATAATATTATATTAAACTTTTTTCCTCAAAGAATTTTGAGTTCGGCTTCGGCCTCGGCCTTCAATCGTACACTAAAATCGGTAGGTCGAGCAAGCAAAAATTTACTCCATTATATTTTCATATGGAATAAATTCTTGAGATAAATAAAAAAGGAGTTTCCAAGAATCCAAAACTGGGGATATGCTGTGATGTGGCTGTGATGTATATTTGACAGAAAACATACAAGTAGCACGGCGAAGATACAAGAAGGATGTCTTTATCGGTACGTGTGTGAAAAGGACAGCATGTGACTTAAGAGCTACTCAGTTTTAAGCGGGGATTGGGGAATACACAAGACGACATTGTAGACTGCAGTGGAGCATGTCGGAAATGCCAGGTTTGCCGCTTGCCTGCAGGCAACTCCGTCTAGAGTATTCCCCGCTTTCAGAAAGGCTAGTTAGATTGTGTCTACTGCTAAAGATGCTATTTGAACAATGACATTAAACAGATAAGTTAAAATTAAGCATATCCAGACAGCATTGATAGGAAATAGGAACCGTTTTTGAAGAAAACGCCAATAACACTTAAATATTAATGTACATACTATATAGTTATAGTAGTAAAACAGGTTCCTTTGACATTTTTTTGACTTGATTTATACTATCAAGCAAATTTTTCGTAAGTAGTTTCATTTCGATAAGACGAACAACAATTTCCTCTGCGAAACTTCTCGAAAGCGGTAGCTAACACAGATAGAAATGATTAAATGTTTCGATTATCGGTCCTAAAATATGGATTGTTCTATTTGTTGTTACTGTTAAATTACATAAATAATAACCTATCAATACAAAAAAATCTGCTGGTTAGGGTTTCGTTTTAGGGTTCCGTAGTCAACGAGGAATTGCTGTTCGTCTTATCAAAATGAAGCTACTTACGAAAAATTAGATTGGTAGTAATCAGATCAAAAAAATGTTCTAAAGAACCTGTAAATCTCACGTAATTTTTGTCTCAACAAAATACCTAAATTTACTATTTTGGTACGTATGCTTAAGATTTTATCGTAAGTGTAATCGTTATACGATTAATATTAAATCATTCACAAATCGTTCGAAAGAAAATGTACTGACTGTCAAACTAAACGTTTACGTCAGAAACCCACATTTTGAAAAATCTCACGAAATCTCACCAGGTCAAAAAATTCAAAAAAACACCTCACGTAATTTGTAGACACCTATACCTGTACTATTAGTACTCTGTACTTTTATCATATAAATGTTACATTCAGAGTTATTACTCGGTAAGCGGGCGTCGTGTTCGTATTAAGTATATCAGAAAGGCTTTTGGAGTTGTAATGCACGGGACTACCGACGACCTTCAAAGGACGACGGCTTCGGCCTTCACGGGTCTAAAATCCTGGAAACGACTTCCAAACTGTATGACTGCCGCACTCACTTCCGCCCTCAGTGATATTTAATGATGATTAAACTTCAATTTAATGAAATTATTATCTTCTACTTATATATAAAATTCTCGTGTCACAATGTTAGTCCACGAACTCCACCGAAACGGCTTTACTAATTTTTACTAAATTTTATATGCATATTCAGTAGGTCAGAGAATCGGTTACTGGGTACTTTATATATTGATAAGTGCATTTGTTCAATAAATAATAGTAAATTATTACAACCTGAGACTGATGGCGACCATTGTTTGTGCGACGGGATAGCGATCGACGTTGCCATGGCAACATACTTATTTAGTCACTTTCATAAAATAATATGCGCAAAATACTTTGTATTATGGCAAAGCAACGTTTGCCGGGACAGCTAGTATTATATAAAATTCTCGTGTCACAATGTTAGTCAGCGAACTCCTCCGAAACGGCTTTACTGATTTTTACCAAATTTTATATGCATATTCAGTAGGTCTGAGAATCGGCTACTGGGTACTTTTTTATTTTGATAAGTGCATTTTTTGAATAAATAATAGTAAATTATTACAACTCGAGACTGACGGCGACCATCGTTTGTGCGATGGGAATCGGGATAGCGATCAACGTTGCCATGGCAACATACTTATTTAGTCACTTTCATAAAATAATATGGGCAAAATACTTTGTATTATGGCAAAGCAACGTTTGCCGGGACAGCTAGTATTATATAAAATTCTCGTGTCACAATGTTAGTCAGCGAACTCTTCCGAAACGGCTTTACTGATTTTTACCAAATTTTATATGCATATTCAGTAGGTCTGAGAATCGGCTACTGCGTATTTATTATATTGATAAGTGCATTTGTTGAATAAATAATAGTAAATTATTACAACTCGAGACTGACGGCGACCATCGTTTGTGCGATGGGAATCCGGATAGCGATCGACGTTGCCATGGCAACATACTTATTTAGTCACTTTCATAAAATAATATGGGCAAAATACTTTGTATTATGGCAAAGCAACGTTTGCCGGGACAGCTAGTATTATATAAAATTCTCGTGTCACAATGTTAGTCAGCGAACTCCTCCGAAACGGCTTTACTGATTTTTACCAAATTTTATATGCATATTCAGTAGGTCTGAGAATCGGCTACTGCGTATTTATTATATTGATAAGTGCATTTGTTGAATAAATAATAGTAAATTATTACAACTCGAGACTGACGGCGACCATTGTTTGTGCGACGGGAATCGGGATAGCGATGGACGTTGCATTGGTGCCATACTTGTATTTAGACCCTCTAATAAAATGATAATATGGACGAAATATATGGCAAAACAACACTTGCCGGGACAGCTAGTTTTTTATATAAAATAAGGGGGCAAACGAGCAAACGGGTCACCTGATGGAAAGCAACTTCCGTCGCCTGCAATGGACACTCGCAACACCAGAAGAGCTGCAGGTGCATTTCCGGCCTTTTAAGAGGGAATAGATTACCCTATTCCCTCTTAAAAGGCCGGCAACGCACCTGCAGCTCTTCTGATGTTGCGAGTAGGAGAGGAGGGGAGGGAAGGAAAAAGGGAATATGGTAGGTGATTGGGTCTCCGGCAAACTCACTCTGTTAGTAGTTATGTTATCCAGAAAAAGTCTTATACAGTACAAGTTGAATCTATTCAAAGCTATTAATTATAGGTAGCTTAAGAGCCCGGGTTACCCTCGAAATTCTCATACATACGTAATACCAATATCATTTGTCATACGAAAATATTTAACATGTTTGAGTTATTTTTCAGCTTAAAATAGTAATTACCTAGGTTCCTGAACAAAAATTAACTTCAAAATATTTAAACACAAAAAAAAATTTTTGTGTATAAATTTTTTTTACTAAATTTACTACTAAATATTTAAACACTAAAAAATAGAGTAAAACACTAAAAAATATATAAATAAATAGTAAATTTACTACAAAATATTTAAATACTAAAAAATATTTTTTACAGTTGAAATATTTTGTAGTAAATTTTTGTAAAACCTAGGTAATTACTATTTTAAGCTGAAAAATAACTCAAACATGTTAAATATTTTCGTATGAGAAAATGATTTTGGTTTTACGTATGCATGAGAATTTCGAGGGTTACCCGGGCTCTTAAGGTAGAATTTACGCGCAAGAAAGAGGCACGAATATTTTTTAGCACACAACAGTTCTATGAAGCTCGCCGCTCGGTGCTAAATCATGCGACTTATGACGACTAGAAGTATTATTTTGTAATATGTTATTGATGTATATCGAGTTCGCTGTGAAAGTAGCCGTGCTGAAAGAGTAACTTTTTTTACTTTTGTATGGAAAAAATCATGATGTGAGGGCGCTTGTCCATACAAATCACAAAAAATTGCTATTTCAGCGCTGCTACTTTCACAGTGAACTCTATAATATAAGGGACACATACAAACCTAAAGTATTATCACTTAGTTTTTTTTAAATTAAGTATCACTTAGTTTTTTTCACCTAGTATAAAATTTAGTAAACCTACATGAAAACCATACTTATATTTTTTATGTCCTGTCCCACGCCTCCAAAAAATGAACTTTTTCAAAAATCTTCATACATTTACATCTTCATTTCTTTTAAACGTCACCTATTAAATAAATAAGGCTCTTTTATCAAACGTATATCTATGACACGGTATGACGTAATCGGGGTAGGCGCGGGTCACGGGTAGGGACTAGGGAGGGAAGAAAAAGGACAAAGCCTCACCCACATACCTACAGTACTCGATCACTGGCACAGGGTCGGGACACACTGAAACAGGGCTTGTGAAATGACCTGATAATAGACGCGTCTCGGCAATATATTTGAACCGACTTCCAGAAAAGAAGAGGTTTTTTAGATATAGAATTTCATCATACATCTTTATCTAACCCTTTAGCCAAGACTCTTTCCTTATGGCTTTTTTATAGAATCGCAGATAAAAATGTATGTAATTGACATAAGCATTCGATAAAATAAAGTCGACATTCGACTCATGTCATGTCAATTCCATACATTTTGACCGGCGATTCTATAAAAAAACCGGCCAAGTGCGAGTTGGACTCGCCTCTGAAGTGTTCCGCAGCAGCAATAAGGTTTATTTCTATAAAATTAAAAGGCTTTTGATTTATTTTTATATTTTAGTTGATTTAATGAAAGTTAAATTAAGGTTTACCATTTATGACGTATACAAAAAACTACTTGATAAATCTCGTTCAAACCAATTTTCGTTGGTAGTTTTTATAGTAATGTACATAATATATTTTTTAGAATTATCATGTTAGAAGTTAGAGACAATTATACTTTAGAAGTTAGATGGGAGAGACACGCATTTTACCACTTTGGAAGAGTGTCTCTCGCAAACTAATCAGATTAGAAAAAAATGATGTTATAAACCTCAATATGATTTTTGAAGACCTATCCATAGATACCCTATACGCGTAGGTTAAACGAAAAAAATTTTTTTGTTTCAGTTGTACCTATGGGGACCCCTAAATTTTTTAATATTTTTTCTTAATGAAAACTTAATGCGGTTCACAGACTACATCTACTTACCAAGTTTCAATAGTATAGCTCTTATAGTTTCGGAGAAAAGTGGCTGTGATCTACGGACGGACAGACAGACAGACAGACAGATAGACATGACGAATCTATAAGGATTCCTTTTTTTGCCATTTTGGCTACGGAACCCTAAAAAGCGATAAAGAGAACGCTGGCTAGGCTAGTGGGAAGAAACTTTTAATGAATATAGTAAATTCACTTTTATGCCGACATACACTGTAAATTAGGTATAATATAGACTTGCGTGCTGATTTTAAAGGTGATTTTACACCAAAAGAACATAGAGCAAGAATTGCACAAGAACATTCTTTCGTTTTCGTTTGGTGTAAACTATAATTTGTTACAACATCATGTCGTTTACACCAATCGAACCAACAAGAACATCAAGAATAAAAATTTTTGCTCTATAGATGAGAATCATTTAGACCAAACGAGCGAATGCTCATTGCTCATTCGTCAACGATAAGTACTTATGGTTCATATTATTCACACAATACTCAAAGAGTATACCTATAAATTATAAACTACGTAACTAACACGAACACACTAGAACAACGAAAGAATGCTCGTTTTTGGTTTACATCAAAAGAGCTTTACTAGAATGAGCATTCGCTCGTTTGGTCTAAACGGAGCTTAACATGAGCAACGAAGGTGCTACAAACTGATTTCACCAATAATATGGAAATTGTACCTTACCCTATTTTATATTATGCTGCAGCTGCCACCAATAGTTCCTGTAGGTTCTCTCATACAAAAGAAAGCCCTTTCTTTAACTTCACATGTGCACCTATACTCAAATCTCTTAGAAAAAACTATTACCTTAGTTATTGAAGTGTTACTAAAGTAAGACTTAGATAACAAACTTATGTGATATCATTTCAGTAATTGATACTCCACACAGAATATACTTAGAACAAAGTATAAACTCAACTACATTTTTCCCCCTTTCGTCAAGTTAAATCTTGGTAAAGTTTTTCTCGTTTACAAAGTTTTAACGATCGAATGTTAATCATGGTTTGAGCGGGGAAATTGCTGGTTAATAATAAATCAGGCGGTTTAAGCTTAAAACGTTCTTGGAAATGTAGAGACTTTTTAACCGACTTCCAAAAAACGAGGAGGTTATATGTTCGGCTGTGGATATGTATATATTTTTTTATTTTTTTATTATTTTGTATGTTCAACGATTACTCCGCCGTTTGTGAAGCGATTTTCAAAATTTTTATTTTGTTGTATTACGTTTCACTCTAATTTGGTACCATGTTCACAAAAGTGTTGACCTGATAATGGGATCCAGGAGTAATCGAAGGGACTCCTCGAAATTTATATCAAAACATATGGTGATTTTGGTTTTATGTGAACTGTACTAAGAATATGCTACCAAAAAGTCAAATATTGGGTCAAGGTATACCATGGTTTCGAAGATGCTGAGAGAACTCCTGACTCTTTATAGATACACGTTTGGGAGTTTCGGCGTTGTTTTAAGAACAGAAAGCATATGCTACCATGCAATTCAAATTCATCATCATCATCATCGTCATCATTATCATTACCACGTCGTGTTAAGGTCACCAATGTCTCATGGCACAAAATAGATAATAGTACAAGGCATAGGTATGGATACAATAATAATAATTATATACATAACAACACCAATCATAGGCTGTTTAATATACACGGCGGTCGGCGCCGCAGAGGCAACGGCGTCGCCGCGCGGCGCGAGCGTAAACATCGTATTCAAGTTCTAACCGGAATGTCAGGGCATGCGGCATGCCGTGCTGCGAGCATTTTTCAGCACGTGTTCACTTAGATTTTTTTAAATGTATTGTTTAAATGTATCTACCTGATATTTGGGCCTTGGGGTATGCGTATGCCGTATGACTCTTAACAGCCTTAACAAATTGTAATAAGATACGTAGAATATACGCAGTACCACCGACGACCACTTATAAATTCGCGGACTATGACGGAGGTCAACTTAATAACAATTTTACGAGATCAATTACCACTCAATATTATGATTTATGTTGTCAATTCAATGCTCACTGCTCACACCAAGCGGCAAGCTCACTGTTGAGTTGTCAGTTGCTTACAAACTTTCAACAACACGACAGAAATCTATTATGAGTTACAACTACCTATATAAAACTTCTACTTACAAGCGACAGCGCGACACAGGAGCGCCTCAGTGACATCTAGTGAAGACAATATGAAACTATTTTTTTATACAATTTGAATTGGCACAGTTTACCTACTAGGTAACTAAAAAGAGTGAAATTATTATTTTTAACAAAAAATTAAAATCGACTTCCAAGGTAAAAACTAATAATAGCATCCTTATAATATGAACTAAAAAGTATTAAATAATTTTTCCTATCTAATATGTAGTGCCTTTTCCCGAATTCGGCTAAACCTCAACTATTTCTGTACTCAATCTTCATAATTTTGAAGTCGGTGCCAGAAACCTGTCAAAGAAATAAAGATTCAGCTATATCTGGTACCGACTTCAAAATGATGAACATTGAGTACAGAAATAGTTGAGGTTTAGCCGAATTCGGGAAAAGGCACTACATTTTAGATAGGAAAAATTATTTAATACTTTTTAGTTCATATTATAAGGATGCTATTAATTGTTTTTACCTTGGAAGTCGGTTTTAATTTTTTGTTAAAAATAATTGGAGATAAAGCTTGAATATGAGAATGTTCTTGTTACACGTCATATTACATAATATAGGGGACCCTGCGTTTACTGTAGTCTTTATTGCTTATCTTTGTCAGAATATTATCAATTCTCTTCTAGTTAATCCATACTAATATTATAAATGCGATAGTCTGTCTGTTACCTCTTCACGCCCAAACCGCTGAACTGATTTAGCTAAAATTTGGTATGGAAATACTTTGAGTCCCGGGAAAGGGCCTAAGACACTTTTTATCCCGGAAAAATGTACGATTGCGATAAACAAATTGCGGGCGTCATCTAGTACAAACAAACGAAATGACATCTGCATCAGTAACTTTCTTTAGCATAAAAATAAAATACTGTTATTTAACTTCATTATTACAAGATATTATTATAACATTTGCATAATACTCAATTTAATTCAATTCAATTCAACTTAGTTATAGGAGCTATAAATAACATCAATTAATTATATACGGAACATATTACATAATCGGATTGAATTGACAGAGGCGGACTAAGCCTTTGGCGGGCGGGGGCGGCTAGGGCGGACAGCGACTGTCACGGAAAAGTCTATTGGAATTTCATAAATTTGAAATCACTTAGCTTTAGTCTAAGTTCTTTGGGTCAATTCACACTGCAACGACGCAAGCTGAGTTTCATTTGAGAGAGCCGTACTTTGGAATACGCCTTAGTTACAGACGAACGGCATGTGTCGGCGGCACGTGTCGGAGGCAGTCGACGGCAGACGACGGCACGACAACAACACCAGTAGCCGTAGCACGGCGACCAGTGGAAATGCGAAAGTATAGACAAACTGCGGAGATAAACTTAAGGTGTCGTTCCGATCTTTTTTCGTTCCGAAAAATTCAATTAAAATGCCACTTTATGACAGACTGTAGTCCTAAAAATTCAAATAATATCCTTCTTTATGACATACTATACTATACTATGTCATAAAGTGGCATTTTAATTGAATTTTTAGGAACAAAAAAGATCGGAACGGCACCGTAAGTTTATCTCCACAGTTTGTGACTATAGTCTGTCATAAAGAGGCATTTTAATTGAATTTTTCGGAACTGAAAAGGATCGGAACGGCACCTTAAGTTTATCTCCTCAGTTTGTCTATACTTTCGCATTTCTACTGGTCGCCGTGCTACGGCAGCTGGAGTCACATAACCAGGCACTGTAGGGTACCTACGCTACAGAGTTGCGCCTGAGTGGTTTCCTTTTTGGCGTTAAAGGCATTACACTTCCTACCATTCGATTAATAATATTATGATTTATAAGCACATTATATTGTGTTGTCTCTTGTTCTGCGTTTTATTTTCTACTAGCGACCCGCCCCGGCGTCGCACGGGTATAAAATATACTATAGCCACTGAAAAAATAATTAAAATCGATAGCTTATGATCCTTCACGTGGTCTAATTCTTATCTGTGCCAAATAACATAAAAATTGCTCCAGTAGTTCGCGAGATAAGCCCTTTCAAATAATTTCCCCCGTTTCTTTCACATTCTGCTATTAGTATTAGCGTGATAAAATGCTGCCTATAGACTTCTTCAATAAATGGGCTATCTAACACTGAAAGAATTTTTCAAATCTGACCAGTAGTTCCTGAGATTAGCGCGTTCAAGTTAGCCCTTTCAAATAATTTTCCCCGTTTTTTCTCCATTTTCCTCGATTTCTTCGCTCCTATTAGTCTAAGCGTGATAAAATATAGCCTATAACCTTCCTCGATAAATGGGCTATCTAACACTGAAATAATCATCAAAATCCGTTGCGTAGTTCTAAAGATTAAAGGGAACAAAGGGACATGAGGGAAAAAAAGCGACTTTGTTTTATAATAAGTATATAGATATAGATGATATTAATATTATTTACTTACTTCTGTGTTTGTATTTCACATTGTATTAATTGTAAAATAGTGTAATGTCCTATTGTGCCAAATAAATGTTTACTTATTTATTTTTATTTTATCCGGGATATCCCTCCGTATACGGCTGAAAGCAAACCGCAGGTGGTTTTAGTGGGTAAGCCAAACGTTGGGAGTCCCACATACCCCCGGGATGCTTCAGCTTAACTGAGTCACATCCCCAACCCGGGGCAGCCATATAGGGTTTTCCCTTCGAATATAAAACAAAAAGTTTGCCACTTTACCAGTTGACCAAATACACTGAGATTGAAAGAGAGCAATGGGCATACGAAAATCATTCGCTAGTTTTGATAGTGAAGTCCATACTAATATTATAAATGTGAAAGTGTGTCTGTCTGTCTGTTACCTCTTCACGCCCAAACCGCTGACCCAATTTTGCTGAAATTTGGTACAGAGATACTTTTTAACCCAAAAAAATGTACGGTTACGCGATAAACGAATTTTGGCGCAACGGAGTTGCGGGCGTCATCTAGTTAAAAAAAATGTTTAGGATCACATTTTCTCTTTAATAAATGCTCAGTTTATTACTAACCTTCACCCTTGGCGCCATCTGGGGCCATAGCAACAGTCGTTAATACCACTGACCGACCATAACAATTTAATGTCTCTCCAATCTCGTAAGAATAACATTTATGTGGAATCAATATCGCTAATCGTTTGGCGAGACGCTCGTTTAATGTTATTGCCAAATCATACACTCCACTAGTAATAGTGTAGGTATATGCGGATATAAAATATTATATTATACCTCTCTCCTTTTACCTGAAAAAAAAAGAGATAAATGTTAATTAAAAAGATAGAGTACAGTGAGGGAGCCCTAGAACAATTTTTTTTTTGTGATTTAACTAACAACCTAATTTTTTGTGAGTCAATCAACAAAACTTGGTTGACTATACTGTACCTACCCTAAAACGGAACCCTAACCAGCTGATTTTTTGTATATATTTTGTAGGTTAGTAGTTATATAATTTAAGAGTAATAGTGCTCCCACACCGCAGTTACAAAATGTTTAGTAACGTTAGTAAACATTTGTTATCAAACATTTAGTCACAAATGTTAAAAAATGTTAAAAATGTTTTCATGTTAGAAAATGTTTAGTAAGCGTAAGTTAACAAATTATAGCAAAACAAATTATTACAAAATAAAACATATTGTGTTACCTTTTGTTAACAAACCTTTTACAAAGGACAACGGGGTATGCGGTGAACCAATACCAGACTTAAATGTTATAAAACAGGGGTCACCAATTAGTTTCACTCGGAGTCCGTTTTAAGACATGAAATGACCTTCGCGGGCCACACATTTTAGAAAAAAAATTTAAACAAAGGTAATTACGAAAATTACAAAGGTATTTATTTAGATACTAATGATATGAGATATTAGAATGAATCTCTCTGAAGTTTGGAGTGAAATATTGGTGCAAGCTATAGATTTCGACGTTAAATCCTGGAGATGTTGAAGTCCTAAGATGAATGAAGATCATCTTTGAATATGCTCGGTCCGTACACCATTGTGTCACCGACCCATTGGTCGGCGGTCCGGATGCGGACCGCGGTCCGCCATTTGGTGACCCCTGTTATAAAATGTTAGCAAACATTAGTAAACATTTTCTATTAGTGTAGGAGCACTTATAACATGTAACAGTTCCTAACAAAATGTAACAATTGGCAATATTTGTTAGTAAATGTTTTTATGTTAGAAAATGTTTACAAACATTTTGTAACTGCGGTGTGGGAGCACCATAACCTTGTCCTACAAATAAAACAATCCGTATTTTATGACCATCAAGTCAAAGTATGAAATCCTTTCTATCTTTGTTAGCTACCACTTTCGAGATTTTTCGAAAACAAAAATGATTAAGCTACTCACAAAAAATTTGCTTGTTAGTAATCACAAAAAAAAAAAATGTTCTAGGGCTTCCGTACTAGTAGGTACTCATAGGAAAAAAATTGTGACAAACTTAATAAAATTATTCGGCCAAAATTCAGTTTTAACTTTTAAATTATAGTCCAACCCCCAAACAAATTGGTCCTTCGAGTCGGATAAGAACTAGCGACCCCCGCAACTCCGTTGCGCCAAAATTAAACATAACCTATAAACCTAACCTATGGATATAATAAAATTATCTCAGAAAGTATTGACTATTCAGTGACAGCAAACTACAAAGTAAAGTCTAGGCAAAAGTAAAAGTCTTTAAAAGCTTTTAAAATATTATCTATACCACTATAAATAATTAATGCTTCAAATGAACTCTGCTTTTAAAAAGTTCTAATGGTGGTGAACTTTAAAAATTATAAAAGTTATTATCGTCTGGTATAATTTATATAAAAATAATATTTTTGATACTCAACCTTGACTGGCTTTGAACCCTGGAGGCTGGACACATGAGCCCAATGCCAATCTACCCTGTAGCCACTACCACCAAGTAAAAAAATATTATTATTTTTAAAAAGGTAAAGCCGCTTTTTCACTAGGGGTCATGTCGCGGAGACAAGTCGACTGACATATTTTACGTTGTTTGTCCCTGCACTGATCTCTATTATACAAGTACGCTAGATCGATGATACCGACCTGCTTTTTGTGCCTATTTGAAGCGGAATCAGCGCCCTCATTGTGGGGGCTGAGAACAAAATTTGACGTAACCACAACCAATAACAACAGTTGTCATCACTAGTATTAGTTCCAAGTACTCTCACTACTGCTATCAGCGCCAATATGGCGGCTTTCAAACGTCGTTTTTACGTCAGGTTTAGTTCTCAACCCCAATAATGGGGGCGCTGATTCCGCTTCAAATAGGCACAAGAAATTGCTGTCATTTCAAAGGGTATCAGCGATTCAGCGTACTTGTATAATAGAGATCAGTGGTCCCCTGCAACTTTGTCCCTCGACATGACTTGTTCACACTAGTCAGTGGTGAACAGTATATCGTCAGCGACAAGTCCCGCAACCCGTAAATGTCGCTGCGACGTCAGGCGACATATCGCGGGAGTCGGGACACGTACATTACGTGTCGCGCGACTAGGTCGCGAGACGTATGTCCCCTAGTGAAAACGCGGCTTAAAAGTGATTCTAAATAAAGGCTGCAGACTTAGACTAGATCTTATATTTCAGCACAGCGAAGTGTTTGTATGTGTCTAGTGCAGCATACCTGTTTCGAGAGCCCCCCCTGCCCCTATAATATTATTGCTTTGTTACACTACATAATTATTAGAGATCAACTACGATAACTTGGCGCGCCCCTCCAAATGACTGTTTCAATGTGTGTAGTCACATCCTTATGAAAGAGTTTGTATGTAAGTAGTAAGTACTCAACCAATCACAGTACAGGTAATATTTCAGTTAATATCACTTATTACCAAGATTTGTTGGTCAACTAATCATAACTAGCCGACCGCGCAAGACAACGCACTTCAAACGTTTTGACAACGCACTTCAAACGTTTTGAATTTTGGAGGGGCGCGCCATGTTATCGTAGTTGATCTCTACTAAAGTCCTAGGATTTTACACTCATGTAGAGCGCTCGATTCACATGATATCAAATATTATCATAATATTGATCGTTAATGACAGTGAGGTGACCTCAGTTGACCTCAAAGATCGAATATTTTTAGACCGGTCCAAAAGCGATAAATTATTTTGATTGATGAGAATCTCCCGTTTTATGGATAGTTTGGGATCTATTACGTCAGATGTTATCCTGCGCTGGAAAATGGATGAAATAATTGGCCAAGTGCGAGTCGGAGTCGCGCACGAAGAGTTCCGTACCGTCATAGAGCAAAAATAGGCCACAAATTGTATTTTTGTATGGGAGCCCCCCTTAAATATTTATTTCATTTATTTATTAATTATTAAAGAGAAAAACAATTAAAGATTCTGTGAGATTTTGAAGTGCCTACCTGTTGCTATTATTGCAGATTATAAGCAAAAAAGGCTAAAAATGGCGTCTGTTGTATGGGAGCCCCCCTAAAATATTTAATTTATTTTAATTTTAGTATTTGTTGTTAAATCAGCAACAGAAATACACAACCTGTGAAAATTTCAACTCTCTAGCTATTACCGTTCTTGAGTTACAGCCTGGAGATAGACGGACAGACATCGAAGTCTCAGTAATAGGGTCCCGTTTTTACCCTTTGGGTATGGAACCCTAATAAATGATGTTATATTTTATTTTGTCATATAATATACCTAAAGTTCAATTTTGAATCGCTATTTAATGAAATGCAGTGCTACATTTTTGCTTCCTAATCCTTTGATTACACAGTACCAGTGGCGGGGCAAGACCTAAATTTAATGTGGGCAAGATATATTTTGCGAGGCCCCCAAAAATATATAAAATATATTTTGCGAGGCCCCATGATGGATGACGCAAGAAGACGGATTTTTGGAGAGAAAGAATTTTATGATACTCAAACTTTTATTTATGAAGCTTTTTTATGAATATTTGAGCATCAAAACTTGTAAATCCATTTAAAAAACCTCGTCCAAGGGGCGCGAGGCCCCTTAGACCGCGAGGCCGTGGGCGGCCCTACACAATATACCGAATGGGCGGGACAGTGCCCTCGGCCGAGCACTCGGTATGATTTCTCATTTCACCAATTTGATTAGCTGAAAGCACTGTCTCACCATGACTCTACTAATTTGTAGCTGTAATAAGGGCTTATGGTGTGCAATTGTCAGCGATCGTGAGCAATCACTATAAACTAATATGCTCTCTCGTGTTTATCCAACATGGATAAAGTGTGTGGAGAGGCCATAATGTGCCAAAATTTCAAAATGGCGCTGGCACATTTTATTAGTATTAAAAACTCGTCAGGAGTCAGGCCAAGGCCGGCAACTTTAAAATCTAGAGCACTTATAACTTATAAGGTAGAGATCAACTACGATAACATGGCGACTGGCGCGCCCCTCCAAAATTCAAAACGTTTGAAGTGCGTTGTCTTGCGCGGTCGGCTAGTTATGATTAGTTGACCAACAAGTCTTGGTAATAAGTGACAATAACTGAAATATTATTACGTGTACTGTGATTGGTTGAATACTTACTACATACAAACTCTTTCATAAGGATGTGACTACACACATTGAAACAGTCATTTGGAGGGGCGCGCCATGTCATCGTAGTTGATCTCTATCTATGTATAATTAGTATTTGAATATTATAGTACTGCCGACACTCGCGAAATTTGCACTCCTCGGTCATACGGTTCCGTGGTGCAGTGGTTATCACATCTGCTCTACACGCAGAAGGCCGCCAGTTCGATCCTGGCCGGAATCACACTTTTTGGATTTTGAGACATTTTAATAATTCGTAAAACAAGTATTAGAATCGTTAGTGAAGATATTATAACAAAATCGTTTTTAACTATTTTTTAAATGATTCTTAACTCCACTTAGTCTTACTCTTTTAACTTCAAAGTTCAACTTAGTGTTTTCACTGAAAAAATAAGTGTGGCACTCGGAGACTGCCGCGGTAATGCCAGAGTAGACAGAACTAAGCTATTGAAAAGTATTTTTTATCAACTTTTACAATGTTATTCGCATACGTCTAGTCGCACACAAACACCGTGCCGAAGTCTGATAACGAATTTTTTCGTTACGGAATTTCTTGATTGAATCCCCGTGATAAAAGCTATGCAATAGCTTAAAAAAACATTTACAAATTAATTTAATACCTACTCATTCTCATTATCTACCTTTAGATGATAATTACCTAATTCTAGAAATTACAGGTGGTAGAAAACATTTACAAACACATTAAAACCCTGAAGAAATCTCTGAAAAGAAATGGATGAAAGAACCTCCGCAATTTATTTTCTGTCAGCAACAATTTCTGTGACGATACATGTTGGCTCGTTAGATAACTGAAATATTTACTCGGCCGGCTTCGGTAGAAACTAAATGTTACTCGTAGGCCGTAAATTTGCTCGCAAAAGAATCTGTTTTTTTGAAACAGTATTGCTATTATTTTTCCGTGGTGAAAACTATTCTTAGTTACTAATCGGTAAATCAGTTCAGTGGTTTCAGCGTGAAATTTGAAGAGGTAACAGACAGACATACTATCCCGTTATTCCCGTTTATAATTTTAAACTAGCGACCCGCCCCGGCGTCGCACGGGTATAAAATATATAGCCACTGAAAAAATGATTAAAATCGATAGCCTATGATCCTTCACATGGTATACCTCTTATCTGTACCAAATAACATAAAAATTGCCCCAGTAGTTCGCGAGATAAGCCCTTTCAGAAAATTTACCCCGTTTTTTTCACATTCTCTTATTAAGTCTTAGCGTGATAAAATATAGTCTATAGCCTTTCTCAATAAATAAGCTATCTAACACTGAAATAATTTTTCAAATCGGACCATTAGTTCTTGAGATTAGCGCGTAACGTAACCCTTTCAAATAATTTTTCCCGTTTTTCCACATTTTCCTCTATTTCTTTGCTCCTATTAGTCTTAGCGTAATAAAATATAGCCTATAGCCTTCCTCGATAAACGGGCTATATACCACTGAAATAATCATCAAAATCCGTTGCGTAATTTTAAAGATTAGAGGGAACAAAGGAACATGAGGGAAAAAAAGCGACTTTGTTTTATAATTTGATATAGAATGATATAGAATAGTAACAGTAGGTACTAGGTACAACATGTTGACTGCAACTTGGTTCGCGTAGAAATTAATTGATCGTACGAAAATTGTATCTACATTTTCCCGTGAAAAACTATCCTTTGTCCTTACCCAGCACCAAAAGAAAAGTATTTTCATAACAAAATTATATCAAGTTACATAATAGCTTTAGGTCCAATTTCACCAACGACTGTTTAAGTTAACGCTCGAATCAGTATCACATTACCTCTTTCGTTTTTCTTATAAATGAAAGAGGAGACATGACATTTTAACAAGCTGTTAACACTAACTTACAGACGTTGGTGAAATTGGGGCTTTAGCTAAAAGATGCAGGCAGACATAACCGCTCCCGCTGAACCTATTTTAATGAAATGTCTTTCCTTAAAATCGGTTTAGTTTTTTTTAATGAAATAAGGGGGCAAACGAGCAAACGGGTTACCTGATGGAAAGCAACTTCCGTCGCCCATGGACACTCGCAGCATCAAGATAAAGAGCTGCAGGTGCGTTGCCGTCCTTTTCAGAGGGAATAGGGTAATAGGGTATGGTATGGATGGGAAGGGGAGGGAAGGGAATAGGGTAGGGGATTGGTCCTCCGATAAAATCACTCACTCGGCGAAACACAGCGCAAGTGCTGTTTCACGCCGGTTTTCTGTGAGAACGTAGTATTTCTCCGGTCGGGCTGGCCCATTCGTGCCAAAGGATGGCTCTCCCACGTGAGTGGAAACTGGAATAGTGACATACAATCATACAGAGACACTTCTGCACCGTATAATTATATCGTGAAGTAGTATTACTAAGCATGGATCAATAATAATATTAACGTACCTACTTACGCAATCGGCTAAACAAATACTCGTTAGGGCTCGTTAGTTAAAGCTAGGGAGTAGGGTGTATATTTTTATAATAATAGTGTGACCTAAAAACTTGGAACAATGTTATGTGACCTATTTACTGAGCACTAACCCTTGCTGCTGTTACAAACATACATACAAAAAGGAAAACATAATAACTTTGCACTGCCGTGCACCCGCCGAGACGAGCCAAGCGAAGCGCAAGGCACTACCTACCTTTTCTCGAAGTGTTTCGCCGTTTTTTTGAACCTTTATAGAATTGGTTTCCGTTGTAGCAGATGGTTCATATTTTCAGGATATGATGTTATCAATACACTTATTAAGCATACAAAGTCTCAATTGAACAGCTCTTATACTTTAGATTTTATTGATATCTAAAATACGCCGATTTCGTCACTGACACACTGATGGTCATCAAAATGTTTGGCTACTTCTTGAAGTGCTAGAAAGCTGAAATTTGGTATGTAATCTAAGTTTAGTATACAACCAACATAAACTTGTAATTTTCGTCCCCCATCCCCTAAAATCGGGGGGTGGAAGTTGACCCTTATGGCTTATAGAGTTGGTTTCCGATGTGCCATATAGTTTATATTCTCAGGATATGATGTTAATAATAGGCTTATTAAATACACAAAGTCTCAATTGAATAGGTCTAATACTTTACATTTTATTGATATTAATTATTAGTAAAATAAGTTTAGTAGGGGGGTAATGGAAGTTTAAATGAGACTTTCACCAATTCTATGAATAAGGACATGAAAGTTTCCACGGGATGGACATTAACTAAAAACGTCTTAATAAAAAATAAAAATAAAAATACTATAAAGCCTAAAAAGACTCCCTAGCAAGTAGCAACTTACAAAAAGGACTGAAATCCCACCAAAAACATTTCATGTAAAAGTTACCTCGACGACCACAAAAGGTTTGCCCTGTGAAAAAGACATCAGATCTAATGTAGAGCCAAGCTTCAGAATCGACGCGGCCTAACTCTATCGACTGTATGTATGGCTTGGCTGTTTCGTTACTTATTCCAGATCAGAATTCAGAAACTAAATATTCGAAACAGCGAAGCCATACATACTTACGAATATGTAGAAAGTGTTGTAGTTAGGGTCGATAGAGTTAGGCCGCGTCGATTGAGAAGCTTGGCTCTACATTAGATCTGATGTCTTTTTCACAGGGCAAACCTTTTGTGGTCGTTGAGGTAACTTTTACATGAAATGTTTTTGGTGGGATTATTCGTAGTCAAACACAGGAGCGCTTTTACTTCGGTATGTGTTGGAAGCAACTTTGTTATTTGTGTTTTGATAATAACTATAGTGTACTCGGCGAAACATTGCAGTAGCGGTCATTGACTTCCTGTCAAATTTTCTATACAAAGCCGCGATTGACGATCTGACACTTCACTGTCAATCGCGGTTTATATAAAAAACTAGATGACGCCCGCATTTCAGTTGCGCCAAAAATTGATTATCGCGCGGGAACCGTAAATTTTTTCAAGATAAAAAGTATCCTTAGATGTCCTGGGATTCATAGTATCTCCATACCAAATTTCAACTAAATCGATTCAGTGGTTTAACCGTGAAGAGGTAACAGACAGACAGACAGAAAACATTTATAATATTAAGTATGGATAATATGGATATTGAAATATAATATTTTTTTTCGATTTCCTCTTTACGTTAAAAAAGTCCTTAATTGATTTAATCAAAGTTTAAATACGAATTAGATTTCTTCATTAAGTGATAGATAACACACCTGAAGAAAAGAAAAGTCTTTTTAAGAAAGTCAGTCGGGAAACTTGCCCTTCCTGACCCATTTACTTTGTAGTTTGTTAGATCGGGTCAATAGTTACCTGTGTTGAATTATGGACCTTATTATTTAACTTTAAGGGCTAAATTCAAGTAACATTTGCAGTTTTAAAAATAGACCATCCAAATATTAATGAATCGCACGGTAGGGTTCTATTGCAGTATTTTATCGACAAAGGCTTCTTAATTTATCTAAATTAAATAGATTATTAATAAAATAATAATTATTATCATTGTTAATTATCATCAGTTTATCGTAACAGTTGGTTAAATACTATTTAAATATTAATAACACTATTAGAATTAATAAAAAAAATATTAAGGTGGTTCGTTTCCCATACAAAAAAAACAATCGACATTAATTAGCTAATTTCATACTATTACTACATAAATTTATATGCACATCTATTTATTTTGCAATACCGTTCCCGCGAAATATATTTATAATACTTTATTTCACACAGAAGTCACATTTTTATTGATTTTTTTTATAAAAAGTGACATTTGTGGCTTATGTCACTTTTTATTTTTATTTTATATATATTTCGCGGGAATGGTATTGCAAAATAAATAGATGTGCATATAAATGTATGTAGTAATAGTATGAAATTAGCTAATAATTAATGTCGATTGTTTTTTTGTATGGGAAACGAACCTATATTTATTATTTGTTGTATTAACCTTACCACATTTTCGCCGATGCAGTTATCTGGTTCCGTGGTGTAGTGGTTATCACATCTG
The DNA here is from genome assembly GCA_905333045.1 of Lysandra bellargus. Taxonomy (NCBI): domain Eukaryota; kingdom Metazoa; phylum Arthropoda; class Insecta; order Lepidoptera; family Lycaenidae; genus Lysandra; species Lysandra bellargus. The sequence continues at coordinate 4,060,444 of HG995353.1, forward strand.
CTTTACACGCAGAAGGCCGCCAGTTCGATCCTGGCCGGAATCACACTTTTTTGTTCACTTCTTTTGATTTTAAACGTAATAGCTGGTAATAGTATTTTTAAAATAAAAAGTTAAAATCATAATATTATGTACAACAAAAATATTTTTTTCGTTTATAATAATAATTATGATTTTATCAGGATACAGTTTTTAGGCGCACAGTTTAGGAGAAAATCATAAAAGTTTATTGTGCGGGAACCGTACATTTTCTGGGACCAAAAGTATCCCTTGTCCTTTCCCGATACTCACAGTATCTCCACACCAAAATTCATCAAAATCGATTGAATAGTTTACGCGCAAATCATAAAAGTATATTGTGCAGTAACCGTACATTTTTCCGGGACAAAATGTATTCTATGTCCGTCTCCTGGCTCTAAGCTACCTCCTCATCAATTTTCAGCCATATCGGTAAAGCCGTTCTTGTGCTATAAAATATAGTGTAACTAACACGACTTTCTTTTATATAAATAGATTACATCGTGTATTATTCTTCACTAAAAGGAGTTCCAGATTTTCATTTGACCTTCCTTTAGTCTCGTGAAAATGGACCAAGGCTGTAGTGAAATTTTCCGCCTGTACGCAACTTAACTTTTTTCGTAAGAATGGATACTCGCAAGTCGCAACATCAGAAGAGTTGCAGGTGTGCATTAATTATAATTTATAATTCACACTGATAACTGCCATGTCAAAACATACTGAAAACTTACCCTGCCATATTAAAAACATACTAAAACCACAGAATACATATTGCTAAAACTTACCCCGCCATATTAAAAACAATCAGAGTGAGACGTCGCCCTTTCTGACCTATTTCCGCACAGACGCTCATGGGTCAATATATCGACGAGAACGCCATTTTAAACTCTATGCAGCAGTAATAAGAATGTTTTTAGTGTAGCAAGTTATATCTTTAAATAGTCACTCATATTGATTGTATGCAACTGGTTCTATTAATACACGTGCCTGTAGGCCTTTCACTCACTCTAATTATTTATTACTATACGACTGCACTCAGCTGGACAGCTGTTAATAATTAACTAGCTATATGACCGAGCTTCGCTCGGTATTCGAAGAATTCAAAAAACACACATAAAATGATATTTTGTGAAAATAATTCCTAGCTAGATCGATTTACCGCCCCCGAAACCCCCTATATACTAAATTTCATGAAAATCGTTGGAGCCGATTCCGAGATTCCAATTATCCATATCCATACTAATATTATAAATGCGAAAGTGTGTCTGTCTGTCTGTTACCTCTTCACGCTCAAACCGCTGAACCGATTTTGCTGAAATTTGGCATGGAGATACTTTGAGTCCCGGGAAAGGACATAGGATAGTTTTTATCCCGGAAAAATGTACGGTTCCTGCGCGATAAACGAATTTTGGCGCAATGGAGTTGCGGGCGTCATCTAGTATATATATATATATATATATATATATATATATATATATATATATATATATATATATATATATATATATATATATATATATATCGCTGGCCCCGGGCAATAAAGGCGTAATATCAAAAATCATTTTGTTCAGGAGAGACAAAATAAGCTAATTTGTATATAGTGCAGCATACAGTGGTCCATAACAAGAGTTTGAAGTGTCATATGAAAGTTAATTTTTTTACCTATTTAACCATATCAAAACAATTGTAACAGTGTAAAAATTTATTGAAATAATTGAAAAAATGTATAATACAACTAATAAGCGATATTGTTTCAATTGCAACATTGTTTATTGACTTTATAAAAACACCAAACCGCTTGAGATTTAACAAGTGTAAGAACATAATACGACGTATTTTTCGCTTTAGATTTCGAGCGTACCAGCCGATTACTCCCTTCTTCTTGGGAATCTTACAGCGAAAACTTAGCTGTGTCGTATCTTCACCGGTTTTTTTAGTTATGTTTCATAGAGTAATGCAAGAATACAGTTTTAGTCGTAAGAGAATTTTCCATTCCATAAAGCTGTTGTCATTTATTATACCCAAAATGTTATTTTAAAAATATGAAATAAATAGGGGCGATAGACTAGTACTCAGAGAAGCCAAAAATCAAATAACATTAAAAAGGGCGTAACCGGCGTTTACCGCTTTGTTGCCCGGGGCCAGCGATATATATATACAAGAATTGCTCGTTTAAAGATATAAGATTATGTTTTTAATGAAGAGTTTGAAAGAAAATGTATGGAGTTTGTGAAAATCTTCATTAAAGTTATCATTATAATTTTCTGGGGATGACTAGCTGTTCCCTTCGTACGATCAAAATCACGCAAGGACAGTATATTTTCGTTCGATAAAAAGCAGCCTGAATCCTGATTATATCCTTTACCGCTATCTAAGTACAATTTACATTATAATATTATCTGCTAAATTACAACAAAATCCGTTGCATAATAATTTTGAAGATTTTTAATGAATCATATTATGCTATCATTCGTACATAGTGGGAAGTGACTTTGTTTTTTGTATGCCCAACTCAATGGAAATTAACAAAGTCTTAATGCTATGCCCGGATTCAGGGTTTTTTTGACTAAACTTTATCTAGCCACTAGCGCTCAGGTTTCCCCAAAATAATAACCGAATAACAACGCTTTCAACGATAAACTCCTCAAAACCCGTAGGTAGTACGGACTACGGAGATAACCTAAAGACATAATAGTTTAAACGGGCTTTGGCCCACCACACATTCCCACCACTGTATCTCCTGTGTTGCCAGGATCGACAGCGGTATCCAACCACGAATACCCTTTGATATGATCTCAGGGAGCCCGAGGGACATGCTAAAACTGGCTTGGGACCCGCAACGAAATTAATCAGAAGAACATAGGAGGAGTAGGAAGAAGACATAATAGTTTCCTAACGTAACTACTTTTGTACAAAAACTTGGATGTACTCTCGTTAACTGAGGATACTGCTTCTTAAACACACGAAAATCGACCGCCCCGTCAGCTCTATAAATAGTCACCCCTCCCACTGCCCTCAGAAACCTCTCTGTCAAGGTCAATCCAATATTTACCTGGCCCTCATACCAAATACTTATTGGTACGAGTACATTGTTGCATCATTGAAATCGTGATTCAAACTAAACTTGGTAATAAGCTCTCATTACCAAGTTTAGTATCAAAATGAATTCATCATGAATTTTGCTTTATAGCCCTCTTAAAGTTCTTTGTAAAATTGTGTAACAATTAAATAGACTAACAACTACTAATTCGCATACATAATTACAAGATTTTTACATGCAACATTCAGCCAATTAGGCGTAATCTATAAAAGGATGGATAAAGGAAGCTGATAGTTTAAACCGCCACTATGAAGGAACATACTATATGTATGTTCCAGTTTCTATTAGTTTACTACGTGCAGTATGTAGCGTGCAGTGATCCGGAGTTGGTGGAGTATTACAATAGAACGGACCCGGCAGCGAGACAGCTATGGGAATTCAAAAATGCCCATCCGGTACGTACACACCGCCCGCAACTCCGTTGCGCCAAAATTTGTCAATCGCGCGGAAATCGTAAATTTTTCTGGTATAAAAAGTATCCTATGTCATTTCCAGGGAGTCGATGTATCCCTATAGCCAATAAAATCGGTTCAGCGGTTTGGGCGTGAAGAGGTAACAGACAAACAGACACACTTTCGCATTTGTAATATGGATTTTGTGTTCTTGATTAATAAAGGACCTTTCTCATTGGAACATCAGAGAAAGAATGACTCTGTTAGCTTAAAAGCTCTCTGAGATATCACTAATATCATAGAATAGATCAATATCCTTCCCAAAACTATCGTCTAACTAGCTGGTTCCTGCAGTGTCATCCGCGGTTTTAAAGTGAAATGTAGTAGACTATATAGGTATTATAAAAGTACAAATAATTAATAGGATCATAATATTGAGATGATGCATGGTGTAGTGGTAGTGATGATGATGAATGTAATTTACATAGTAGCATAACATTATTCTTTGTGTTTTTAAAACAAGCCTAAAACCTCCAAAATGGTAACTGTTAGGAGTCCCTGACTCCTCACAGACACGATTTTGGAGGGAGAACTTCTGAGTTCTCAGCATCTTCGGAACCATGATTATATTTTTGCACATTGGTGCAAAATCTTACTTTTTGGTTGCATATTAACGCTTAGAATACTTCTCATAAAATCATAATTTGTTTCCATATTATACATTTTGAGCAGTTCCCTCGATTACTCATGGATCCCTTCATCAGGTCACTACTATAACAATAAGCAAGGTATAAGTTATAACTAATACTAAATATCGGTTTATTCTCTTCAGGAGCCCATCGGATTGCTTACAACTGGTTCCGGAAAACTCGTTGATATCAGAGAAACAGTGGCAATTAATTCTGATCCGTTTTCGAACCTGTACAACGTGGATATTATCACTCAACTGAACGCCGAGAGAGTGCCAGAGAGAGTAGTGCACGCAAAAGGCACGGCAGCCTTTGGGTACTTCGAAGTGACCCATGATGTCTCCAAGTACACCAAAGCCGACGTCTTCAATGGAATTGGCAAGAAAACTCCACTGGTGGCGCGGTTCTCGACCGTGCTGCAAAGCCTCGGAGGCGCTGATGCCTCCAGAGAGATGAAAGGCCTGGCCGTCAAGATGTACACGAACGAAGGAAATCTGGATTTCCTGTGTATAAACTTCCCTACATACTTCTACAGGGATGCCAACGACTTCCTCCACTTTGTCCACTCCTTCAAACGGAACCCGAAAACTGATCTTCCTGACTTCACGAGTGCATTCGACTTCATTACCAAACGACCGGATTCGTTCCACGGCTTTCTGTGGTTCCTCTCCGACTTTGGCATTCCGAACGGCTACCGGAAGATGGATTCCTTCCCGGTACACACGTACGTCATCAATAACAAGAAGAGGGAGAGATATTTCGTCAGATTCAGCTTCAGATCTGAGCAGGGAGTAGAGAACTTGTCGACGGAGGATGCGAGAGAGATATCGTCTCGTGACCCCAACTACTTTAACAGAGATCTGTACAACGCCATCGAGGAGAAGAATTACCCTGCTTGGAGATTAGAAATGGATTTGATGACGTACGAGCAAATAAAGAAGGTGGATTACAATCCTTTCGAAGTCACCCAAAGTTGGAAGAAGGGCACCTACAAGACTGTGCCGATTGGACGCCTCGTGTTGGACAGAAATCCGGACAATAACTTTGCAGTGTCAGAGCAGAGCACCTTCAGTCCAGCAAGACTTGTCCCTGGTATTCCTGGCCCGATAGATACCATGTTCAGGACCCGACGACAGTCCTACCGCGATGCCCAGTCCTACAGAATGAGTATCAACCACAACAAAATCGAGGTGAACGCGCCAAAGTATTCCAAGAATTATTTGAGAGACGGAAAACCACCGGTGGGAGAAAACGGCAGGGACGCTCCGAATTACTATCCAAACTCCTTCAACGGGCCCATTCCTTACGTGGACGCAGCTCTGCCGAAAGAGAGATTGTCGCTCTTGGAATCGAACGCTGTCGATCTAGAGCCAGCAGCTACGTTCTATAATGATCTTCTGAACTGTCAGGAGAGAGAGCGGCTCGCTAACAACAGCGCTCCGTTCCTAGCAGTAGTTCCGCCGTTCATGCAGAGAAGGATGTTAAAATTGTTCACTCTGGTCGACGTGGACCTTGGGAGGAGGGTCACGGAGAGTTTGGAGAAGTTTTTGAGGACTCCCCCACCTCCTCCGCCTAAACCCTTGATACCTTCGCAGAAATACAAGCAGCAGCAGCAGCAGACGAAGAACAAAAAGTCTAGAAATGAACAGAATAAGCCGACGGCCTCGGAGGAATGTTACAGACATTAAAACGTTGGTCGTTTCCAACAGTGTGTCTATTTCCACTTGTTTCTATCTTCAGGTACTAAATAAATATGATTTCTTGCAGATATTTATATTAGTGTTTTTAAATATTTCGTACCATGTAGGTAAGTATGTAGCATGTTTTATGCCTTCAGGTTGTAGGTCTGTACATCATGAAAAAACCTAGTTTGTTTTCTATAACGAACGTGTTAAAAATTCTCACGTAAGTAACTTTTTTAATTATAGACTTACCTACATTAATATCTTCCGACAGAATATATCCAACAATCTAAATATAGCTGTGATCATTTTGATCGGCTTTTATCCGAATCTTATTAATGTACGAGGTCGCAACGTGGAGGTTGTTACGACGCGACCCCCTGACACTCAGCCTTCCGTGGAGGTTTTCTTGACGGGGGGTAACCGTGGGGGTGTCTAGACAAATCTTTCCTACTCACTGGCAAGGAAACCTGAACCCGTGGTTTTAACCTGATTAGGTGCCTGTGGTTTTGAAGATGATGAATATTTTAGAAAATGAAAATAGATAGGAAAGGCTTAGGAAACATTGAGTTCAATATTGTCGGATAGTATAACCAGAGACCAGACATATAACTAACATTGTTATAACTTGTGAGGTCTTTTGATGAACATTGAACCAATTAGATTCTAAGCTGTAGATTTTAGAGTTGAAAGTCTTTACTTCCTAAACTCTATGATCGTTGGTTTAATATAAATGGCTAGTATACAGTTTGTAACAAAACAACGTGATTATACTTAAGGGTGTGTATGTCTCCTTTATATAGTTTACTGTTAAAGTAGCAGCACTGAAAAGCGAAAAAATTAATTGTGATTTGTATGGGCAAGCGCCATAGCGTCATGAGTTTGCCCATATAAAAGTAAAAAAAATGTTACTCTTTAACAGTGAACTCTATATTATAAAGAACACATAGACACCCTAAAATATTATTAACTGTGTTGTGATGTAGCCTTGTAGATTAAATTATAATTTACGTATAAAGTGAAACTTAAGAAAATAAATAATTGATGCTTTATTCAGATAATTTAGCAACATTTGAAATCCTTACATTGTAAAATATAATAACCGGAAAGTTTCCTCGGTTATACCAGTATACGTAATATAGTTGCATTTGAAACTGTAGGTGTGTTCGGATGTCTCACTAATTACTTGGAATTAATTAATTTAAACCAATCAATATAAGTGGTCTAATTAATTAGGAGTATTGGCGTTGCGTGTCTATTTGCAGTTAAAGAATTTAATCCTTCGATCGTGGAAAAACGAGACAATTATAGCCTACGCATCAGTGAAACAAATTGAAAGGGATTTACCATGCTACATAATAATTTAAAATTAAATACTTATTATTATTTATTAATACAACAGTCAACATCTACATTTTCCTTAAAATTATATTTGCTTGATTTTGCACTGTTTTATAAAGAAGAAAGCCTCGTTTCTTTGGATTTGATATACTTACTCCAAAACTACTTTTGCTAGCCGCCATTTTGATGTCTGAAAAACTAATAATGGTGCTGAAATTTATCTTCATTTATATTTAATAAATATTATTCTGTTTTTAACTAGGTGATTCTTCTTTACATAAATGGGGAATATGATAATATCTAGTTGTAATTTAGCATGAATATTTCTAAAAGACTATAAAATAGATGATTTTTCTAGGTTCTAATTCATCAATAGGTGCGCATGTTCCACTGGAGTGCACGTTTCCAGGCCAATTGGCTCGGAAACCCTGCTTTTAGCTCCCTCATTATTATGTGCTTAAAATAACACATGGTATACCACGTATTTATAGACATGTTTATTTAAAAAATAAAATGCCAAATATTTATAAACGCAAAACAAGAAAGTATGAGAAGTAAAGGTCTGGAATAATGTTACTACTTACTAGTCAGTAGTCACTAACGGCCTTATTAAAAACACTAGAAAGGATTGACTTAGAACCAATGTAGTCAAATCGCTTTTTCTACCTACCTTTTTCTACATACCTAGGACAAACACAATACCATGATTAAGGTAAGTCCGGTCTTCAATTATTATTAACAAGTTATCAAAAAGTAAAAACTTATATTAAGGAAGTTTGTATTCGGGAGGTCCTGTTCCTTATAGGTCGATTTGTTTTTGTTTGCAGGAAGGAATCTCAGTAGGGTCAAAGATTTAAAGATCCCCAAGCAAAATTCTTAAATTATTGTACACTTTTAAATTATTATCCTGAAGCGCCATCTATTGGTATAATAGTGTACTATAATGACAGCAAGTTTGTTAAAGCACTTGAGCTCCTCGAAGTCTATGTAGTATGCTTACTACCTATGTAGTTCCAAAATATTACAAGAGATGGCGCTTATGAATCAAAGTAAAAAATATAATGAAATGTCTTGTTTTTTGTCCATTAAATAAAATATATCGCAACTTTTCACTTTTAATTTGTAGACTAATATATAAATCTTTTTGTGTCGTAATAGCAAATGATCGCTAACTAAGCAATTTTTGATCAACAAAATTGAAGTTATTGCCATCTCCCGTATGGTCTAGTGGCTAGGATACCTGGCTTTCACCCAGGAGGCTCGGGTTCGATTCCCGGTACGGGAAAATAAACTTTTGCCACTTTTTGTAATATTTATAAAATTGTATGTTTCTTAACCAACTTCAAAAAAGGAGGTCTATTCGACTCGTATCGCCAGAACTCCCGAGTTTTCGTAAATCAGTATTAAGTATATCAGCGTCAGAACACAATAATATTATATTGTGCCAAATTTCAAAATTGTATGTAAATTATGTTTTTATGTTCGCACTCCGGAACTACAAGTCCGATTTAAGGCGCTATATTGAAAAAACTGTCCGTTTCGACGTAATACTAATAGGACCCTCAGAAATGTTACAAATCTGGTAATGAGATATACATAATATCTTCATTCATTCATTGTAGGAAATTAGTCCAATTGATAGTTTTTTCGCATATTTTCCGAGCTATCGGCTCGCTCGGAAAACATGCGAAAAAACGTAATTATATCATTTAAAAAATAACTAGGAGCATTTTGAGTTGCAAAGGTGTCTATCAATTAGACTAATTTCCTACAATACATCTATTTTCGTTTAAAAATAATCTTCAAATTTCGTATTTTTAAGAGGTCATTTCGAAAATTAAATGTATCGAGGCAAAATACATTAATCGTGTTTCTAGTTCTTCTCAAACCTAGATAAGGCTATGAAGATATGTATACCAGATTTGTAACATTTCTGAGGGTCCTATAGTATTACGTCAAAAAGGACAGTTTTTTCAATATAGCGCCTTAAGTGATTTTGTTTTTGTTTTTTTGTTATTGTTCAACTTAGGGATTACCGCAAGTTTCATCAAAATCGGTGTACCAGTTTTTGAAATGATGAGAAAGGGACAATTTTGAAGTCGGTTTTATCTTTTTAAATTAATAAATAAAAATTAAAAATGATAAAAAAAATAAACATTTATTCCCATTTTTTTACCATTGCGCCACAGCCCACAAGACATTATAATGAAAAATTAATAATATAAATAAAATAATAACAATAATTTAATCATATTATCTACATGGAAAATGGAAATGCTTTAGGCAGCAGTCAGTTGGTCAGTCTAGCACCTAGTAATAGTCTAGTTGGAAATATCAGTTTTATTTGATGTATATTATAACTAGAAATATTTTATCTATATAATATTATCTCCATTGACGTTTTTTTATACTTACTAGAAACGCTGTCGTGAGTTGTCTGTACTCTATAGTGATTATTTCGAAAAAGGATGCAGAATTTTCGCCAATATATTTATTTACAAGTAGATTAAGTAGATAATGATTTTATAACAAGAGGGTTGGAATGACAAAAACAATATTTTGTTTATGACTCTTTATTATTAACAATAATTCTCTAAAGAGGAAGTATTCTTATATTTTACAATAATATTTTGTCACATAGGTATATTTAGTAGGAATATTTGTTTAATATAGGTATTATTCTGATCTATATAAGTTCTGAAAGACAGAGAAACTTCGTGAAAGATTATCCGCTAATACTGTAGGAATACTGTTATTTGAAGTTATAACTTATTTTTTTGAAGTTTTAACTTATTTTATATTTTACATAAATTAAAACGAGACGGTGACCAGTAACTACTACGAAACTACTAAAGCAAACATTTATAAATTAACACTATAAAAATCTAAAATATTTTAAAAGCCGTTTCGTCATACAATTAAACTAATCTTAAATCTAAAAATAATAACAAATAGGGCCACTTCCACCAGTCTGGGTTAACGTTAATCGTTGATCATGAATCTCTCTTGATTTTAGGAAAACGAAGGCATGATATTATAACGAACGATTAGAACGAACCTAGCCTGGCACCAGTGGCTTTAGGAACGTAACAAATAAATATATTGACTAGATGTGATCTAGAAACTGTGACTTAACCGCAAAATACACAAAACTCTTTATTGCTATAAAGAAACGTAGACACACTTATGAGTAGCTTAAAATTCCTAAAGTAACCTACCTAATGAAGCGGTAAAAATGCATTTTGACTAGATGTTTCTAATAAAATGATGATTTAAAGAAAATTATATCCATTACTTCGGCTACTTGATATCGGCTATCACTACACAGTATAAAATAAAGTAGCTTTCCGCTGTCTGTCACTATACTTGTATTTGAAACTTCTTTGAACATTTTGATGTTTTTTTTCAATAAATATTTTTTTTTCAATAATCGGAAAATATTTTTGTGAATAGAGTACATTATAATATTGTAGAAAAATACTGATGGGGCGGGTCGCTAGTATGGTTATTTTTTTCAAACTACTATTTTGCTAACACCTAACAAAGCAATAAAACCTTAATCGTGGTTAAGTCAAGTTTCCGAATACAAAACGCCTAATTAACTAGGCCGATACACGATCTATGAAGCGTTTGAGTTGTGCCAATCGGCTTGGCACGTGCCAGGGATGCCAGTTGGCAACGGCGCACCAGCTGACGGCGTAGTTGGTTGGCGAGGTTAGTTGGCACGTGCCAGGTGGTTGCCAGTTTAGTTGGCAACGTCGCGCCGCCTCCTGCCAGGGCCGCCAGCGTAGTTGGCAGCGGCGAGGCCCATGAGGTGCTTGGCCTGAACGGCGCCGGAGTAGCCACGGTTGAGGCCAAGATCCAGGGCGCGCTTGTCGCTGAAAAAACGTCATAAGTTAGTCACAAGTAACAAGATTATATTTTGGGAACTGCCGATATACTTACATGGTGTAACAAAACTAAGTTGATAATACTTTAGGGTGTGTATGGGTAATTGAGTTCGCTGTGAAAGTAGCAGAGCTGAAAGAGTAACTTTTTTACTTTTGTATGAAAAAATATGACGCTGGGGCGCTCGTCCATAAGTTCACAAAAAAAAAAAATTGCTCTTTCAGCTGCGTCAACACATCCATTTATAGGACTCGCTGCACCAGAGGGCATGATAGGGGCGCAGACTCAGCCCTACCCTGTAAAACTCAGCGGTACTCCATCATCGACTTTCCGAAGCCATGGGAATATTATCAAAATATCCATGAAGGAGTCACTCGCAAGTTGCAGAGTATCAAATGAAATTGGGCACCAAATAGTATTTGTGAGAGAAAATGTTGGCTTAAACTTTAAAGGAAAAGATTTGCTTTAATTAGATTTTAAGGAAGTTTAATTAAACCAATTAAGTTTTGTCTATATACAAGAAATAGGTGCAGTATTTAAATGCATCATTAAGACGAGTAATTTATGTAAATATAACTTCAAAACACATTGCAATGTTTAAAATACATCACATATATTCTTAATTCAGGTAAATCAATTTTAAGCCAAATTGAAACGAATTAACATTATCCAAACATAAAAACGGGTTATCTAATATCTTTGAGCAAAACAGAAATAACAACATATAAACAAAACATAATGTGGAGTTTAATGCCTTTGTGCTGTACGCTCATAATGAACGCTTAAACTGTTTGTTGAAAGCTTCGACTCACTGAATAGGTACAATTATATAAATTTACTAGCTGTCCCGGCAGACGTTGCTTTGCCATAATATATTTGCTATATTATTTTATTGAAGTGACTAAATAAGTATGTCACCATGGCAACGTCGATCGCTATCCCGTCGCACAAACAATGGTCGCCGTCAGTCTCATGTTGTAATAATTACTATTATTTATTCAACAAATGCATTTATCAATATATAAAGTACCGAGTAACCGATTCTCAGACCTACTGAATATGCATATAAGATTTGGTAAAAATCAGTAAAGCCGTTTCGGAGGAGTTCGTGGACTAACATTGTGACACGAGAATTTTATATATAAGATATTAAATATTGAAGACTTTAAAGGTAACTCCTTTTTAAAGAGTCATTTTTTTTAAATAAAGTAGCAAGGTAGATGCGTGATTGATAATAATGATCGTAGACCTAAAAGTAGAAACAAATTGTATCAAAAAAAAGTATTTTGCGATATGATTGCCCTGGAGGGTGTGCCAAAATGTTTTCGTTTTAGCTTCGTTATAGAATCGCCGATGAAAATGTATGGAATTGACATAAGCGTTCGTAAATATGACGTTGACGTTCGACTCGTCTTATGTCAATTCCATACATTTTGATCGGCGATTCTATAACGAAGCGAAAACAAAAAAGTTTCGGCTAAATGGCCTGTTCTAAACTGCCCTATTTTTCGGATACAATATAACTTTTACATCGAAGTGAATATTTTATATAAAGGATGTAAGCTTTATGTGTGAATTGAAAAGCAATTAATGATTGTCATAATAATTATATTATGATATTTATGACCTGTACTACTGCGCCATGTCATGTTCGTAGGTCTACTTAACTCAACTTAAATCGAATACGCATTAAGTTAAGCATCAGTCAGTACTAAGTATGACAAAATTGACCTATTACTACCAGGCCAATAATTAAAGAACATAATATTATGAGTAAGGGTGAATCCAAACGAGCGTAATTTGTGAGTCGTGAATCGCAGAATTTCGGTTGCGTAAATATCTTTTCATACAAATCATGACTCACAAAATTACGCTCGTGTGAATCAAACGAGATTTTTGTATGAAACTGAATGCAGCAGAATTTCTGCCAGCTAAAAATCTGCGACTCACAACTCACAAATTACGCTCGTTTGGCGTCACCCTAAAACTTAACGACCGAATGAGTTCGTAGCACTTCGTAGAGGGTCTACGAACTATTTGAGCTTCGTAACATTGAAGTTCATTTATGGCGGGAAAACCTTACTGTATTTTTTGGGTTAAATACTTTTATTTGCACTTTTCTTATACTCAAAGTATCATCGTACTAAATTTTATCAAATTCTGTTGAGCAGTTAAAGCATAGAGAGGTACTTAGCCGACATACAACTAGGTGAGCGCTGCTTATTTTTCCATGAATAGTAATGATAATATGTGCTGTGTCCGTTGAGTAACAGACAGACAGACATAATATATTTGTATGGATTCCTTAAAAATATGACGTATTTTAACCTTAACATACGTAATTATGTGTTTATCTAGTGTTTAATATGTATAAACCATGTTTATGTATCAGCTACAAAGCGCGTTTAATCTTTTTAGCCACAAAGTAATGTAATCACACCTTATTTTGCGTATTTCGAACGCGTCTGTAGGAATCTCAACCGTATTTCATACGACATAGAGTTTATTTTAGAAGCGACTGTTTACATATAACATGATTTACATAGGCCTCGAGTAGATTTAAAATTTAAGGTAAGTAAGATTATTGTAATGTGTCGGGATAGGTGAAAAAGTAATATTTAATAGTGTTTGCTTTTACGTTTGTTTTATAGAATTTCCGCCGTTGGAATACTAAAAACACTCTTTTTTGCTGCTTTAGTACTTATAAGAATGGCAGATGTTATTATGTCTTTATTTATGCCTATTTCTTTCTTTAAGATACGAATTAATAAATGTACAACACGACCAATCTGCTAAGTGCTAATATACATATTCTTCAACAATTTTTGTTCTCTTTCCTGCCTAATATGATGATTGATGATATATGTTGAGAGAAGATTGTCATACACTATCAGCAAAATGGCCGTGCCAAAATATAGTTTGTAAAAAAAAATACAGTTCGTTAAAAAACAAATATTATCGATATCAGATATGACTTCAATCTTGCTTCAATATATTTATATAAAATACTTTATTGATACTTACTTGTCAATGCCCTCTTTGTATCTGTAAAAAAAGAATATTATTTAGCTGTAGCCAATAAAAAATAAAGGAATTTCATAGCAAGGCCTAAATATTTTAATTAATTTAATTTCATTTGAGCCTTGCTTGCTGCGGTTTTAAATAAACTTAAATTGTGTCAAGCGTTTCTCAGAACGCACCTCATTATTAATTAATTAAAAATCAACACCAATAAAACCGTAATCATTATATTAATTATAAAGTAGGCAGAGAAAGTTGGCTGATTAGAGGAAGATAATTAAGATATTTAATTTCTGTTTCATACACGAAAGAAACAGAAATTCAATATACTAATGTAAAGTTTTCATTAGTCAATAGTCAAAAATTGGCCGTTTTCGATGATTCTAATTTTTGGGGGAGGTTCAGTGCCTAATTTATATTTTTTACAGTGTAGGTCACTTTTCGCCGCCCCATGTATAAAATCTATCGTTCCCCTAGTACGCTGCCGCTCCTAGGCCGCAGCTCATACGGCGTATTTATAAACCTAGGGCTGGGGGGGGTTGGTGAAAAAGGGGTTATTTTTTTATCGGGCGTTGGCCCACCATGCCCACCACTGTATCTCCTGCATCGCCAGATGAAAACCTTTTGATATTATTATCTTGGGAGCCCGAGGAACATGCTAAAACTGTCTTGGGACCCACAACAAAATTAATCAGAAGATTAGGAAGAATAGGATGTTAGTTTTCACTTACGTCTGCATGTTGCGCTCCATCTGTATGAGGTTGTTGAGGCGGGTCAGCATGTCCAGGATCTCCTCAGGTTCGTACGACGTCTCGCGATAGTTGCTGTTCATACTGAAAACACAGAATATGTAAAGCTTAGATTAGGTTAAAACACCTTTACAAAGTAAGCAGAGGTAAAGGCGCACCGCGGGCATTCGCTTGTAATCGTTACAGAGTCGAGCATTACATCAGTGAGGGAGGAGAACCGAGCATTACAATGCGTACCTTGTAATGATACAATGTGTAATATCTTGATACAACTTGTAACATCAATGCTACGTGACAGTGAAAGCAACTTGCTATGTGGTGCTCAAAGTCGAATCTGTAATGTTACGTCATTACACGTGAATGCTTGTCTGTCAGGGAGGAAGTATTGTAAGGAATGTAATGCTCAAAGTCGAATCTGTAGGGACCGTGCAGAGCGACGACACTGCCACTAGTGGCGAATAGCCGAAACTTATGCGAAAATTTTATTGTCAAGCCCAAGTCAAGCTACGGAAAATTATAAGATTTCTTGAGAAATTTGAGTATTTTCAAGAATTGAAATGCACTGTTGTATTCCCGGATGTTCTCAACAGATAAATCGAACAATGTAAAATTTTACTATTTTCCTGGCAAAAGTATTCAAATGCTATGGCTTATTGAAAAACGAAAGAAATTGACAAAAGCCGGTTAAAACATACGTAAATATTTAAAGAGTTCCATGAATGATAAGTGTATACTCGTAAAAACACTGAATTTTGTAGATTATAACCGTAAATTCATTTTTAATGAACCCAATATGAACCTAACCTATAACCGTTGCTTCTTTCAGTAAACATCCAAACTGGCTTCCATCTAAATTGATATGCCAATTACACATAAATTTGCATCAAAAGTAAGGATAGTTTGGTTCTCCAAGTTTGGTTTGGTCCTGCCAGGAATTCAACACTGAGGATAGTATTGAACTTACTATCTTGTCAAAGTGTTGGTTCTCAAAAGGATGATTCTTCAAGTAAAAAAAGATTAATAGTGCAGTCTTTGTGTGTTATTTAAAGAATACTTAAATGGTGTTTGCACTGAATATGAGGTCCAGACTGAAATTAGTTAAAAATTGTGACAGACAAAAGTTGTGAAGATGGTATCGAGCGAATCGCAGAAAGCTGATGAAATAAAAGCATTTATTTTAGTGAACTTGTTTTATTTTATTAATCCACAAGCGTTTTCAGTAATTATTATAAGTATTTTTGCATCTTCATTATTTTATTGCAATATTTACCTATCCATCAAGTTTTTACTTTCTATGCTGATGGATGCTACTAATTACTTTTTCAGATATTTTCTTAGATAACTAGATAAGTTTTATACATTTTTATTCACGCTTTCGTTCTTTGTTTACTGTTAGAAACTCATCCATACTCAATATTATAAATGCGAAAGTGTGTCTGTCTGTTAGCACTTCACGCCCAAACTGCTGAACCAATTTTGCTGAAATTTAGTATGGATTTACTTTGAACCCCGGGAATGGACATAGGATACTTTTTATCCCGGGAAAATGTACGGTTCTCGCGCGATAAATGATTTTTGGCGCAGCGGAGTTGCGGGCGTCATCTAGTTTTTTTACTTTAATCATTCGATCGCGGATTCTTGGAAATCTGTTGTTATTCTTGCGGCCGCATGTGGCCACCTGGGAGTGTAAGTATTAAATCATTTTGTATTAAATCCCTATAATGTTACATTACACGCGAATGCTCGTCTGTCAAGGAGGAAATATTGTAATGTAATGCTCAAGGTCGAATGTTACATTACACGCGAATGCTTCCGGTGAGGGAGCACCTTTATAGGTGTGTCATGTGTCGACATTTTGAGTGACAGTTGTTTAGGATTCACGCATTCATTGCTGTCATTTAAATACCAAGAGACTTTGAATCACTGTTTCTGTTTTTTGAAATCGGTATTTTTGTAGTGGCAATAAAAATAGGTACAAAATAAATTCTTAAAATTTCTATTGCTTTTCAAGAGGTCTGTCGATAGATAGATTTGGGATGACAACTTGGTTTAACGGTCTGGGTTATGGGCCACAACTAATAGGTTAATAATTATGTATTAAGGACACTAAGCTACCTGAGTTACATACAATAACCCATCAATCTCCAAGCGGCACCCGGCTGTCGCATAATAATTGAAAATCTATTAGGTCTGCGATTCCCACGATCGAGGTAAATCGCGGCCGCCGGCGGCCACTGGCGGCCGCTAGACTTCTCAAGCAATACTAGGTATACGTATTACAATAATGAAGATAAAGTTTAAATTCATATTATGATTTATATCGGTTATTTCTATTGGTTATACTTTTTTTTGATCACGCATTGAAAACGCTTTATGTGCGTGCCCCGGGTTGGGTATGTGCCTCGTACTGAAGCACCACTACCTGGTTTATTATGTATTAGGTGTACCTGGGGTAGGCGGCTGCAGGGAGGACCAGCAGCAGCGCAGCAAGCAGGCAGCAGACCAGCACAGAGGTAGCGCGCACCATCCTGCAAAAATATATCATTGGTGTTAATAAGGTTGGTAAGAAGAAATGACTTAAAACTTTTAAATAATAATTATTATATTGTACATCAGAACGAATTTGTTAATATGTAATTTTCTCTTACACACTTTTCTTAATCCCGACGTTTCGGATGCTTTCCAGCCCTGGTGTCCAGCTCCAGACTTGGTCACGTGTGGACTGAGGTGACCAAGGTACCCTTCAATTTACCCTTAAAGTTTCATCAAATACTTATTTTGCGTTTCGATCTACGCAGAACGCACACAGTATTTTGTGGCCGCGGTGTTTTAACTTTTAGATTTACTTATTTAGCGACTAGTCCTCACTAGATGACCAGTATCTAAAAATGTTAGGCTATAATATATTTACGATCTATCTATCTATATTCCTGAAATATTTAACAGATCTATTGAAATTGATAGATTGTGTTTGAGCAATAGATTGTTTCATTCGCCCATCCAGTATCGACACAGATAAATTAACTATGTACTTAGCTAAAACTAATTAATATTTTGAACCTTATGCCGTTTTTACATCATACGATACGACGTAACGAGAAGCGACATTTTTTCGGCTATTTCAGGCCGCAGACGAGGAGGTCGATCGAATCTGTTCGAACTGATCGCTGGTTGACTTGGCAGGACTTGGGCTCTAGAGAAAGCACAAAACAAGTACGGAGCCTTTAAAGTATGCATTATCCATAACAATACATAATATCGAATCATAATATTATGTATGTGTATAAAAAACACAACAAATTGATTTCGGTACACTTAAACAAATCATATGAAAGATTTCTGGTAGACTTCTTATTTATTTCGATTCCGATGAGGATGCCTTTAGATATTATTATGTATTGTGTCATATCTATTGAGAAGTACTTCCGACATGTCGGACGGTGTGAAGCCGCCTTAACCTCTACCATTTGTCACGCGTCGCCGAGTAAATATTTGTCGGAATTTTGATAGTAATTAAATTCAGTCCATAATCTCCCCGGAGTGATGGCATTTATCTTAAAAACAGGAACTGAACGAAGATATAGCTTATATTTTATTATATTATACAATTTAAAAGTGGATAAAACAAGACAAGAAAGACTAGTAAGACTTCAAGTCTTTTTTTTTTCATTTTAGGCTCGTAACATCAAACATTCTAGAGTACCGCCATGCCAATTTCAGATATTTCATGTCACGTAAATCATCGTTAGCTACAGTTGAGCTACAACGCAAAAATAAACGATTCATAGTGACAAAATAATTAAAAAAGAACAATTAATTTTGGTTAAAATAAATGAAAAGTCATCGGCTTATAGCCCGTCCATCTCAATTATTTCAAACTGGGATTTTATGTATAAAAACTTGAAAAAGTCGTATCGTAGGCGTATCTTCTATTATATATAAAAATGGATTTTCAAATGTGTTAGTCGCGCTAAAATTCGAAAGTGGCTGAACGGATTGGGCTGATTTTAGTCTTGAAATATTCGTAGAAGTCCAGGGAAGGTTTTAAAGTGATACGAAGTTTACCGGGACAGCTAGTTTTTTTATATTATATATTTTCTTAAAAGTCGTATTGTAATCACAACTTCGATTTTCCGATAGTGTATCTTAATCGTTACTTTTCTTAAAAGTTACACCCTTTCGGTATCAATTAGAAATTATTCCAAACTCCGAATCACATGATAATATTTGTTTCCACAGGTTAACAATCGTAATAAGAATGTATATTTTTTCCAAAGCCTAGAAAATATAGGCAGCTATAATAATAATGAAAGGTGTATCTTCTGGGACGGCTGCACCTTGAAAAAGATGTTCTAAAGTCGCCTTGTAATAATAACAGCTGGGATGAAAATACGACGAAATGACATTGGCATTTGACAGAGGCTTATTAGCGGCCGACCTAATATAGACTTGTCCCTTGAAAGTTGAATCACTCTGTATATTACAGCTGAAAAGGTCATTAATATCAGTAGTTTAAAAGATCTATGCGGAGATATTATATTGATTTTATTAGTCCACATTGTTTCAGTCAAAAAATTAAGGCGCAATTGGACCGGACACAAAGTTCTTAGAGATCCCAAATCCATTATACATTACATCCCAAAATGTACTATTGGCACTCATGGCCACCACCCAGGATCAAACTTGAGTGTGAATCGGATCTTCCTATCTAGGGTACCGCTGTTGTATAGACTAAAATATGTGATATATCTAGCAGCTAGATATTATTACAATAGCTAGATTCTAGCTGACAAACGCTGTTAACAGGTACTTTGAGCCTATACAGATCCTAATTAGCGACTAGAGTGGGCTGAGTGGTCCTTAACCTGATGACGTCATTGAGTGATGGTCATTGTATCAGGGTTATAGGTCAGCTTCAACGTCAATAGACAACTAGTACACCCTTATATACCAGGTCAAAAACGCGTAATTACTAATTAGTGATTGCTTAATGCCCTAATGTTACAATTTGGCTGTCTCCCGCTTTGCTTGGGGAGGGAAATTGGATATCTCCTACTCCTCCTACATTTCTTCTGATTAATTTCGTTGCGGGTCCCAAGACAGTTTTAGCATATCCCTCGGGCTCCCTGAGATCATATCAAAGGGTTTTCGTGGTTGGATACCGCTGTCGATCCTGGCGACACAGGAGTTGCAGTGGTGGGAATGTGTGGTGGGCCTTTTGTCCGTTTAAAAAAATAATGCCCTAATGTAAGCCATACACGCTACGGGCTAATCGGAGAGGTTACCAGTGCACTGTGCAGGTATGCCTGCGCAGGTTTCACTCGAAAGAATCTATTTTAGATTTTGCTCCGGTCGCCTGCGCAGGTTCAAGAAACTGCACAGGTTCAAGAAACTGCACAGGTCTATTCCCACGCACGTTCCAGTCTACCTTCGCAGGCATACCAGGACAGGTGGACCTCTCCGATAGACCGTAGCAACGTAGCATGTATGGCAGCCATAAGACATTGTCTTAAAGTCGATGACATCAGGATATAATATTATACACTGCAATGTTTTAACGGTAGAGAATGCACCAGCGTCCAGCACAGGCAGTCAACAAAAAGTTTTGGTACACGTTCAGACAACGTTTCAGTCAATATTCTGGTAGGTATAACGTATGCAACATGTGGAACTTTGGTCGGATTATTGACTGTATATGCTAATATTGCTTTCTGCTCCAACCTTCGCGTGATATTTCCTATTGGCGCTGTGAATGGTGATGAATGTGCCCGTATGTTGTGTGTATGATGTGTTAATAATCAAAGTGCAGCTTGTGGACCGAGTGAAGGGACAATGGGGTAGGCCCGTGTGGGTTGTAACTACTCGCACGTGAACTTGATCGTCGGCTTATGCCAGTATTGGTTCAGAACTAGGTCGTGAATAAACTATAAAGGAATTTCATAGGTGGAACTGGCTTGAAGTTTTTGGGATTAAATGTATGGTATTAGTATTAATTAAATGTTGAAAGGTTTAAATAAGAACTAACGCTTTTATACTACTTACCTATATTTTTCACTTTAACAACTTACAAACCTCTTTATAGAGGTAAGTAGTATAACACTTTTATACTACTTACCTCTATAAAAAGGTTTGTAAGTTTTAAAAGTAAAAATACAGGTTTTATTTTTGTTTCAAATTCTAAACTAATTAATACAATCTAGGACGAGAAAAAACGATTTTGGCAATTTTTAACTTGAACATATTTAGCATTTTAGGTAACAATCTTATTAACATTAGTATCTTATGCAAAAATTATTGTAAGTCTTTTCTGATGTAAGCTACATACGATAACTCATAAATGATTCAATAGATATTATGTCATTTAATTTATTCATAGCTTTGCCAGACAGCAGACTATAAATTCTATTTAAACTGTAAATTAAGTGACTTTTATATGATAAAAATGTTAAAACTTATAATACTTTCCACTATCGTTTTAGCGTTTTGGTAATTACTAATTAGATACATAATTATTCTGTTATTCAAAATAATGTCTTTTAACTTATCCTAGAAAATAATAATTTTCTTCTAAATACTTACTGTCAAACTAGACAGCAAATGTGTCAAAAATGTTTTTTTAATGAATTGAATCATAAATATTATATTGCAAGTACAGTACCGATGTAAGCGAGGCATATAGCGTGTCCACAATTTACGCAATTGGCTTAGACGGATGGATGGACGGACGCAAATAGAGCGGCTCTAAGATGCACATTGTCTACAACCACAATACACGCTTAGCCACAGACTAGAAGATTACAGTAGATTAAATAGTATAGGAATACTACAAATTAGAGGTTTTACGGAGAATCAACATAATTCAAATTATAAAATCCATACTAATATTATAAATACGAAAGTGTGTCTGTCTGTCTGTCTGTCTGTCTGTCTGTTACCTCTTCACGCCTAAACCACTGAACCGATTTTGTTGAAATTTGGCGAGGATACTTTTTATCTCGGAAAAATGTACGGTTCCCGCGCGATAAACGAATTTTGGCGCTACGGAGTTGCGGGCGTCATCTAGTACAAAATAATTATATTGTTGGAAATTTGTTATTTCATATTTGTGATTTTTAAAGCAAACTAACGGCTGTGTTTGGAGACATTTAATAATGATTAAACTACAATTTAATGAACAGTTTGACAGATAATGTAATGGGGCTTATGTCATTATCTTCATTTAATTACAGTTAAGTAATTATTCGTTTCTGAGTACGGTAAATTGAATGTACAAAGTACAGTAGTACTAGATAAATAAATAAATGACTTGATTAATGCCTAGTAAATAAATCAGCTTTTCCGGACCAATAGGACCTGCAAACTTTCAAGAAGGGAGAGTAGGTATTCCCTCTTTAAAGGCCGGCAACGCACCTGCAGCTCTTCTGATGTTGCCAGTGGCGACGGTAGTTGCTTTCCAGCAGGTGACCCGTTTGCTCGTTTGTAAAAAATAAAAAAAGTTGAACATCTCATAAACCATCTCGATATTATAATTATTTTATCTCGATATAACTAGCGACCTGCCCCGGCGTCGCACGGGTATAAAATATATAGCCACTGAAAAAATCATTAAAATCGATAGCCCCTTCACGTGGTCTACTTCTTATCTGTGCCAAATAACATAAAAATTGCTCCAATAGTTCGCGAGATAAGCCCTTTTAAATAATTTCTCCCGTTTTTTCCACATTCTCTCTTAGCGTGATAAAATATAGCCTATAGCCTTCCTCGATAAATGGGCTATCTAACACTGAAAGAATTATCAAAATCCGTTGCGTAGTTTTAAAGATTAAAGGGAACAAAGGGACATGAGGGAAAAAAGCGACTTTGTTTTATAATAATATGACTATTGACTGTATAGATATGAAACCTGCTTAATTTATGGATATTGGATATCTTTCACGACATTTATAGATTAGGAACTTTGAAGGATATTTCTTTCAATAACCTTCAAAGTACTTTCTTCTTACAAAGTACTTTATCACCGCAGGCAAAGTACTACGAATAATGTAAGTGACACGTAACCAAATAGTGAAGATAAACTACACTCATCCATTCCCAGGCCGATAACATTTAGGTTCTAAATTCAATTTTGGACCCTCACAAAATACGGCCAAAGTTATATTTCACTGATAAAAAAATTGAATGTTAGGAAAATGTTAAAAATGTATGGATGTTTCTTAAACAATTTTTGGCCTGGCTTTTAATTATTTATACCATGACTTAGATTTAAGAGGACAATATTAATATTTCACTATAAAATAAATAAAATTACTCATTAGAATTATTATTCGCTTTGCGAATTAGAAAAAAGATTCAAAACACTTTTCTTATACCTTTGTACAAACGTTATTACATATTTACTTATAGCAAAAGCCAACAGGTTAAATCTCAACTGTATGTTAGTGTGACCTTTGACCCATTTTTTTGTTTTCTGACGTGAAAGAAGAAAAAACTAAGGTCAGTGTGTGATATTTATAAAAAACTTATTTATGCATGTGGAACCTTTACATAATATTATAGCCTAAACATAGTACATGACCGTAGATCTACGAATAATAAAAACTATACTTACCTAGTTTATTATTCGTAATATATAAATGGTTTTGATTATTCGTAACCGTACATATAGTGTTTTTACAAATTTTGAGTTTAAAACGTTAGTTTTATAATAATTTTTTAATTTAATGATTAAATAGCATGTTGAAAACCTACGAATAATATAAACTAAGGAAATGTAACTCCCATACTATTACCGTTTTAAATTTGGTTCCATTCGAACTGTCATGTAACGTCAGGCTTTATACCGCTCAAGGTCACCTAAATATTGCAAATGTATGAAAAGTGAACCTAAGGTACACTTTTTTGACAAGTATTTTGGAGCATGTTTTTTGACGGAGTTACTCTTCCTTAGTTTTCATTATTCGTAGTTAAAAACAAACAAAATATGTGAAAATAAATGAAATTTTGGAATAACAATTGTTCCATTATTTTTTTAGGAATCGATCCTTCGATGAACATTATCATACTGCCTGAACCAAAATATATAGCAAAATAACAAGGAAACAATTTCTGGAAAAGACAAAGACGAATCATAAATTTATCAGTGTACACAGCGTCCAGGGTCACTAGTTCGATTCCCAGAGGGGACGGGATCACCGATATCAATTATTGTGACATAACTTTTCCTGTTAAGTGTTTCAGTATATTTTCATATTAAGGCGCTATATCGAAAGTAATTTTACCGCAAGGGCAATTTTATACTTAATTTGTATGACTATAAAGTCGTGAATACGCTGCGGCCAGAAGCTATCGGCTCGCTCGGAAAACATGCGAAAAAACGTAATCATAATCATTTAAAAAATAACTAGGAGCATTTAAGCAAAATGCTTCTATACGATTTTGAGTTGTAAAGGTGTCTATCAATTAGACTAATTTCCTACAATACATCTATTTTCGTTTAAAAATAATCTTCAAATTTCGTATTTTTAAGAGGTCATTTCGAAAATTAAATCTATCAAGGCAAAATACATTGATCGTGTTTCTAGTTCTTCTCAAACCTAGATAAGGTTATGAAGATATGTATATCTCATTACCAGATTTGCAACATTTCTGAGGGTCCTATAGTATTACGTCAAAAAGGACAGTTTTTTCAATATAGCGCTTTAATAAGGAGTATGAAATGAACATAGGATGACATAGGAAGTGACGCTGAAAGTGCCTTTGATACGGGTCTGAACTTCGTAACAATAATTGTTTTAAAGTGTTACAAAATTTTCAAACTTAAAATATTAAACTATTAACTTACTTGACGATGAAAAAAAATCACACTCAAAAGTTGGACTTTTGTCGTTTTATTCATCTATCCATTGTTTCAAACTGCACTAGAACATTGTAAACGTTTAAAATCGAGGTGACGAAAAGACCTACGTCAGTAAATTTACATACTTAATTGAGAAGGGTTAAACTTTGCTTGTAGATAAATATTTTCATAGACATTGAATCTATAGAGCAATATTTATCTAGTCTGAGTTGTTCTTTGAATTATTTTGAACTAGCCAAAAGTCGAGCTTTGTGAGGGCTCGCGTCGTCACATCTTGACTGACTGATGTGAGTGATGACACATCTACTTAATATTATAAATAAAAATTACTATGTTAAAGCACAAATCAATAGGCGTGATAGTTTTTCCGTAAAGTGTACCACAAAATGTTCAGATTGTGAGATATACTATAGGGCTCGCTTCGCTCGCTCTGATTACGTCTTTGTATAGTTAACATTTTTCTACTTAATGTGTCTTAAATTGGAAGCTTTTTTTTATAAAATAAAGGGGCAAACGAGCAAATGGGTCACCTGATGGAAAGCAACTACCGTCGCCCATGGACACTCGCAACATCAGAAGAGCTGCAGGTGCGTTGCCGGCCTTTTAAGAGGGAATACGCTCTCTTCTTGAAGGTTTGCAGGTCGTATAGGTCCGGAAATACTGCTGGTGACAGTTCGTTCCAGAGTGGTAGATACCCGAACTTTCGTTCGTTCCAGAGTGGTAGAACTGTAGTGCGCGGCAGAAAGTTACGCGAGAAACGCACGGTGGAAGACTGCCACTTATCAAGGTGATGAGGATGGTATGTTTTTTGCGTGGGACGATGGCGAAAAGTTGCAGTAGGTATGATTCCGAACAATTCCTCAGAGCACTTAGACTTCTTAACATTTATTCTCAACATTTATTCCTTATAAAGACTACCTACAGGCACTAGCGCAAGCGATTAAGCATTGAAAAGCGTTGCCAACTGTTTAAATACTTTACTACATTCTGCCAAACGTTTTTCTCTCCAAAATATGTCCAAAAATGTTTCTGCTCGACGAATAATTGGGATTTTTTCGCGTTTGAGGCAGACATACTTTGTGACGTCGCATGGTCAAGAGGTATCTGAGGGCTGCTTTGACCGACTTAATGTTGCTTTAAATAACGAGCTTTGCATATTTTTTACCAAGCTCACAGTTATGTAAGGTTTTTGATTTGCTCTTTATGTAGTTGGCATACATGGTAGCATGGCATAGTAACATATCCGTGGTCCCGTTAGTTCGATTCACACTTTGGAATTCTACGTTGTTTCAAAGTTTGTTTAGGACGTGATTGTTTGACAAGAACATTTATAAAGTCGGTCCTCCACCTGATCCCTTTTAAGGATTTTTTTTCTTCTCAAACAATCAGTCTACATTCTTCAAACCACTTTTGCAACTTTGGAATCAAATCCACGACCACCGCGCTGTAAGCCACTAAGCCACTGAGACCTTTTACTTTTTCAATATTTACCAATGATGTAAGTTGTAACCAAATCATAATATTATGTCTGTCGTCTCAATATTTCGATATTATGCCTGCCCAAACAGATTTCCTTAGTAAAGTGATTGGATGATATTATCAGGGTAGGATATAAACTCGTATGGGTAGTTTGGGCAGTTCGGAATACGGGTTAACTGAATGGGACATGTGAATGGGTACCCGAATGCCTTAAGTTATCTGGGAAGTGTTAAGTTTCGTCTTTTAACCAACTTGGAAAAGGAAGTTGAGCTGCTGATATTTCTATTTCATTTTTTCATGTTATGCTAGGTCTGGGCACAGAATACATATTAGTAGTCTGGGCTAAAGCCCTCTAGAGTCATTTTAGATGTTACGAGCTTTTGCCCGCGGCTTTGCTCGCGTTAAGAATTATTATTATATACAAACTTTCACCCCCTATTTTAACCCTTTGGGGTTGAAATTTATCAAAATCCTTTCTTAGCGGGTGCCTACGTCATAACATCTACTTGCATGCCAAATTTCAGCCCGATCCGTCCAGTGGTTTGGGCTGTGCGTTGATAGATCACCATGTCAGTCAGTCACCTTTGAGTTTTATATATTTAGATTACATATATTCTTATATTATATAAAATTCTCGTGTCACAATGTTAGTCCACGAACTCCTCCGAACTGGCTTTACTGATTTTTACCAAATTTTATATGCATATTCATTAGGTCTGAGAATCGGCTACAGCTGGGTACTTTATATATTGATAAGTGCATTTGTTGAATAAATAATAGTAAATTATTACAACCTGAGACTGACGGCAACCATTGTTTGTGCAACGGGATAGCGATCGACGTTGCCATGGCGACATTCTTATTTAGTCACTTCAATAAAATTATATGGGTGAAATACTTTATATTATGGCAAAGCAACGTTTGCCGGTACAGCTAGTATTATTATAATTTGTTGCGGCGACCTCAGATAGCGCGATTTAGGATTTTTCGCTGCTATAGCCTACAGGATAAACGTCAAAATTACTATATTAATTAAATTACTATAAATCATTGAGATGTACTCAATGCTATAAATAATTAAATTACTATGAATACTTTTAGTTTTATCAAATTTTTGGCAATTAAATATTGGGCAGTCGTTTCATGAAAAACTACCTAACGATTTTGATCCATGCAATAAATAAAATGTCTACCTTATGTCTAGGTAATTTTTCCGCTTAATTCTTGCTTTTAACAAAATAGCCACAAGCGGCGGCCGAGATTAAAATCT
The DNA here is from genome assembly GCA_905333045.1 of Lysandra bellargus. Taxonomy (NCBI): domain Eukaryota; kingdom Metazoa; phylum Arthropoda; class Insecta; order Lepidoptera; family Lycaenidae; genus Lysandra; species Lysandra bellargus. The sequence continues at coordinate 4,087,926 of HG995353.1, forward strand.
TGATCACATTACCCCCGAGATCTAAACGTGTAAATATTCCGACGACTGCCGGTAGGGTTGGCAACGCAGAGAAAATTTTAAAACTTCGAGTAACTTGAAAAAAGACTTAAATTTTGTTGAGAGATCCATACTTTTCTTTTATTGAACAGAAATATTTCTAGGGTCTCTCTCGATAAAATACGTGAATGTGTGTGAAAAGTACTAAACGTTTTAATTATTTTCACTATTTTTAACTTCTTTAATTATAACTATCAAAAGATTTCGATCATATTATAGCTGTTGCTAAAAGATTGGCATCTTTTGATAGCCAAAATTCAAAAATTAAAAAAAGATCCTTAAATCGATCTTTTCCTATGAACTATGTTCCTTATGGTAATTTAAATTTTCTTTATGTTTAACATTTAATAGGGACAGTATTTCATCTGCAGTTAGAGATCAACTACGATAACATGGCGCGCCCCTCCAAATGAATGTTTCAATGTGTGTAGTCACATCCTTATGAAAGAGTTTGTATCTAGTAAGTATTCAACCAATCACAATACACGTAATATTTCTGTTATGTCACTTATTACTAAGATTTAATGATAACTAGCCTACCGCGCAAGACAACGCACTTCAAACGTTTTGACAACGCACTTCAAAGTTGTTTTGAATTTTGGAGGGGCGCGCCATGTTATCGTAGTTGATCTCTATGGGCGCATTTTCATTAGTCGTTAGAGATCGACTACGATAACATGGCGTGCCCCTCCAAATGACTGTTTCAATGTGTGTAGTCACATCCTTATGAAAGAGTTTGTATGTAGTAAGTATTCAACCAATCACAGTGCACGTAATATTTCAGTTAATGTCACTTATTACCAAGATTTGTTGGTCAACTAATCATAACTAGCCTACCGCGCAAGACAACGCACTTCAAACGTTTTGAATTTCGGAGGGGCGTGCCATGTTATGGTAGTTGATATCTAACTCGTGCGGTATACAGCATACGGGGAGCCTATGACAACTAATGGCGCATTTTGATTGGTCGAGGCATGCGTTTCAGAAATCTCCCGCACCCCGCATGCGGGCCCTATCGACCAGTGAAAATGCGCCATATGTTAAGATAAGTTGCGCCTATGACCTATCGGAGTATCGTGAGATTGGTGCCATGATTAGGAAGCTATCATAGCATTACAACCAACCTCGATCATGGCAATCTCAGCCCCGCTACATTGCAATTGTTTGTATTAGTTGGTTATGGGCCAACGTGGAAAAGCCGTAATGTCATAATAGCAGGTCTTCATAGTCTTTTTATTTTAACTGCATCGATTTCGATAAAATTCTAGAAAAGGACTTAAGGTTTTTTCATTCCTGAATTAGATGTACGTTTCCTCGATAAACTAATTTTGGCGCGACGAAGTTGCGGGCAACATCTAGTTAACTGAGCCTTATTTAATTTAAAGATCTCCCGATTGGAAGCCGCGACGTCTCGACAATTGCGAACTTCGAGATGTAAGATTAATATGAATGGAACATTCGAGGAAACTCGAGACTCGACAGTCAATTCGGTAAAAGTTATGCGTTGTTTAATTTTGTATTGAAACAACTTATTCGTAGGAAACAACCCTCTTTTTGGTTATGCTTTAATTTAATTTGAGAATATTATGATTAATAGCTATGTGATGAGAGTTACTCAAAGATGATTAATGAGTAGAAAATAATAATTTTAGCATGTGAAGACATCAAAGAAATTGACGAAAAGCTTCGTATATATATGTAATTATTTACCAATTATCATTATCTAAATTATTATGAAGGGAATCTAGTTAATCTAAAATTATTAGCTCGGTTTTGATATTGAATTAATAGCTACTCGTAGGCCGTAACTACGACTATTGACTTCTCTATAATATATATTTATTTATTTCAAAAACACCAATTTCTGCACTCTAGTATTTCTCTCTCAATTATTCTGTTTTACCGCACGATATTAGGCACTATAATGCGAACGTAAATTCGCTGAAACTACTTAATAAATGTCGAGCTTATTGAATAAATCATACTTAATGCTAATTTTCACTTACACACACACCCTGCTGTTATTATGTTTGCTGGATGCTGCAGATTATTTTACTTGTAGGTACTGGAAATTATATAACATAATGAAGTTTTAAGAACCTAAGTAAAAGTTAAGAATATTCTTAATTGTTAGTCATTCCATATCTAAGTGACGAAACTGTCTCGCAACTCTATCTTTTGCTCTACATTTAATCCCAATTTTTTCTTTAGCAATTAAAAAAATGTTCACCTCCTTAACATATTATTATAATATTTTTTGAGCCTATTATAATAATTAATAATAAATAAATTTAATACCTGAAGATCTCTTTATAAAAGTCTTCATGTTATTGCATCAATAAATGGCATATTTATACGTCTACTAAATTATTACAAAAATACCTCAGCTGTCCCGGCAAACGTTTCTTTGCCATATTATTTTATTGAAGTGACTAAATATTAAGTATTTCACCATGGCAACGTCCATCGCTATCCCGTGACCCGCGTCGCGCAAACAATGGTCGTCGTCAGTCTCGAGTTGTAATAATTTACTATTATTTATTCAACAAATGCACTTATCAATATAATAAGTACCCAGTAGCCGATTCTCAGACCCACTGAATATGCATATAAATTTTGGTTAAAATCAGTAATGCCGTTTCGGAGGAGTACGCGGTCTAACATTGTGACATGAGAATTTTAACTCAAAATTACCACCCGCCTGTCCACGCTTTGTCTACAGACTACAACGATCACTCGCCTTTTTAGGCCACATAGCCCGCCGGGAGCCTAGTAATCTGGAGAGTCTCATACTAGCTGGGCAATTAGAAGGGAGAAGAGGCAGAGGCAGAGTGGCTACACGATGGACAGACGCGATTGTCAAGGCTGCTGACTGCACGTTCGACTCCAGGAGGCACTGCATCAGGCCAAAAACAGAGACAAGCGGAGAGCCCTATCCCAGAAAGAAAATTTTGGTGGTCACGTCCCTTAGCCATGAGGATACGACTAGGAAGAAGAAAAAATGGCATATTTTTTACATAATATCGGCCTATCTTATTATTTTCAGATTTTATTCTTCTTTGAACTATTAGTCTTATTTCTGGGAAACTTCAAGTTTCATCTTGATAAACACGTCAATAGTGATATTGTTCCCAATTCGTCACTGTACACTGAATTTGTTATTCACAACACATGCAGAATATATCGTCTCACCTTCTGCACATAATAATATATTTTACGTTTATTCAACAATTTAGACGACGTGCTTCAAAGTTTTACCTTTAAAATACAGTCTTCTTTGGGGAAAGAAAATATATATCCTGCTGCAGCTGTTATTATAAAATATGTGGTGACGATAAATGGATATTTATTACTCTATCACTAAAACTATGAAAATTCTATATCTTATATCTTTAAACGAGCAATTCTTGTATATATCTTATATATAAAATTCTCGTGTCACAATGTTAGTCCACGAAGTCCTCCGAAACGGCTTTACTGATTTTTACCAAATTTTATATGCCTATTCAGTAGGTCTGAGAATCGGCTACTCGGTACTTTATATATTGATAAGTGCATTTGTTGAATAAATAATAGTAAATTATTACAACCTGAGACTGACGGCGACCATTGTTTGTGCGACGGGATAGCGATCGACGTTGCCATGGTGACATAACTTATTTAGTCACTTCAATAAAATAATATGGCAAATATATTATGGCAAAGCAACGTTTGCCGGGACAGCTAGTATAAATATATAATTGGAATCTCGGAATCGGCTCCAACGATTTTCATGAAATTTAGTATAGAGGGGGTTTCGGGGGCGATAAATCGATCTAGCTAGGAATCATTTTCATAAAATGTCATTTTATGTGTGTTTTTTGAATTTTTTTAAATACCGAGCGAAGCTCGGTCATATAGCTAGTGATAGAAATGAAAGCACCATAGTCCTAGCCTTATATTATAATATTTGTCCCGGAAAAGGACAGTGTTCTTGTGAAATGTAACCTAACAAAATACTGACTGCCGTAGCCTAATGCCGCATGATTTTCTTATTTTCAACTAGTTTAACCTGTAAACTATTACTTATTCAAGGAAATCAGACAGAATTTCATTATCATGAATGAATAACGTAATATTATTATACTGTGAGATATTAAGTGCTGTATTATGTTTGTGTGTTCGAGTTTTATATTATCTTACCCTTGTCATTTACATATTATATTGTGTTCCAAGTGGGTCCTAGTTATACCCTTAAGGCTAAAGCGAAGTGTCCACCTATCTTCTGATACTCTGAACTCTTGCTTGGCAAAGGTGATTTTGCTGATGATTTACTACAAACTTAACTTTATGGTCTAATATTTAAATCACATTAAAGTTTTGTCGTTTAAGTTTTTTTACTACAGAAAGAATGTTATAAAGAAAACAGAGTTTTTTTACTTAAAACTTTGAGGCTGATTTTAGTCTTATGCCACGCGCATTGTCGGCGCAAGGTCGGCGATGATAATATAACGAGATGTATGAAACTCTAGGAAGCCTTTTTGAATAACGCGTAGGGGTCTAAATTTTATAAGTTTCAGTAGCACTGACTATCTGCAGCGCTATAGTACCTGGATCGTAAAATAGTATTTTTAGGAATTTTAGGCAGTACCTAATTTTAGTAGCCGTAAAAGATTTGCCGACTTAACGACCTCGTAAATGATTCCATAAATGTGTTTATTACATAAACTCGTAATAAGCGGAAATTTTGTATCGTTAAATTATTAGCTTTGTAACCGTTTTTGTGGCTGCGGTCCATCCCAAAGTTGAGAAGTAAGCGATTTATATAAAAGCAAAAATAGACTGTTTAAAATGATATTATATTAATCCTTTGATCGTGGATTCTTGGAAATTTATTGTGATTCTATTGTTGTCGCGATCACCGGTGCTCTTATGGGGCTTGATAGGATAAATTGGATTAAAGAAGTGGAGGATGCAGTGAGTGCCCTTACTCAGATATAATATTTTTAAATATTTTCCAATACGATGCACAATAAAATATATCAAAAACCAACAGAGCCTTAGATCAAAATAAGTTAAAGGTAAAGGCAAGTCTTTGACCAATATCGGTCAAAGGTCTTACGTCTCATTGAGTATTGCGATTCAATACTCAATGAAAGAGAACAAGTGATTTTATATGGTAACAAAAATTTAAGCTTATTTTATTATTATAACAAAATTAAAGTTACTTTCACAACTATTTAATAAGTATGTTCTGTTTACGTAGTTTTGATTATTGCATGTTGTTTCATGTATTTAATTATGTATTTCAAGTACAAAGAATACGCATATACATTGAAAGTATTAAAGTGCAAGTAGTAAGAATTTACAATTATAATATCTGGCTTATGTAAGTTTTGTGGCAAACTTAAATACGCAAATGCACTTATAACTTTCATGCGCTTTCAGTAGTGAATAATTTTGAAAATATACATTTTAAAAAGGCTTAAAAATTCAATTGGAAAGTTTTATAATTCTTTAAGCGTATTTAAAAGAGTTCTGAATGCTGTGACTCGTAAAACGTATTTAAATATTTAAGTCAACAAATCGTAACCTAATTTTTGCTGTTCGAAAGAAAAAAAAGGATTTAAGTGAAAAGTGAATACTTATCACTTAAATCTTGCCGCTTCAGTCTTGCCGCTCTACTTGTTAGTTGTAATCAGCCGCTAAGCCTTTACTTTTTGTCGATATTCTGATGTGACGTGATTTTGGTCGGGTTATTATCACATACAGTAGTATACAATCTACTACACTATACTAAAAGCCTCCGTGGTCTAGTGGTATAGAGCGCGGCTCTTGACTCGCAGGTCGTGGGTTCGATTCCCGCGTTGGAAACATGATATTTCCAAGTTCGGTTAGGACAATGCAGGCTGATCACCTGATTGTCTGACAAGTAAGATAATCCATGCTTCGGATGGGCATGTAAAAAGTCGGTCCTGCGCCTGATCTCTCGCCAGTCGTGTCGGTCGTCCGTCCCACTGGGTTATGAGAGTAAAGGAATAGAGAGTGCTCTTGTGTACTGCGCACACACTCGGGCACTATAAAATTACTCCTGCGTAGCTGGCCTGGTTTCAATGAAACCGGCCACTGTCACCGAAGCCGGTGTGGGAGCTATTATTATTATACAATCTAATCAAAACGCTTTAAAATCGGGCAGAGATCCACTATAGGGCTAAAGTTAAAACTTTTGATTGAAATATGCTCTAATAATTCAGATTGCTCTTAGCTCCTACTGTAGTTGATGATAAAGATAATATTGTGATGTGTCATAATCATTAATCACCAAGCAGACCGTGACTAAGTGGCGACTCCAACGACTAGTGGTTAGCCTAACGAACAAATGTTATTCGAAGAGCAGGCAAGAAAATGCATGGCCATGGATTATCTGTTTCATTAAATTCACCGCATCTCTTTGTTGCTGTTGCTCCATCTAAGATGGTTCTTGTACTGAACAGCAAAGAGAAAGCAAATACTTTGTTTAAATATTAATATTATCAGAACAGGCTAGATAATCCATGGCTATGGATTATATTCTGTTTCACCAATTTTTCATCGCATCTTTTGCTGCTCCGTGATTCTTTTAGAGCAGCAAAGAAACAGTAAATACTTTGTTTTGCCATGTAGTTTTCACCCATGGACACCTTGTTAGTAATTAGTATCCCACAAAATGATCAGATTGACTTAAAGAGAAAAATTAAATGTGCACGTCTAGAGCTAATCTGTATTCTGTAAATTGTAAGTTACGGGAAAGGACAGGCATATTTCAAAAAAATCGACAGTTTCCGAGCATTATTCATATTTCTGCAAAAGTTGTGGGTTTCATGTAAGTATTATTAATTATTATAACTTATCTTTTTATGACAAAATTTCTATCTTAGCGCGTTCATAATTAGACAAAATCAGGTTCGGCGTTTGTCGTATGAGGTATTTTTGTAATAATTGCCCTAAGATCTAGTAACTGTATTAAGTAGTAACTGTATCAACCTTGTATGAATGGGAAAGTGCTAATTACTAATTAGTGCTTATGACTACCATATTTCCTAGGCATTCAGGATAAATGAGCAGACGTATCACCTAATAGAAAGCCGTTACTTTACCGTATTTAACTCTGTAACTATTTCATCTTCATTAATGTCAGTACCTCACCATGCGTTAACTTACACCGATATTTCATGAGGCTGTGACATGCTATCTTTTTTTTCATATGGACGTTTCACACCACGTCAGTCTGGCCCCGTGCTAATTAAGTACCTGAAGGACTGCTGTTACGGGTACCAGACAACGGAAATACATAAAATATTTTTTATAGTGTACAGTATATTTATTCAAGATTTTTATCTTTCGTTCATAACACACATCCAATTCGACCCAGGAACTTTGAAAACTTTTTGTTCCGTCGGCGGGATTCGAATCCGCGACCCACAGCTGGAGCTACGCGCTTACCAACTGAGCCACAGTGGTCGTTAAATCTATAGATCTTTTTATCCGACTTTTCCACAAACGAATCATGTCATTATTTTCGACATGTACCTTATTAGGGAAATTGGTCGCCTTTATTCTAAAAAATATAACCTTATGATGATCCCTGTCAAAGCTCCCATGAAATATCGAAAGATTTTACATACTTCGCTGATAAAATTAGGTTTCACGTTAGGATTTTGTGCCCTAGGTTTAGCGTTATAATAATAATATAATAATATCTATGGACGCTTCACACCACGTCAGTCTGGCCCCGTGCTAAGTACCCGAAGGACTTGTGTTACAGGTACCAGATGACGGAAATATATTTAATACTTTTATATTTATACTATACATATATTTAAGATTTTTATTATATTATACACATATTTAATACACATCCAGACCCGGGAACATTGAATAACTTTTTGTTCCGTTGGCGGGATTCGAACTCGCGACCCCCGGCTTGAGCCACACACTCAACCAATTGAGCCACAGAGGTCGCGTTATCGGCCTTATATAATATACTAGTTGTTGTCCGTATCTTCGATACCGCAGAATAATTCCAGTGAATTTTACACGATATTATAGATTGTAGACTATATTTTTCAATCTTATAGCAATATCTTGTGGTGTATACTTAGTATGTGGCTTGTTTTCGTAGGGGGTGGAGAAGCACGCGCGTGTGTGTGTAAGCATACACACATAAAGTGGATTATGTACCATTACATTATAAACGTCATTACTTTAATAATTTATTAAAATATCTTTAAACGAGCAATTCTTGTATAATATAATACATGTATATATTATATATAATTGGAATCTCGGAATCGGCTCCAACGATTTTTATGAAATTTAGTATACAAGATGTTTGTGTAAACACCGTTGTCCTTGAAACCACCAAATGAGCCCGTCAAAATGAACAACTTTTTCTATGTGAACAATGCTGGGAATTAAAAAAAATCTGTCTTCATACCCATACAAATTGCCGATCCGGGCATCTGTATGGGTATGAAGACGGCATTTTTTTTCTTGAGTTCCCAGCATTGTTCTCATAGAAAAAGTTGTTCATTTTTACGGGCTCATTTGATGGTTTCAAGGACAACGGTGTTCACAAACACACTGTATAGGAGGTTTCGGGGGCGATAAATCGATCTAGCTAGGAATCATTTTTAGAAAATGACATTTTATTCGCGTTTTATCGGATACCGAGCGAAGCTCGGTCAAATAGCTAGTAATTTATTAAACTAGGCAAAGGTAAATAATAATTATTATAAAAATAGTGACTTCGGAAAATTCGAGAACATTAAAGGATTTCCATCTCCTCATGAGCTCTCAATGAAAATACTACTCTTGCGTAATAGGAAATCGAGCGAAATATATTTATTTCGATGTTAAAGTATAGCCCATCGTGATATAGCCAATCAAAGTAATATTAGAAATTTAATAATAAGCGTATTTAAGTTACCTCTGTGATAGGAAGTGTAATTCCAAGAATAAACAACGAAAACAGACACAAACAAGATCACTACAATCTTATACATATAATAAAACTGTAGAAATGAAAATTCTTTACATTAAAGATATTAAAAAACTAATAAGCGGAGGGTATTAATACATCGCTATAGAAGCCAAAAATGTGGTTAGTTTTTTTGTCTGTCTGTCTGTCTGTCTGTCTGTATGTTTGTTCCACTATCACACGAAAACTACTGATCCGATTTGCATACTGTTTTCGCAGATATATTTGTCTTCTTCCAACTCAACATCTGGTGTATAAACCCCCCCCCCCCCCCCTCCACCCCTTCAAAGAGGACCAAAGAGGGGTCAGATTTTGTAAACTTTGGACTTACTTCATAATATTATTAGCTATGTTTTTCAACTTAACATCTGGTGTATAAAATTCCCCCTCCTCTTAGGAGACAAAAGAGGGGGTAAGATTTTGTATTAACTGATGAAGTAGAAACACTTTAAATGGCAAAACAACGTTTGCCGGGACAGCTAGTATAAAATATTTAAGTCACTTCTGTATTTAGCAGGGGTACCTTTCTAGAATAAGCAACTGAAGCAAATACTATGTCGTTACAACACGAATAAATTATGAGGATAATGAAGCTACCAAACATAACTATGCCTAACCACCATTTACTCATCTTGCTTACATGTAGGATTAGAATAAGAATAAGAATATATTTATTTTGACAACACACAACATACACAAAACAGAACAACAAATAAGTAATAGGTATATAAAATAAGGACTTAAAAGCTACATTTGTATATGTATATTTTGTGATGTCAGAATTGGCCCCAGCTCAGCTATACGCAGCAGGCAAGCCCGCTGCACTGGTATTCTGCAGGGGTCAAAGAGTGACTTCACCACATAATAAACAGGGAAAACAACACGACTATACCAATAATACAACAATAAAACAAAAATAATACAACAATAGACAAAAAAAAACACACACACAAAAAAAGAAAACGAATACTAGTAATAAATGGTGTACAATTAAAAGGTTTTTATATAAAATAAAAAAAAAGATGTTTGACAATTAGCTTTAAATGTTGATAACAATACCTTATTATTAATTTAACTATCTGTTAAGATAGATCATTAGAATTCGGTAAAATTAAGGCACATATAAATATTTAACGATGACGAGTGTTGTGTAATTTCAAGGGTCGTATATTAGATTAGACGAATGTGAATAATTACCACCAATTTGGTCCTTAGAGGTTTGTTTTAGTTCCTTGTTATAATTCAGTTAGTTTTATTCGTAATTATTTTCGCTACGAGGTTTGGAGAGGATAAATGATGACGCTATTCGTTTGCCAGACCAATTCGTCCTGTTACCACTGTTATCACGTTATCGAAGTTTTCTGATCAACTTTACATAACGCTTTTTGGCGGAACAGTCCCGGTTTCAGACCATCTGTCCCGCTGTCCCCCGCAAGGCCTAACATTTCCCCTTTTTCGCGAAGGACCAAATCGATAGATTGGTTCCTTAATGAATAAATAAAATGAAAAAAAAAAAAAAATCTTACAACAATATTATGTGAAAGGATTTTCGTGACTAACCTATGGTTATTGTTTTTTGGTTTCCCAACATCGTCGCCGTTCTTTGACGACCGGAATACTGCGGTGAAAGGTTTTGTACAAAAAACAGTAATAATTACATTTTGAAATGGTGCTTTTTCGTTATATAAAAATGTCCGTAGAATTTAGAAAGCCAACTTAGTCTACAAGACTAGAAAATGTACAATTTAAAAAGCTAGGAAATGTAAAATCAACCAGAAGGTAATTTAAATAAGACATGAAACATGCGCAGTAAGGAATGAGAAAAGATCTTTAAATTAAATCATGTAATATGGATAAGGACTGACCGGTCTAGGTTTAGAAAATCAGGTGATTGATATTTAAAATGAAGCAATTTTTTTTGTCTTATAAATAGCTTTTATATAATAAAAACAGTAGTTCCTTTTTTTACAATTTGACATTTTTATATTAAGTATATATATAAAATAAGTCAAATTATTATATTTTATATCATAGTATTATCATCACTAGAGGTTCCACGCAGACATTTTCCTACAAAAAGCCTATGCCATGGTCTACTCTATTTCTGAGCAAAATTACAAAAAAATCTGTTCAGTAATTTGTGAGATTAGCGCGATTAAACAAGCAAAATCATCATTATAATGGAAGTAAAGATTTTCAGTTTTCCATACTATTCGCACTGTTTGTTGTAAACAAAAGTATTGAGTCATAAATCTTATTCTTTCGGTTTTTCAATCATAAAAATATATGTGTGTATTGGATGAGTTTCTTCCCAAAAACTAATGACCAATTTGCTATTATTATCACAAAGATTGTAAGGTCGACCACGTCCTTACAATATTTACTCCATACTAATAATTGTTATCCGGACATGGAGTAATATTTGCTGTGACGCCTTCGCAAAACCAAGGCTAAAGATAGGGTAGCGTAGGGTGATTATCCCGTATCTTGTGACAGCTAAGGTAAGCAACAGCAAAAAATTCAATAAATGAAGTACCTATCTGTTTTCATACACCTGTAATCCATATCCCTTGTTACCTTTAACCGGTTAGCCGATTTTGCCGAATTTGATATAGAGATACTTTGAGTCCCGGAAAAGGACATAGGATACTTTTTATCCCAGAAAAATATACGGTTTCCTCGCGGTAATTAATTTTGACGCTGCAGAGTGCGTCATCTAGCAATATTACATGATTATAGACGTAAAGAACCCATAACACTTTAAGGACGCATTTTTAATTAAAGTTACTACTTGGAACGATAAAAATTTACGTATGGCTCTCTGAGACGTAAGTTTTATTACTTCGTTAAATAAAAAAGATCTTAGGGGATAAAAAGACTTTATAGCAAGTGCCATATTCCCTACATCTCTTGAGATTAATTAAACTCAGGTACCTAGGTAACGCATTGGCCTTATTAATTACTTATCGCCCTCATTAATAGGTAGTATTTGTTCCCCAAGGAGTTTATGAAATAATCTTTGACAAAAGTCTATATAGACGTATAAGAACAACGTTATAAGAACACATACAGTGCAAAAATTAATGTTTGCGCTATTTAGCTTGTCATCTTCAAATCAAACAGCTTTTAAATATAACATGTAGATAGATTCAAGCTTTAACTTTTACATTATATTACATCGTGACAATTTAATTTCTATCTTTATGACGTCACGAATAGTGCTCGCTATTCATTTCATAAAATTAATGAGCACTCCGTAAATGGCGCTGGTAAAGAAATTAGCATGCAATTAGCTGAGGGGTCATTTTATTGTGAAATAATTGTCCCTGGCAACTTTCCTACTCCTTAGGCAATGTAAAAATGGAAGGTTTTTAGTTTTTAGCTTAACAGTATAGGTTCCAGAGATGTTTTTATTTTGGCAGATTATCAAGAACCCGCCTTTTTCGGAAGGTCTTGTAACATAGAGCGCTCAAATGCTGTTGTGTCCTAAAAACGCCTTCAGTATTTGGAGTCCAATATTGTCATTTGAATTATTACAAGATGGGTCACTTAATCCATCATGCTTGAAACTTTTTAAGTCTTTCAGTGTTTTAGACTGAAAAAATTCGACCACCATGAAATAAGGATGAACTTTTTCTTAACGAAATTTAATGTTTTCTTAAAAGGAAAAGTTGGCACTTTTAGAATTGCTTCATCTATGTTGTGACCACGTTAATATTGAGAGAAAAACTATTAAATACAAAACGGACTATACATCTGTTTCTATTTTAAACAATGAGGTAATAAAGGGTGTTCTAGTAATGAAAACTTAAGGATTCCACGCGAGCTGTTAGAACTTCTCGGCGAAGATAAACAGCTGTTTTTACGTTCCCGATTCTAATTAGTTTTAGCTCAAACCACTTTGTTAATAAAAGCTATTTATGCGTACAGAAATAGAAATGCATAATCATTCAAATATAAGAAGATGAATCCAGCTTATTTTTTTCAAAAAGTCGGTAGATGAATTTTTGAAAAATATAAACTTAATATCATGAAATTATATTTAATCAAAAACTATCTTTATAATATGCTATCTCAGTAACAAATTCCAAAGTGAAAATCCAAGAACAAATTCACAATCCATAAAAGCAGCTTTAAAACCAAAGTAAGCATTTTTAAATCCACTTTTCCAAAATTCATTCTCGCTTTTAGTTTATAAAAATATCAGTCGTTTTCGCTAAGTGCTGAGGAAATGCATTGTCTGAAGTGGCAGCTGTTTTACGAGGAACATTGTATCTCATGAAGTTAACCCTTTAGTGGTAACAAAGTAAATGCGGGTCGCTTTGACGCCATGGGTGATAAACGAATAACGAAAATTATGCAATATGGGTCAAAGGCTTGATAAAAATGGCTGTGATATTATTTACATATAGTAAATAAATATCAAAGCCATTTGATGTAGCTAATGTAAAGCATTTAATGTGAATTTGAATATAATAAAATAGAAATTGTCAAAATTATATCTTCATAAATCATAATATTATATTTTAGGTGTAACAGAGGTTTGATAATCACGTAAAGGTACCTCAAGGTAGCAAATACCAATATTTATAAAAATAAAGGTAACTTTGATCTTCTTTATAATAAAGTTCATAATTTATTTGGAAACCCTATCGTCTGATACTTAGATTATTGGCCGGCTTAGAAGTCCTCTGAAGGGAGACTTTGAAACTAATACAAGATGTTAAAGTATAGAAAGGTTCACAATAAGAGTTCGGTAAAAAAGTCATAATTTGTTATTTGGATCATAATAATATTTAAAGGCAACATTAGTACGGATTTTATACATTGCTTTAAAATACAAAGTGATGGTGCGTATTGGCTAGTAATATATTTCAAATATTTTCTCTGTATTATAATATTTTGTCATATAAAATAATAGATTGTTTGTTCTTTACTTCTTTTCTCTTTTGAGTTTCGTTAAAAATTGGGACAAATAATAAAAGTAGGAAGCACGAACGAGGTATTTAGCGTGTTAACATGTGATGAATGTGTGGCTTGACGAAGTGATGATGGATCTAGTGGGGATGATTGATAGCTGATCGTTATCTAATGTCATACATTTATGCAAACTGCGAGGCGAACGACCGAACGAAAGTGAAAAGTGAAAATATAATTTTTAAATATTTAGGTAAGGGTACATTTATGACCATAGGGTTCAATTTGTAATTTTTTCGTTGAAAAGTGTATTTTAGGGTTAAAAGTTGTTCAACGTATATTCTCTTGATTGGAAAACTATGTGTTCCTAATAAAATAGGTGAATTCTACATAAGCTTATAGAAAAAAATACGACCGAATGAAATTTTATAAAAGTCTAAGATATATTATTATACACAGAACGAATTGTGCTTTTACGAGTGTTTGTACCCTTTTAACCCTCGAGTATTGTTCCAGCTCATTTATAACCCTGTACAAGTTTTATTGGGTTAGTATACTGGTTGTATTTCAAACAAAAATTGTTTTGAAACTTTTGAATTTATTTTATGAAGTGTATCGAAAAATAATTGAGTAAAAATTACTTTTTAAAATGAAAGCTGTATTTTTTCATTGCTTACTGCAATATTGCACGACTGAAAGAGTATTGAACAATGACCTGAATTATGAACCATTTATTATAGGAATCATCGCTAAAAATAAACCTGTATAAAGCCATGAAATTTTCCCCTCTATGGAAAATATAAATAGGCGATAAAGTTGTGTGAAGTTATTTCTCCATTGTAAGTGTAAGTGGGAATTGTAAGTGGGAATAAAAATGCACGAAATAATAAATATGAACAATGGTCCTTAGAATTTGAATATTCTTTTTTTAAATAAAATATAATAACAAAAGAAAAACGCTTGGCCATTTACCGTGAAGGTTTTAATCAATGTGTAATTAAAAGGAAACGCACTCGTCCAATCGAAAACCGTGCTGCATATTTTATATCCAGTTTCGTTAATTTTATTTTATTTCAGGGAAACAGCTGGTGTCAAGTGCTGTTTTTGTAGATGTCAATCTTTCGTAACAATGAATTATTACAGTACTAGATGACGCCTGCAACTCCGTTACGCCAAAATTTGTTTATATCGCGGAAATTGTATTATCAGAGAAGTTGATTCCTATGCAGATGGCGGACCTAAGTAATTTGGTCGCGTTACGTAAAACTCAGCCGACCGATCACAGCTAACATTGAATTGACATAAGCCGACCACATGCCTTAGATCCGCCATCTGCATAGGAATCAACTTCCCGATAGTACATTTTTTCCGGAATAAAAAGTTTAATATGTCCTTTCCCCGGGACTCGAAAGTATCTTCATGCCAAATTTCAGTAAAATCGAGTTAGCAGTTTGAGCGTTATAAGAGGTAAAAGACAGACACACTTTCAAGTGACACGTTCACGTTTATAATATTAGTATGGATTTAAATTATTACACTGTATCTCAGTTTTCTTCTAAGGCAAGGTTTCCTTAGAAGAAAAGGAAGGAATAACATGGTTATTTCATGAATTTGTCCACTTTATTTGTTTGCATTATTCCTAGAGTAAAAGTCCGTGTATACTGTTTATGTGGTCTACAGTCTTGAATAATGGTAGTAAGAAGTCTGGTACATATTTTGTTCAACGATATTTCATTGTCTTAAAATATTTTGTAACTTTGTTTAAAAATTGTTTCACCTTTATCAACTGAAAATTATAGTATCTTGATGTTTTTCGTTTTAAGTATAAATATTTTCAGTTATTAGAACCTTTTTAAGAGACCGTGCTGATCGTCTAAATAAAAATAGTTTATCCGCTAAGAGTGTGGCCATATTGCTCAGTTATATTGCGTTGTGTCGTCGTTTTGGTTTTCGACGTATATGTATATGCCAATGGCCACATTGATTCGTGGTATCGATGCGTTACTTTGAAGAAACAACAGACAAAATGAAGAAGGAGAGTCAATTACTCATTTCACTATCAAGAAATAGGGGGTTTTGCTTGCTTGATTTTTTATTTTTGTTCCTTGATAACTCCGTCGTTAATGGATCTTCAAAATTGCTTTGTTATTGCAATACTAGATGACGCCCGCAACTCCGTTGCGCCAAAATTCGTTTATCACGCGGGAACCGTACATTTTTCCGGGGAAAAAAGTATCCTATGTCCTTTCCTGGGACTCAAAGTATCTCCTGCCAAAGGGGTACGAAGATTTTGGCCGACCTACTTGTCCGCCATTTTGATTTTTTTATAAATCGCGTTCACGAATAATTCTTTGAAAAATGGATAGCTAACATCAATACAAACAAAAAATAATCTTGGACAAAACCGCGTAAAGTGTCACATTTCGAAGATATGAGCTGCCAAAGTTTTACCATTGGAAATAAATATTTTAGATATTGCAACTCTAAGGCATAGTTAAACCAAGTGGTTTCTCTTCTATGAAACAGTAGCCACTCTGTAACACGCTGTTGTTAGCTATCCATTTTTCAAAGAATTATTCGTGAATGCGATTTAAAAAAAAATCAAAATGGCGGACATGTTGGTTGGCCAGGCTCCATACAAAAATCTTCATACCCATTTCAGCAAAATCGCACCAGCGGTTTGGGCGTGAAGAGGTAACAGACAGGCAGATAGAAAAACAGACAGACAGACAGACACACTTTTGCATTTATAATATTAGTATGGATAATGCGCGTCGTTGCAACACAACAGTCATACAAAGACGCGCTATTACGACAACGCAACGCATCGAAATTCGAAGCAGTGTGGCCACTGCACGCCATATCAAACTTATTTAGACGACTAATCTTAAAAAGTCCGTTAAAAGGCTTCGCTTTTATAGTTTTAATATAAGCGGTTTATCAGGTGGTCTGGTAATCTTGACGTCTAACCCGGAGTTCAAGCTTAATCCCACGTCAGCTCAGCTATCTTCGTGTGTCATTCCAGCATTACCTAGAAATACTTCAGCTTATTTATTAAATGCCGGGGTTCGCTAGGACCTCGCTTTAATTTTAACTTTTTCTTTTATATTTTAAGATGAAAGCGTCGAATGTGCTCTAATATTACTGGGAAGATTTAGATTTAATTTGACACAGATATAGCGTAGATTACAAGGAATGTGCTGATATCACTTTAATACAGGCATAATGTATCATCGAGGAAATTTTTTCCTAGGCAGATGGGGGACAAAAAATCCTAGGATTCATTTTCCTCGATGGTACAAGTCCTACTTAATTTATTGTTATAAGAAAAAGATCTTAATATCCTTAAATTTTCATGTACACTTAAAGAGCTACAAGAAAATGTAATATTGATCAGTGACGCATAATATTGTAAAACTGCTTTCATAGTTTTAGATTTATGAGAACAAGAAACAATAAAATCCGCTTTCAATTTGTGAAAACTATAATTTAAAACTCTCAAACGTACACAATACGTGTTTCTACGGTTCGTTCTGAGATTAGTGACGTCACACGAATATTTTCCTACACGACCATAAATCAACATGTATTGAAATACCTACTCGTTTCACTGATATTAAATTCTTTTGGGAGTCATATATGACAGAATTAGGACTGTTTTGAAAAACTATTCGTGTTAAAACTGCTTAATGTCAGTACACTCTAGGGTCTGACTCTTCACTTGCCAGTTGTTCGTTTTGCATAATAATTAATTTAATTATTAATTTAAGTAAGCAATAATTCGAAGAAAGAACTAACCAATAACTAAAACATAATTTTATAACACCAACGATATAATATAAATTAAACGGCTACGAAACTGGAATATTTTTAAAGTTTTAAACAGTTGTTGTCGTGTTTAAATTGTAATAAGTTAATAACTCTTTATTTTCACAATAAAATGAATATTAGGAAGGATTTTTAAGACACTCAAGTAAAATATTATGCTAGATGGTAATTATTAACATAGGTAGTATGGTACCAAATTATTGTGGCCTATTATATTGTTACTGAAGTTTTCATTGAAATAACAAAAGTAATCAGCGGGTCTCCGCTAACAAGAGGGACGGCTAACACAAGGCTAACTTTAGCATGTTTCGAAGACAAACATTCGTTTCTAATTGGATCATGATTAACTAAGGTAGACACTGCAGAGTTCTTGCTGGCTGCTTTCTGAAGAATGTCGTAACAATATACATAGGCTGCACTAAAAATATCGGGAATGGAATACTTCCACTATTCCTGTCATATTAAAATCTTTTTAATTGAAAACTCCTTGGTTTTAAAAAACGAATACCATTTATTTATTTTAAAAAAGATTCTTGTCAAGACCACACAAGTCACAAGGTCTTGTCAAACTTGTTTAGTCGTAGAGAAAATGGAATTGACTCGAGAAAATTCTAGAGCGATGATTTATTATGACTTTCGAAGTGGTTTAACACAAAAACAGTGTGTTGATCGGATGATTTCTGCATTTGGTGATGAAGCCCCATTCAAAACCACAATTTATCGCTGGTTTGCTGAATTTCAACGTGGACGTGTCAGGCTCAGTGATGATCCCCGTCAAGGTCGTCCAAAAACTGCAGTCACCCAAGAAAACGTTGATGCTGTGCGTGAGCTGGTTGAGGAAGATCGACATGTGACATACCGCGAAATTCAGGCAACTTTAGACATTGGCATAAGTTAAATACAAATAATATTGCATCAACAATTAGGTTTAAAAAAGTTGTTTTCCCGATGGATACCGCATTTGCTCTGTGAAGAGCAAAAAGCGGCTTGCGTTACTTGGTGCGTCAGAACTCTCGAAAGATTCCACGCAGGATCCTCAAATACTGTATACAACATCGTATCAGGTGACGAATCCTGGATATACGCGTATGAACCCGAAACTAAAAACCAATCACGTGTTTGGGTGTTCGAAAATGAGTTAAAGCCAACAAAAATTGTTCGTTCACGGAGTGTTGCAAAAAAATGGTGGCCACGTTTGTCTCCAAAACCGGCCATATTGCGACTATTCCTCTTAAGGGACAAAGAACGGTTAGTGCAGAATGCTATGCTAGCATTTGTTTGCCACAGGTCATACCTGAACTCCGTAAAGAGAACTGCAACCGCCGCATCATCCTCCATCACGACAATGCGAGTTATTACACCGCGCACAGAACAAAAGAGTTTTTAGAGCAGGAAAACAGAATTATTAGACCATCCGCCGTACAGCCCCGACTTAAGCCCTAATGATTTCTATACTTTCCCTTAAATAAAGAATAAATTGCGTGGTCAGAGATTTTCATCACCTGAAGAACCTGTGGACGCCTACAAAACCGCCATTTGGAGACCCCAATTTCCGAATGGAATGGTTGCTTCAATGATTGGTTCCATCGTATGGAAAAATGTGTCAAATTCCGCGGAGAATACTTCAAAAAGCAATAAACACATTTTTAAATAGTACTGTTGTGTCACCTCCTTGATTCCCGAAATTTTCACTCGTAGTGTGTAAAATGCAGAAGTAATAAAACTAATAGAGTCTAGGTTCTGTAGATCTTGTTGAGTGTCCCTTGTATAGATTTTTCAGCACGATGTATAAAATAGTGTGAGTAAATTCATGATGAGGCATTTCTCGTAAATTATTCAGCGCTGCTATTCTCACAGTAAATTCTATACAAGGAATATATAACACATTCTTTTTTATAAAATAAGGGGGCAAACGAGCAAACGGGTCACCGATGGAAAGCAACTACCGTCGCCTATGGACACTCGCAATTCAATCGTTGCCTTTTAAGAGGGAATACGCTCTCTTCCACAGAATATATATTTGTCTCTTCTTGAAAGTTTGCAGGTCGTATAGGTCCGGAAATACTGCTGGTGACAGTTCGTTCCAGAGTTTTACAGTGCGCGGCAGAAATTGCGCTCTAAAGTTATTATAGGTGTACCAGAATCTGATGGCAAAAAGTGAAAAAATTAATTGACTCTAGTCTCTAGCAATACCGGGGTAATTGAAATAAAACATTTTGATCCTTTTCTTTTAGCAGCTAATCTGTGTATTAAACATGCAATTATAAAAATTTAGCCAATGATTTAGGATATTTTTTGAAAATTTGCTGTCAAAAATTGCCTTCAGATTCTGGTAGACCTATATCATTTCTTCATGTTACAACCTTCATAGTAATTATATTATTTGACTGGGCTTTCTTAGTAACCTTTGCTTGGGTTGAAAATCAGCGTGGAAGATAGTTTGAGCTATAAATAGGGCGCGTGTCAGTGTAACAGCCACTTTGCTGAGTCAACAGTCGTCTCGTGTTGCCTAGGCCAATGACTCGTACATTTAGATGACATATTATACACTGTATTCTGTATTTACTTGATGTAGATAAGCTGGGGTTATGTGTTAACGTCTTCATCATATTATTATAACTATATTTTAATACAATGTTTGAAATCATACAAGTTTTGGTAACTCTATAACAAGAATTAAAAGCTCCAAATACTTTTCAATTACACTTTATATTGTGAAGATGAAAGTAATTTTGAAGAGTTCGGCATGGTAGTTCAGGTTACGACACGGAAATAATAAGCCTGTCATAGAAAAGGACCGCTATTCAGGAGACAAACGTTGATAAGACATTAACAACTTAGACTGCAGTCCAGTCTAAGCAAGATAAAAATATTTTCAATTTCTTTTAAAGCTACCTTGCTGAAAGCTGGGATAAGCTTTTTCCGTGTCACTCAGGATTACTCGTGTCGTCTACGAAGGTAACATTAAAACTTTCAACGCTCGCAGGTGCAAATAAATAATTGATATTTGAAATCTTTTGATAGTATTTGCGCAACAAAGCCCTGATAAAAACATGGCCCAAGAGCCAGCGACAGTCAGAACTTTGTCGATTCATAAAAGTTAAAATACGACCTCCATAGAGGTAATATCGACATTTGTGGCAGTAACTTCCCACTGACAGATACTGAGCTTTATACTTCATCGAATGCTAAGTAGACATTCAGAACTGAATACCTCCTGAAGTAACCGTTGCTGGTTCTTACCTCTATAATCTATATATCTAGGGATCATACACATACACAGGTAAACTTTCAACTTTTATAAAATGATGAAAGTCTGTTGTAGGCTCTTACACTACAGTAACACAGGGCTTACGAGTGTCGCGATTTACAGGCGAAGCGAAATGAATTTTACAAAGTTTTATCATTGTTTCGCCCTTTTCTTCAAGTTAAGGGACGGAAAAATGCTTTGTTTTCAATAGATTTATAGTTTTCAACATTGTATGGGAAATCTGGTACGCCGATAAATGAATAAGGACTCTTCATATCCAAGAAATATTTGCAAGGAGGATGCTGTAGGCTGTAGCATCTTTATTATTTTTTTTCTGTTCATTTGAAGGGTTCAAGGGGTCATTCGATTTCAGATAATTATATTTATACTAAGATGTATAATTATTGTACTTCTATTGAAGTAAACAAAACTTATAAAATATGGCAAAACCTTGCCATTATTACGTAGAGTTGATCTTCAGTATGATCATAAAGAGAAAAGTTTGTAAATTACAGCGTTACGGGTTATATAGAAAGTTTTTGTTTTCAATTATACTTTTATCAATATTCAATATACAGTTTCTGGGTAAAATAATGGCTTATTCAGATAAACCGGATAGGGTAGAGCCCCGAAGATACTTTACTTTTATCAACGGATTGAAGAGACTTTGTAGTTTCTTTTGCCTGCCTGATGTAAAGAACACAAAATTCTCTGACGTTTTAATGTAAAATTCTAACATAAGTTTTTATTATTTTCTTTTTGGTTACCACAAAGTAAGAGCGTTCTTTACAGTGCATAGAAGTAGAAAAATATGCCAATTTATGTAGACATTTTATTCCTAAGTGGAAATGCGTTGTTATTTTTTTACATAAAGTGCTATTTTATCAAAAGCGATGATAAATGTTCATTTTCCTTGTGACGTATCATACAAAATCTTTGTTTACGGTATCTGACAGACAGGGCCAGCCAGTCAGCTTTTGTTGAAAAATGTTCGTACATTTTAAGTGGACATTTACCTGAACTATTGTTATTTGTATATGAAATTTTATTTTAAAGATTTAAAGCTGTGTGGATGTATAACAATTTATCAGCTAGTTAACAGTTGCTGGTCAGTGTAGTAGTAAAATTAATTACAACAGATATTTTAGGTATAATTTACAACTTGGAATGTTTCATATCATTTTGTTTAATTTCTGATGTAGTGAAATAGCTTCAGCTCAGTTAAATTAATTATAAAACATCAATCAACAATTTAGTAGTTGTAATGTAACGTTACAGAGTCGAGCATTACATCGATGAGGGAGGAGAGCCGAGTATTACAATGCTATGGAATGCTCAAAGTCGAATTAATTATATTACATTACAGTACGCGAATGCTCATCGGTCAGAGAGGTAGTATTGTAATGTAATGCTCAAAGACGAATCTACAATGTTACATTACAGTACGCGAATGCGATGAGGAAGCACCTAAAGAGACACTGCTGAAATGTAGAGCAAGAAAATTACTGTAGAGCAAGTTTTTTTGAAATTATTGTTCGATTTATTTAAATCCAACGTCTGAGGGTGACGTGTTTATTTACTAGCACTTTCTTAATTGGCTGAAGTCAAACAGTAAACCAATCAACATCCTTCAAAAAACCCGGGCATCAATGTCGCCATTTTGGATCTGATGATGCATGGAAACGCCTCTATAACAGGGTGAATCTTTGAACAAGCTACTATTTGATTTCACTCCTAAGGGACGTGCGGCCCAAAAACACAGAAATTAATTATAACGCGAAATGTGATAAGGGTCCCGCTTGTAACTAGAAATGTATTTTTTAATTAAAAATATTTTTGGAATATATAAAATTATATATTATTGAACTCCAAGTTTACATCCTTACTTACTATAATATTTACTAATATTATAAATGCGAAAGTGTGTCTGTCTGTCTTCACGCCCAAAACACTGTAGAGATTTTGCTGGAATTTGGTTTGGATATACTTTGAGTCCCGGGAAAGAACATAGAATACTTTTTATCCTGGAAAAATTTAGTACCTACATAAAATTGTGTGATTAATCAAAACAGATTTTAGTTAATAGTTATACAAATACTGATTAGGCTTACCTTTCACTCAGTAGATGTAAATAAGGAACGAAAAAAATTACTTAAAACCGTGCTTTTCTATAATAGTGTCCCTAATGTAAGACCAGCCAAACAAACTATTTTCTGGCCTTGGTAAGAAAATAGAAATCTATATGGTATTAAAATACACATAATATGGACAAAGTTCATAAAATGTTGACATTTTATAAGAAGTTTTGTACTTCGATTCGCTATTTCAACTTCCGTTGGCATTAAGTAATGAAAAATTACTCACTTTCGCTTAATTTCATAACTCTGTATATTTCATTTATAAGGACAATATCTCGGGAAAAGGCGGTTTCATAAAATTTTGATTAACATTAAGTTTATTTGGGCCGAAATTACATCCCTTTTTGAATTGAAGTAAATCTCAGTACAAATTAATAATATTAAAAACATATAATCACCAGAAATCAATTTTGAATCTACCTATTGATTTAAAATCTATTAGTTTTTCTATTAATAATCTTGTTAAAGTTTAATATCTTGTTTTGTATGTTTGTTATTAGTCGTAATATTATCTTAAATAATTATATTTAAGAAAATTTCCGCATGTTTCTTACTAACTAAAAGTTTAATGAAAAAGTAATGTAGTAATGGCATATTGATAACATAATACTTTTGCACAATGAAATCATATGTATGCCAAGTGATGCATCTATTTTCATAACATATTTAGAAGAAAGCACATTTGAAACTACCACTGTCTAGAGTCAAGTCTAGACACAACTAGAAATATTTATTACAAATACAATATTTCTAGCTAATGTTTTGTTGATGCCAAGACTTGGTGATCAATACTTAAAAACTTGAAGTTACTTGAAAATGAATAATTCTGTTTTAAATTATTTATTGTAAAAGTCGAAACATTAGATATGTTTTTAATACGTATTTGTAAGAAAAGAAGGTATAACTATAGAATTAATAAACTAAGGATGACTAAGATAAGTTTAGTTTAAGAAAAAAAAAATTATACTGTACCGAAGTATGAACACAAAGAAAACATCCATTATTATCTCGTTTAAAGTTCGCCAAAAAAATTGAAGTTTTTGTTCGACTCAATTTTATTTAGTATCGAAAAACTGGCCTAAGTTGTCTAGGACTTTAAAGGACACATGATAATCTAGGTATCATATTTACAAAAAAAACTTTATCTTTAGTCTTTTTAATGAGGCATTGAAATTACTTTGCCGAAGTAAAGCTCACGACTTAAGTGCTAAAAGCAAACATAACGACTGCTGGTTTTTAATATATTAAATTACGGTACGCCTACATACTTAGCGTATGTTTGCAAGAAAAATGTTAAAGAAAATTTATCGCCATAACCGATAAATATATTTGCAGAAAACACCAAAAACTGGTTATGATTATACAAACTGCGTAGAGTCTGTAATGTGTTGAAACATTTTTTATAAAGTTAATATTTATTAGCAAACAGCAATTACGCAAAGCTCAGAGCAGAGGGTGCCACTAGCGTATACACATACAGTAAGTAAACAATTCTACTAAAATCCGACATGTTGCTCACGTCATATATTAGAATACTAGAGACCCGCCCCGGCGTCGCACAGGTATAAATTAATATATTATAGCCACTGAAAAATGATTAAAATCGATAGCCTATAATCCTTAACGTGATCTACTTCTTATCTGTGCCAAATAACATAAAAATTGCTCCAATACTTCGCCACTCGCGAGATAAGCCCTTTCAAATAATTTCCCCCTTTTTTTTCACATTCTCCTATTAATCTTAGCGTGATAAAATATAACTTATAGCTTTCCTTAATAAATGGGCTATCTAACACTGAAATAATTTTTCTTATCGGACCAGTAGTTCCTGAGATTAGCGCGTTCAAGTTAGTCCTTTCAAATAATTTTCCCCGTTTTTTCCACATTTTCCTCTATTTCTTCGCTCCTATTAGTCTAAGCGTGATAAAATATAGCCTTCCTCAATAAATGGGCTATCTAATCATCAAAATACGTTACGTAGTTTTAAAGAAAGGGACATGAGGGAAAAAAGCGACTTTGTTTTATAATATTATGTAGTGATATAGAATTGACAGAAACGTTCTGAAGCGACAATACAAAACTATAACATCCATACTTTAATATTATAAATGCGAAAGTGTGTCTGTCTGTCTGTTACCTCTTCACGCCCAAACCACTGAACCGATTTGGCTGAAATTTGGTATGGATATGCTTTGAGTCCCGGGAAAGGACATAGGATACTTTTTATCCCGAAAAAATGTACGGACCCGCTCGATAAAAGAATTTTGGCGCAACGGAGTTGCGAGCGTCATCTAGTTTTGTTCTAATATATTCTTAATGAATACTTGTTTTTTGCTAGTCGTAGTAAACTATAGTTAAAGTAAACAAAATATTATGAAATGAAACGAAAATTTTATTTAACCATGTAACATCTAAGACTTATTAGTAAATTCTTAAAAATTATAATAATCTTTCACATAATTAATATGGAATATTACACTATTGTAATTAGGTAATTATTAATCAAAATATCAATTCTAAAATAAAAAATAAATATTTTTACACAAAATCTAGTTAATGAATTAAAAAGAAAATTTAAATATTTCCATTAACATTAAAATGTCTGGCACGATTTGAAACGACTTCGTAAACTAATTCGATTCGTCTTAATAATTTCCATTTTCGCTTAAATAATTATGTTTGAAGTTAATCGAAATATGATTAATGTGTCAAGTTCATAATTAGAAATAACTCCGTTGCGCCAATATTCTTTTATCGGGCGGGAACCGTACATTTTTTCCGGGATAAAAAGTATCCCCATACCAAATTTCAACAAAATCGGTTGAGAGGTTTGGGCGTGAAGAAGTAACAGACAGATAGATAGACATACACGCTTTCGTATTTATAATAATAAATAGTATGGATGCGACCTGCCTACTTTGGTCCAAGATGGACAAATTCAGTGTCAACGTGTAGAGGTGTATTTACGTCAATGATTGTCCATCACCGATGTCGATTGTATGGCAATAGTGGTTATCCATCATGCCACTGTTCTGTATAACAATAATTACTTCTAAGTATAGCATCGTCTGAAATATATTTCTTCGTATATAGCTCTTTTGTATTAAATATCTGTCCATTTGTAATAGGGTGAGGAATTCGGACTCATCCGAAATTATTCTCGTAGACAATAGAATTAATATACTTAGCTATCTTATCTTATATATAAAATTCTCGTGTCACAATGTTAGTCCACGAACTCCTCCGAAACGGCTTTACTGATTTTTACCAAATTTTATATGCATATTCAGTAGGTCTGAAAATCGGCTACTGGGTACTTTATATATTGATAAGTGCATTTGTTGAATAAATAGTAGTAAATTATTACAACCTAAGACTGACGGCGACCATTGTTTGTACGACGGGATAGCCATCGACGTTGCCATGGTGACATACTTATTTAGTCACTTCAATAAAATAATATGGCAAACATATTATGGCAAAGCAACGTTTGCCGGGACAGCTAGTCTTATATATAAAATTCTCGTGGAGTCGTGTCACAATGTTAGTCCGCGAACTCCTCCGAAACGGCTTTACTGATTTTTACCAAATTTTATATGCATATTCAGTGGGTCTGAGAATCGGCTACTAGGTACTTTATATATTGATAAGTGCATTTGTTGAATAAATAATAGTAAATTATTACAACCTGAGACTGACGTATGACGGCGACAATTGTTTGTGCGACGGGATAGCGATCGACGTTGCCATGGTCACTTCAATAAAATAATATGGGCGAAATACTTTATATTATGGCAAAGCAACGTTTGCCGGGACAGCTAGTACCTATATAAAATTCTCGTGTCACAATGTTAGGCCGCGTACTCCTCCGAAACGGCTTTACTGATTTTAACCAAATTTTATATGCATATTCAGTGGGTCTGAGAATCGGCTACTGGGTACTTATTATATTGATAGGTACATTTGTTGCAATAGTAAATTAATACAACTCGAGACTGACGACGACCTGTGTTTGCGCGACGCGGGTCACGGGATAGCGATGGACGTTGCCATGGTGACATACCTACTTATTTAGTCACTTCAATAAAATAATACAGGTGATATACTTTATAATATGGCAAAGAAACGTTTGCCGGGACAGCTAGTATACAATATACAATATATTTCCTCAAGCAGATCTTGAATTTAAGAATGCTAGATAATCGCAACTCTGCTGCGCCAAAATTCGTTTATAGCGCATATATTAAAAACTTATGTAAACTATGTTTGTCTATATTATATCTATAACACATCCAAATGGAGGTAGCGCTTAGTGTAAAGAGGTACCTATCAGATAGACAGAAGAATAGATAGATGAGTAGACTTTGCATTCCAGAAACTAAATGTTTTACAAACTGTGTAGTGTGCAGTAATTTTAGTTAAAATTTACGTTTGTTTAGTTAGCCGCATTATAAGACTTAGTTAGTGCTAGTACTAGTAATTATAGTCCATACTAATTTAAAAATGCGAAAATGTGTTTGTCTGTAGCTGTTACCTCTTCACGCCCAAATCACTGTACCGAAATACTTTGAGTCCTGGGAAGGGATACAGGATATTTTTAATTCGCAAAAATGTACGATTCGCTTGCGATAAACGAACTTTGGTGCGCGATAAAAAAAATAAAAGTATTTTTAAGATTTTAACGTAGATTTTAACAAAATATTATCGCGGTGTACAATATTATATCCTTTTCCACTCTCATTTAAATAACAGAAGAATATTCAAGGTAAAGCGAAATACACACAATCCTTTCCCAACAAAGTTGTACGGCAATAAAAGTTTTATTATAATTGGCATAAGAGCCTAATTCGAGTTAAGCCGCTGTTAAACAGCCCGGTGTTTCGTGGCTTTACTGTAATTTGGGAAATTATGCAAAGTTTCATCTTTTCACCTGGCTAAGTGATGATGAAACACGTGCCAATTTACTATAGCATGATTACTGTAGAAATGCGAAAGAAATACTGACAGACTTTAGGGACAAAATGACGGATAGAGAATCTGTCATTTCTCAATCTGTGGCTTCGTATTCTGTAGAAAAAACCCTTAAGTAACGCTTAGCATTCCAAAATATATTTAAATTATAAAATAATCACAAATATCTTGGACATCTTTTATATTAAGTGCTTTGTTTGAAAGATATTATTATTTTTTAACAAAAATTGAACCCGACTTCCAAGGTAAAAACAATATTCTTAAAATGATCTAAAAAGTATAAAATAATTCTTATTCTAGATTAATAGTGCCTTTTTCTAAATTCGACTAAATCTCAACAAATTCTGTATTCAATTTTCATTCGTTTGAAGTCGGTACCAGCCTAGAACTGAGATACTTGACGTCGAACTTAGCCAGTACCGACTTTAAAAGAATGAAAATTGAGTACAGAATTCGTTGAGATTTAGTCGAATTTAGAAAAAGGCACTATTAATCTAGAATAAGAATTATTTTATACTTTTTAGATCATTTTAGAATATTGTTTTTACCTTGGAAGTCGGGTTCAATTTTTGTTAAAAAATAATAATTTCACTCTTTTTAGTTATATTCAAGAGAAGGCTTTATGCGTAGATAACCAATACAAATATTAACTATCCATATTAAATTACTGTAATCGAAATTGTGGTAAATGCTTGCAGTTATCCAAGCGATGCTGCAATTTCCAAACTTTTATCTTTAAAGGTTCAGGAGTTCTGTTCAGTGCCTTTGGACCAAGAGACACCTTCGTATGAAATTTCTCTTATTCGTAACATATGTTTAAGTTTCTAGAAACAATATTTTAACCACTATCAGTGTTTTGATAAATTTCAAGGATTTCCCTCGATTGCTCATAGATCCCATCATTAGTTCACCACTTTCATAATTGTTATATCTACCAAATTAAGATATTTTTGTATAGGAATACAAAATCACAAGAATTTTTAAAATCGGTCCACAAACAGCGAAATAATCATCAAAAACACCTGCTTCGATGCAAAATATCACGAAAAGTACCAATAATTGGGTCATAATGTGATGACCCATAGTATAATTATGGTTGTGATGATGATGATCAATCAAATTGATGTGTTGGCTTATGATTTCAGTTGTTCAAACAACGCCGAAATCCCCGAACCTGTATCTATAAGGATTCAAAAGTTCTGTTCGGTACCTTATAGGGTATAACCTGGTGCAAAGTTTTACTTTTTGGTAGTATCTATCTCGTACGCTTCTGAAAAAATCCAAATTTCAAGGAGTCCCCTTGATTCCTCATGGATCTCATCATCAGATCCCCATTTTTGTGAACATGGTACCAAATTCGGATTCAACCCTGTATAACGACAAAAGAATAATGAAAATCGGTCCACGAACGGCGAAGTTATGGTTGAACATACAATATATATATATATATATATATATATATATATATATATATATATATATATATATATACAGACGAACATATAACCTCCTCCTTTTTGGAAGTCGGTTAAAAATATGATATTTTCAGGTTAGTTTGCTAATATTCTAGCACATAACATAGTCTAACAACTACAGCCCGAACTATTTGCTTCACAGGTAATTTAATATAACCACTATGTAAACTAGACAAGGTATTTCTGAATTCTAGGAACGTCCATCAAAATTTAACACCCAACTTCAATAAACTTCAACTAAAATTAATACAAAACTCGACAAACTTATACAGTTTAAGCCGGAAGACAAAAAGGATTATACAATTTATTAAAGTTATATTTCACGCTTCATTGTTTTGAGTCCTTTGTAAAACTTCGCGAGGTGTGCTCGGAATTAATGCCTTATTTAAATTTATAAGACTCGCGACAATATGCAAAAATATAACCTGGTTATTCCTGCGGGAGGCAAGTAGCAATAAATACAAGTTTTAGTAACAAATTATTATAATAATAAAACCAATAATTAGAAACTACATGGGCATTTTTGATGAGCAAACTGCACAAACATGCGGAGAAGAATAATAATTATACAGTATACATACATTCCGCTAGAAACTAATTTTACGCAGGCAGAGCCGCGTCCAAATTTGAAACCATATTGCTAATCATGTGATATACTTATACTACTTAGATATTAGCGAAAATTAGCAGTATTTTGCAGTTTACAGGTTTAGAAATTAAATTAGAATTAGCTAAATCCTCAGACAGAATGCTAAATGTCTGCAGCAAATAATTTAATGCTGCTTCGTTTCGAATCGTTACCGTTCGAATCCCAGTCCCAGAGCTCTGTAATCTCTATTATCAGGTTAAAATTAAATCTGGGATTGAAACTGATTTCTTGGAAATCAAGAACAGCTAAATTACAATGCATTGTTGATCTTTGTAAAGAAATAAGTTTTTGAAACTAAATTGCATTGTAACTATACAAAATCTTCACTTTTTTATAATTTCTTCCGTGCCTTTAAAAGCTTTTTAGATTATTTTTCACCGCATTTTTGCTTAAACAATATTTTACCACACACTGGTATTATTATGAATAAATGGGACGAATTTTTTCAAGAATCTCAAATGAGTTGATTATTATTCAGAGAAGCGTCAATTTTCAAGTATCGTGTACATTTTCTTTCATATGCAAATTATGGAAATCAAGCCAATTTATTTTCAGACATTTTATTAGAACTTTGGCAGCTTTATAATATAATAAAGTGTGGGTAGCCAATTATTTGCTGCTTTTACAGTGAACTCTTATATATTTTGAAGTTGGTAATCCTAATTCCTAACCAAACATTACAAAGTCAGCTATATCCTACGAATAATAAACAGTAGCCATATCCCATTCAACGACTTCACTATAATATGATGTTCAGTCAAGACGTTGAACAGTTTAAATGATTTCATTCAATGAACGCGCTAGTCATTCCATCAAATAGCAGATTAAACCAAATGACTGCGACATAATATACTGACTTTAAAGTAAGTAAATAGCAATATCATTTTCTGTACACTCCGTATAAACTGAACATCCTTTTATTAGTTACTAGCGACCGGTATAAAATATACTATAGCCACTGAAAAAATAATTAAAATCGATAGCCTATGATCCTTCACGTGGTCTACTTCTTATCTGTGCCAAATAACATAAAAATTGCTCCATTAGTTCACGAGATAAGCCCTTTCAAATAATTTCCCCCGTTTTTTCTACATTCTCCTATTAGTTTTAGCGTGATAAAATATAGCCTATAGCCTTCCTCAATAATTGGGCTATCTAATACTGAAATAATTTTTCAAATCGGACCAGTAGTTCCTTAGATTAGCGCGTTCAAGTTAGCCCTTTCAAATTATTTTCCCCGTTTTTCCACATTTTCCTCTATTTCTTCGCTCTTATTAGTCTTAGCGTGATAAAATATAGCCTTATATAGCCTTCCACTGAAAGAATCATCAAAAATCTGCGTAGTTTTAAAGATTAAAGGGAACAAAGGGACATGAGGGAAAAAAGCGACTTTGTTTTATAATATGTATAGATATAGATAGTTGTACTTATATAATGTAATTGCAAGTGCGAGCTGACACGAGCAGTCTGCATAGTCCACGTGTCTGCCCCATGCATCTGTTTATAGTAACCCCATGGGAGTTAGTTAAGCTGGACATACACGAGCCATGTTATACATAAATAAGGATGTGAGTGGAAGAACCAGATAACTAACATTTTTTAACATATGACGTAATTTCAAACATTGTAATTTGCCTACTTAATCAACTGGCATTATATATGTCTGGCTCCACATAAAATCCTCCATTTATGCAAAAAAAACTGCTATTTTTTAAGTGTTCTTCTACTCACGTCTTCAAATGTGAATAAAAACTGGAAGATGGGATTGTCATTAAAATACTGAGACGAGAGAAAAACATTAGCTATGTCCACATTATGCGCTTTCGTCTTCAATTTTCGTCATCTTCAATAATTGAATGCGTCAAAGAACGCAACGCCAACTGTCATTTTTAATAACAAAGCGAAAGTTTTTGCGGTCAGAGGGCATGCGTCGCGACTCGCGGGCATGCCTCACGTTCGCTGTTGACTGCGCTATAACGCATGCCCTTGACGAACAGAAAAACGCACAGTGTGGACAAAGCTAATGGGCAATACGGGACTCGGGAGTGCCGGAAGAATTGAAAACGAAACAGCATATTATCGCCGGTCGGTAGAGAGATAAGGGGGATAATATTATGACGTATTACCTACTAGTTGTCCCGGTGAACTTCGCGTCACTTTAAAACCTTCTCTGGGCTTCTACGAATATTTTAAGACTAAAATCAGCCCAATCCGTTCAGCCGTTTTCGAGTTTTAGCGCGACTAACACATTCGAATATCCATTTTTATATATATAGATAGATAGATTATGACGTTATACCCAATATTGCGCCATCTTTTTCCTGCCGTTTTTTCGAAACAAAAACGAGCCGGAATTCAGCAAATATACTTACAGACAAATAAATCTATACATATAATAAAATCGTAAAAAGTCAATTCTGTACATTGAATATTTTTGAAAAATAATACTTGGGACGTAATCTACAATCGATATGGAAGCCAAAAATATAGTTTTTAGAATTTTTGTCTGTTTGTCTGTTTGTCTGTATGTATGTCCGGGATAAACTCAGAAAGCACTGGATGGATTTACTTCCAATTTTGCACGAATATTACTTAGAGGTCGGGTCAACACATAGGCCATAAATTTTAACGATATCACCTAGGGTGGGGGGAGGGGCTCAATTTTCCATATTTTTAGTTTTTTGCTTATATCGCTAAAACGGCGCGTCGTAGAAAAAAAAGGCCAGCATGTAATGAAAGTTCATAAAATTTCCTACAAATTTGTCTTTTACACTTTGTATCTATCTCCACTCCTTGCCTTACTACGAGCTTTTATCTATCTTATCTTCACCGATTTCGAGTGTGGTTTGATTATACTTTTTTAAGAACGAAGTGTAAAACTAAATTAAACATATGGTTTTCGAGTGTCATTTAATTTGGTTCTGTTGCTTATAACCACATTGTGTCGTGGCGTTTGTATTGCGTCTTATTTCTCCTTTTTAGGAAAAAACTAAGTCAATATAGCCTTCCACTGAAAGAATCATCAAAAATCTGCGTAGTTTTCATATAATCATCATATAATGAAATCGTAGGAAAGTCAATTCTGTACATGGAATACTTTTAAAAAATAATACTTGGGGCGTGATCTACTATGCTATGGAATACTTTTGAAAAATAATACTTGGGGCGTGATCTACTATGCTAACGCGAACGAAGTCGCGGGCACCAGCTAGTAAAAAATAAATAAAACAACAGAGGAATGATCATCCGATTTTGAATTTAATATTAAATGTCAAATGTATGGGATGGGAGCTGTCAAAAACCTATCCCACAGAATATGTAGAATTAGTTTCAATTATCTCACAAGTTAAATTATCTCCATACAAGATTTAATCGAATGAATAATTTATAAATCCCCGTATTTCGAATGAATATTCTATTCATATTAATATACTATAATGCGTTTAAATATTTATTTTAAAAATGTTTTCGTGTTTGTCACACCTAGATTGAAGTTTAAAAAACTAGCAATATGGAAATTCGGTCATCGAAATACGTTTGAAATTTTATCGTATAAATATTTTTCTTTTTCACTCTGAAAAAGTCTCGGCTCAAATTGGAACGCCAATATTTTTTTATAATATCGTTTTTATGTAGTATTACGTAATTTTAAAAACGTGTGAGATCTCTTTTGTTAAAAAATTTAAGCTTAACCTTAAAATGGTTAAATATGAAAGTTCAACCCTCCGCCTTGTTTTAAAAGGGTTAAAAAGTTTTCAGAAAACAGACTATTTGATTGGCCGAGAGCGCTGTCTCGGCACTGTCTCGCCACTCTACTTGATAGGTGTAATATTTTTTATGAAATAAGGGGGGCAAACGAACAAACGGGTCACCTGATGGAAAGCAACTTCCGTCGCCCATGGACACTCGCAGCATCAGAGGAGCTGCAAGTGCGTTGCCGGCCTTTTAAGAGGGAATATGGTAATAGGGGAGAGTAGGGATGGGAAGGGAATGGAATAGGGGAGGGTAGGGAAGGGAATAGGGTAAGGATTGGACCTCCGGTAAACTCACCGACTCGGTGAAACACAGCGCAAGCGCTGTTTCACGCCGGTTTTCTGTGAGAACGTGGTATTTCTTCGGTCGCACCGGCCCATTCGTGCCGAAGCATGGCTTTCCCACGTACATCGTAACCAGGCTTTAAAGTCCACGTAATCAGGCTTTAAGGGTTAAAGAAACCAAAAACAATGTTCAACTCCTACTATTTTACATAATGAAAGCATAAAAAACTCAAAAAAACCGGCCAAGTGCGTGTCGTGCCACGTGCAATATAGGGTTCCGTAGTACCGCTAGTTTTTGATAAGTAAATAATTTTTGTATAGTTAATGAATGTACATTTATAATTACGTGTTTTACACTACTAATAACATCATCTCAGTTACTTTCAAAGGAATTTGAACGAAAAATTCCTTTATACTTCGCCGAATACATTTTTTTAGTTGATCGAATATTACTCAATAATTTATGAAGTCTTCTTAGCCGTGATAGTTTTCCTTTTAAATTCAGCATATTTCCTACTACCGTGAATTTTTTCATATTTCCAGAAGCAACCGTTTAAAAGAACTACTACTACTACTACCGTACTGGTAGAAGGGGGGGACACTAAACTCTAACGATTTTTTCCACTTTAAAACTTAATATTTTACAAACGGATCCCTAAATCGGAAAATGATCAATGAATACACATAATATTAAAAAAAACCGGCCAAGTGCGAGTTGGACTCGCCCATGAAGGGTTCCGCAGCAGCAATAAGGTTTATTTTTATGAAATTAAGTGGTTTTTGATTTATTTTCATAATCCAGTTGATATAATGAAAGTTAAATTAAGGTTTACCATTTATGACGTATAAAAAAAACTACCGGCTAGATCTCGTTCAAACCAATTTTTGTTGGTAATTTTTGTAGTAATGTACATCGTATATATTTTTTAGACTTATCATGCCCCTACTTTAGAAGTTAGAGGGGAGGACACACATTTTACCACTTAGGAAGAGTCTCTCTCGCAAACTATTCAGGTTAGAAAAAAATTATATTAGAAACCTAAATATAATTTTTAAAGGCCTATCCACAAATACTCCACACGCATAGGTTAGATGAAAAAAAAAAATTCTGACAGACAGACAGACGGACAGACAGACGGACGGACAGACCGAAACTATAAGGGTTCCTTGTTGACTACGGAACCCTAAAAAAGCCGCAAATAACTTAACAAGGTCTTTATCTTATACATATAGGAGTTTACAGGAGTTTTTTACCTGATACATTCTCTCTAACTTATCATAAATGTTTTTATTCGTAAGGATAAGTCTAGTATCAGGAATAAAATTTTATCGATGTTTTATCACACACAGCACATTTAACAAAGAGACGAGCATGACAAAACCAGTCCCGCTGTAACTCGTGTCGCGTTCTAAGTGTGTATTGAGTGAAAATAATATCGTTGGCGACGCCCGATATAATAGAACTCAGATATCGATAGCAAATGTACTAAAAATTATGTTCTTACACGAGTCATTTGAAACAGTCTACGTAAAACCAAAAATGTTAAATAATTATACTAGTTTGTCTGCTCTTGTAGTACTCTTTATATTGTAATAATTGTCTTGTGTGTACTAAAAATTATTTTTTTCTTTCTTTTTTCCTTTCTTAAGAGCAGAAGCAATTGCAAATTGCTTCTGTTTGTGTTTTTAAAATATCATTAATATTTTAGATAAGAAAGTGCGTCTGTCTACCTGTCTATAGCCTCTTTATGCCTAATATAAACGTGGGATAAACGGTATAAAATATCTTGTTGATATTTTTGAAATTAAATTATTTTTGATATTTGGTGACGCGTGTTTCAATGCATTTTTCGGCATGGGTTACTTTGATTCAATTTCAAAATTCCTAATTATAGACCACGGAGTTTATTTTTGATTTATGGGGGCGGAATTTTTCACCCCGGTAAAGTGGAGCCGATGGTCTCGATATTCGACCCTCCTGTTTACTATTAATTAATTTTCCGACGACCTTCGATATAAAGCTATCGTTTTCTTTACCAACATTCAAAAAATTACCAAAAAAAAATGTTATCAAATCGTCTAGCAATGTATCAAAGTTTGAAAACAAGTAAAAAACTGTAAACATTTAAAGAAAGTTTTAATAGGAGAAGAAGATATATCCCTTACATGAAATTGTTTGGAGGCGAGTAAAAATCAAAACATTTTCAAATCATTACATACGACGTAAAATCATCTAACATTATTCAAATAAATAATAAAGAACATAAAAATATCGGTCTTTAATCTTTATCATAAACGCCTAAAACTGACTAATTTAAAGATGACTCTCATAGCATTCCAAATAAAATGTAGTGTGTAAGAAGCTTTAGAAAGCTATAACTTTAAATAATACGAAAGCTTACAATTGTTTATGTTACACCTGTATTACAATAGACTCGACCTAAGAGGTCTATAATATATCTCATGGTAAAGCGTAAACGCTGAAATATTATAAATAGGAGTTAAAGTAGTACCTTCATAGTAGGGAATGTGTTAAATAAAGTTATACTAAACTGTACGTTAAGTAGAAAGTTATAACAAAGTTCAAGCATTATAAGTACACATTTTACAATAGTATTTAGGGGGTTTTCAACCAGTATTATAATTAACAATTTATGTAAATATAACTTAAGAATATTCCTAATTCTGGACTAAGTACTAAACTGTACGTTAAACAGAAAGTTATAACAAAGCTCAAGCATTATAAATACACATTTTACAAAAGTATTTAGGGGATTTCCAACCAGTATTATATTTAACAATTTATGTAATTTAAAGAACTATATCCCCCTTAATAAAAGTATTATTACTAATTCTGTACCTAACCTTTTAAAATTAAAACTCATTCTAAAAGGTCTGCTTGGCTTTTTCTAGTTAATCTGAAATATAATACGACAGATAAAGACATCGGACTCTGAATAATTACAAGCTGTGTATAACCTTTGTTAGTAAGCGAGTAGAGTAATAACTTATAAGAAACAGTTTCACTTGGCAAGGTTTCTAATACAAAATTGATGGATAGACCATTCACTTTACTTGTAAACTTTACTAGTAAACATGTTATCTATGAAACATGAAATATGGTTGTTAATTTCTCATGTGTGTATTTATTATTTCCCAATAAATTGACTTTTGTAGTATTTCAGACATTTTATACGCCTAACTCAATAGCTTGAACATTGTTTCCAAAGTTTCATTTGTTAGCAATCAGAATGTAATTTAAGTTTGGTATTATAGATAGTAAACAATGAGTAAGAGTTTTCTTATTCTCGAATTAACTTGGAGAAACTCTGCAAGAAAAGCGATCTCTATATTATATAGGTGAGATATAGGAATTTTTACCCGAGTGTGTCAAAAAACGCTTAAGGCCCTATAGACCCGAAAATTAGCAGGTCTGTCAGTACGAATATCGACGTAAAGGACATTAAAATAACATTCATATCAGCGCGCCTTGTACAGTGGCGGTTACGACGCTCGCCGCGTACTTGATAGAGCGAAATAGGAGAAAAAAACCCTTTTTCTTTGATAATTAAACCAAAATGCAAAATGTAACCACAAATTATTCTTCTTTCAGTTATGAGCTTTTCGTAGATATGATTTTTGAAAGTAAAACTATCATAAGCTTCATGAAAAATAAGAAAAATATCACAAAATATTCCAATTTAGCCTCCTCTTCGGAGTTATTTTTGATCGATAGAAGTTTTCAATATTATGTTTCGAACCACAAATTGTGAAAGTACATTAAGTAAACAACAATGTGTATATTTTTTGGCTTTTAAAAGTCACTATTTGTTTGTTTATTATTGATTCAAAGTCATGTAAAATTGGGTCTATAGGCCTTAAATAGCTAAACCGATTCTGATAAAATTTGATATTAAGATAAAGTATCTTAGTATCAAATTTTATCAGAATCGGCTTAGCTATTTATTGTTTAGCGATCCCTATATTATATAAAAGAGTAATTTTTACCCGAGTGTGTCAAAAAATGTTTGTTAAGTCTTCACGCTTAAATAGCTAAGCCCATTCTGATAAAATTTGATAAACATAATTTAAGTTCCTACCTTGAAAGAACATACCTAGGAACATTTCGAAAAAATGTACGGTTCCCACATGACAACTAAATTTCGACGCAAGAAAGTTGCAGGCAACGTCTAGAACTTGCGAACAGTGGTTCAGGCTTCATTTTCAGAAATCGTTAGAATATTTCCATGCATAGGACAACATATCATAATATTCCTATTCGTGAAATATCAAAAGAACAACACGTATTTATGTGCAAATGTACAAAATGTATTCAAAATGTATTCAGAACGAGCGCAAACCACATTCGATGCAACTTTGATTTTCCGCAAGTTTCCCAAATAGGATTCGCGTGGAACGAGTTTATTGAAAAGTCTTTTGTATTTTGTGAACCAATGTTTTACAATGTCCTGAAAATGAGTGTCTAATCAGATTCCATTATAAAAAGAGAAGAGTTGTTTGATTGCATTGGGATCATTTGGGTAAGAACAAACCTGCTTTTACAGAGGGCGAAAATTTGTTTCAATATTTTTTTATATTTCTATAAAAACATGAATGAAATAAACAGTAATAAATATTGACTATTCTGTGCTGCAATTCCCATTTCTGTAAATTCTTAACACTCAAAGCCCTAAAGGACCTAATACCTTGAAACCTGGACTTCGTTTTGAACCCATCAAGCGCCATAATTAAGGACACCGGTGACCGCGACAATATAATAACAATAGATCAAACTCGATCGAAGGATTAAGCCTGTGGCGTATTTATAACCTAAAATAGCTTAACGAAATGTCACTGCTTATAAAGTATTATAATTATAATGATTACAGATTATAATATCACAGCAGAGTAAGTCAGTTGTGTCTGTATAATTAAACTATCATATTATAATATTATATACTTTACTTTCATACTGCATCGTTTTACAAAAACTTTTGTGCACGTTTGTTATCAGGGCCCCCGTAAGGGCTACTGGCGACTGTGTGCAAAAAAAGGATTTTGGCACCCCTTTAGGGTGTTAGCTATTTTGGGTCCTTGGTTTTGGCGCCCCTAAAGGATGGCGCTCGTGTGCATTGCACACATTGCACATATGGTAGCGGGGCCCTGTTTGTTATTTGGGTGGTCTAGGAATATAGTCTGCCCATACATTTAGAATGAGAATATCTGGCTGTCTATATATTATACTCACTCCACTCTAAAACTGCTGAAGTTGTTTCAATATAATTTCGTGTACATTTAATTCCAGTCCCGGAAAAGATCATGGAAGAGTACCGATCTTATTCTTATTATCTTCCCGAAAAATGTACGGGTCTGCGCTATACCAAATTTCCGCCTTTAAACTTGCGGGCAGTAATATCTATTCCAGCGACCACATAGTGCTCGCTGATCTATTCTCATGAAACTTATTTATAATGTGACAATATCGCACTGAATTTCATGAAAATTTTGTACATGAAATATTCATTGTGAATTTTAAAATTTCCATATAGAGCATAATGCGACTTGCCAATTTCTGGGTGAAAGTGGCCAGGGTATTGGTTATCGCACCGCGCCGGGGAAATTGATTGATTCACTAAGTCACATTCAAAATGTTACTATTTCCTTACGGTAAGGAACAACTGAGTAGCCGCTCATAGCAAATCAGTTGCAAAATATTAATTTCTTAGACTGTACCAGACAATTAGATTACCTAAAGATTTAATGAACCCCTTAATTTTTTTATGAAAAATTAAAAAATGTACTGCTATCTACTAAAATCTGCCGTTTTGAATTCCTTAAAACGACTTAAAAATTTGGCATAAGTTTTTACTTATTAAATCCTTTTTTAGTCAAAACAATACGTAAATAAATTATTTATCACATAACAACACTGTGTGTCCAATTGTAATATTTATTTTGGATCTTATGATAACAAAAGTCCTAAGAAAACACATGCTTAATTTTCACATTGAAAATTGTTGTAATGAAAGCTTTACGTAAAATTTTACATCGATTTTTTTGATAGAAAGTAACGTTATTTATAAAATTCTTCTTTGTTGTTTGTTTTTGTTGCTCCACCTCCAAAACAGCTGAGCCGATTTTGTTAAAATTTAGTTATTCTATTTTTCGTTGAATAAAACATACGTTCAATAGATTAATGTAACGACCTCATTATTACTAATTTTTAGAGATGTGCCGACTAGTCGCCGACTAGTCGGTAATCGGTATCTGGCCACTTTTGTAGTCGGCGACTAGTCGGCGAATAGTCCGCAAAAAGGGCCGACTATCCGGCCTATTTATTTTTTAGTTTTTGCTATAATTATTGAAATTACATTATAGAAAAACCTTGATAATTTGTTATTCATCACACTTCACACTTCGTAAGTCTTACTAAATACTACTAAATTAAGTGTTTCTGAAATTCCTTGCTAGTTACTAGTAAAGAAATATTTTTTATAAGTATAGTTTTTAACAACAAATTAGGTATGTATTATTAGATCAAGATTGCATATTGAAATAATATTTCCTCAAAACTATTAATTGTAATTTGTATCATAAAGAAGTGATGTACGCGAAGTAAGCATAA
The DNA here is from genome assembly GCA_905333045.1 of Lysandra bellargus. Classification (NCBI taxonomy): domain Eukaryota; kingdom Metazoa; phylum Arthropoda; class Insecta; order Lepidoptera; family Lycaenidae; genus Lysandra; species Lysandra bellargus. Next base: position 4,128,871 of record HG995353.1, read on the forward strand.
CACGATCCGACGCCTTCGCAGGCGGCGTGTGTGACTTACCCACGAATCAGCAGTAAAAAAAGTATTACAGAAACATCCGAAACCATGATCGGCTTGGCCGACTAGTCGACCGATTAGTCGGCTGCAGAAAGGTCGGCCAAAGTCATGATTGGCACATCTCTGTAATTTTGCACTAAACTTTAGATGGCACACTTTTCTACTTTTACTATTAATACTTAGAAATATATTTTAGTGACATGATCATGACATCATGGTCCACAACATGTCCAATTATGATGTCCCACTTTATGGGCTATTCCGCGATATAGCCCTAAATGTTGTAAAGGAATTCACCATAACGTGGTGATGACAAAAAATTGGGACTTGATCAATCCATATTATGCTTACTTTCATACTAATATTATAAATGCCAAAGTGTGTCTCTCTGTCTGTTACCACGCCCAAACCGCTGAACCGATTTTGCTAAAATTTGGTATAGAGATACTTTAAGTCCCGGGAAAGGACATAGGATACTTTTTACAACGGAAAATGAACGGTTTCCTACAGGATTATCGCTGCAATTATTTTAACTGAATTTCATTTTGTACGGGTTTCGCTAAATTTCTCGTTCTATGAAGTGTTCAATATTAATTTAATTGTATGGCTTTTGCGAATTGAAAATGCAATTCCTGTGATTGCGGAAGTATTCTTGTTCTTCAAATAAAAGAAGAAATGGAATAAGAAAATATTGTTTTTGGATAATTTTGTGTCCAAAAATCTCTATCTTATGTTGAAAAGTGGGCTGAAAATTTGAGTCGTTTACGTGTTGTTTTTTAAATTGAATAGAAAGAAGTGTTTTGTGTAGACAAGAGAAAGAGAATTAACATCAAAATCATTTGAATCATTTATGGCTTTCCACCCATATTTTTGTTCCTTTTACAAAATTATTTGTATCAAGAAAAGTTATTTCACTATTGTCACCCATCGTAAATCCAGGTAAAACTACTAAAATATTTTTTGAAATTTCTACTTCTCCGAAGTAACACTCGTGTTTTAATTGTTTTAAATATTTAATTATGTTCTTCTTTTCCGAGACTCCACTCCAGCACTTAATAATAATATTATAAACAATAGAAACGAATTCGTTAATAACCTGATATATTATAATGGATATATCGAGAAAACTCGAAAACGGCTGAACGGATTGGGCTGATTTTAGTCTTAAAATATTCGTAGAAGTCCAGGGAAGGTTTTAAAGTGACACGAAGTTCACCGGGACAGCTAGTAATTCATAAAATTTAATTACAGAATACGATGTTTGAAGTTTTATCTCGTTTTATATTATAACTAGCTGTCCCGGTGAACTTTGTGCCACTTTAAAACCTTCCCTGGACTTCTACGAATATTTTAAGACTAAAATTAGCCCAATCCGTTCAGCCGTTTTTTAGTTTTAGCGTGACTAACACATTTCAAAATCCATTTTTATATATAAGACTAGCTGTCCCGGTGAACTTCGTGTCACTTTAAAACCTTCCCTGGACTTCTACGAATATTTTAAGACTAAAATTAGCCCAATCCGTTCAGCCGTTTTAGAGTTTTAGCGCGACTAACACATTTGAAAATCCATTTTTATATATAAGAAGAAGGTGTAAGTTGCTATTTCATTAAATTTTAAAGGCTCACATAGAGAAAGACAATAAAAGTGCGGTTGGTCTTAAAAATTCGCAATAGAAAATTTTCTTAAAGCCGAAAATATGTGTTCACAGGAAAATTTTAATTCAAAGCCGTGATAAAAAGTAATTAGAAAGTTAATGAAAAAGCGGCATATATCAAAGGGATCTCGACACGATTTAACTGCTAAAGTTTAACCTCTTACGTTTACTGGAAAATTGAAACTTCAATAGTTACCTAAGAGCATAATAAAGTTCTCCAAAGAGTTATAAAAATACTTTGCGAACTTATTCCTACACCGCATCAACTTAAAACTTTTTCTTGTTGTGTCTATTTTTTAGTTTGCGGAGTTAACATAGCCTTTTGCTGTAACTTTCAGAATATAGTTTTCTGTACTTTGGATAAAACATTTTCCTTAAAAGTTAAAGCGTAATTGTTCCCACTTTTCTCAATCAATTAGGTACTAGATATGATATAACTTTTACAATTTTAAAAATTAAAATAAAAAATCGTATAAATATAATAAATAATAATTTGATTAAAGTAAAAAAGTATCCTTCTTACACTATTCTGCCTTTTTTAACTTGTATACGTTCCATTTTCACGTATTTTCGTCGATTTTCCTGTTTTTACTATGGATTTCACACTTCCTTATATAATATTATGGCCATAGTAATCGTTCAGTGAGCAGCCATTATAAGACGCTATGGTCTTTTTACATACAATTTTACTGGCGTCTCCCTGGCGCCACGGGTTTTATTCTCGAATTTTTCTATTAAATATCTTATGAGATCTTATTATTCGTCCTTTGCTCTAAGGCCATCTACATAAATAATATAGAATAAGTAATGTTTTCTCAGTATTTAGAAAGGTTATATTTTGTATTAGTTTCAGCTGTTATCCAAAGTAAAAAGCGATTGATTTTTTTTTTAATTTTGATTAATTTTAAATATTGTATTAAAATCTAACATAGTATTTAAGAAAGCATTTGCCAGCATTCCTAGCCTGTGCTAAAAAGTTTCAATAAAAAAAAAGCTTTTCAAACTTTTATTATATCGTACCTATTCTCCTACCTCTCTTTATTTTTTTTGTGAATTTTGATAAAAAAACTTTCACTCACCTGACGTAAAGTTGTTTGGCGAGGGAGCACTGGCAACTGGCTACCGGCAATGGCAACAAGTGTTGTGCCGCTGTCCGCCTAAAGCCGCCCTTATATAGCGCTGGGCGGGCGCCGCCCTTCGCCGCCCACCTAATCATGCTACTAACACAGTTTGCACTTCAATTTCAACCGAAATTAATATTAGGCTTTGAATTTTATGTTATGACGTCTTAAAAATGATATAATGTTAACATACGCCTAATTAAAAATAATAAGCGTAAAATCATAGGAAGAAGTTTTTGCCCACGGTTTTGCATGAGTATTTGACTGAAAAGTTTGAAAAGGCCAAAAATTCATTAAAACCACATAATTTGATTCAAATAAAAAAAAAATGATGTTAAGCATAATACGCTAGATTTGAAAGTCACACTGCTTAACGCAATGCAATGGAATATTAAATGGATCGACTTGTAATTTTTTGTTTACATAATTATAAATTAAAATAAATAAAGCAGACTTGACAAAAGTATAGATGTGGTGCTTTTTTGTATTTAACTTAACTAGTTAGGTATATTAACGTTCAAACTTTGAAATGAATATATAGTTCAAAACAGTTTTGGTTTCATGTGAGTGGAGTTATAGTGAACTTTGTTTGAATAGAGCTGCCTTTGTAATGCCTACTTATGAAAGTTTCACGCTATCTATAACTTTTTCTTGTAATATATAGTTTACAAAGGTGGCCTATAATGGTAGGTAAGGGCCTGTTTCACCACTTTCTGATAAAGTGCCAAATAGGCTACTCACAACTTTTTTGACAGATTCTCCATATATGATCTGTCAAGTTAATTGGTGGATAGCCTATTCGTCACTTATCGGGAAGTGGTGAAACAGGCCCTAAGTATTTTGAAGCAGTTACATAAAAATTAAAATCGGCTAAAATAGTCATTACGTCATATATAGCCGTTGCCGAGATACTAATCCATACTTACTAATATTAAAAATGAGAAAGTGTGTCTGTCTGTTTCCTCTTCACGCTTAAGCCACTGAACTGATTTTGATAAAATTTTGGCATACATATACTTTGAGCTCGGAGAAAAGGTATAGGATAGTTTTTCTTCCGGAAAAATGTAGGGTTTCTGCACGATAAACAAATTTCTGTGCAACGGAGTTGTGGGGATCATCTAGTTAAATATATAAAATACATATATACCAGCTGACCCGACAAATGTTGTTTTGCGATATAAATTATTTCTAGTATCAATATAAAAAGTAGATAAAAACCTATTCCAAGGCCTGTATAGCTTACAATGTACATATACAAAATTTCATTAAAATTGGTTGAGCCGTTTTGGAGGTATTCGCGCACAAACACTTTTTTATATATGTATATTAGAGTAAGGTATAAGGATCAGTATCATATCTTTGCATTACGAGAGCTGACAAAACTGCATTCAACTATATTATCGCCTCCGTGGTCTAGTGGTATAGAGCGCGGCTCTTGACTCGGAGGTTGTGGGTTCGATTCCCGCGTTGGAAACATGTTATTTCCAAGTTTGGTTAGGACAATGCAGGCTGATCACCTGATTGTCTGACAAGTAAGATGATCCATGCGTCGGATGGGCATGTAAAAAGTCGGTCCTGCGCCTGACCTCTCGCCGGTCGTGTCGGTCGTCCGTCCCACTGAGTTATGAGAGTAAAGGAATAGAGAGTTCTCTTGTGTACTGCGCACACACTTGGGCACTATAAAATTACTCCTGCGTAGCTGGCCTGGTTTAAAACCGGTGTGGGAGATTATTATCCAACTATAATCGCATTATGAAATATTGTTCAACTAAATAAATAAACTAAAGTAAAATTGCAGTTAACTTTTAGCTGGAACTAAATTAAACTCTTACTCCAAATAACTGGATATTGTCAATAAACTTTAACTTTATTATAAACTTCGTCACAACTCCACCCTATTGTTGGTATATCTAAAGGATTGTCTTAAGCGAGAATAGAGTTTTCAGTGTATTCATTAATTACGTAAGACGTTTTTGGTGATTTTGTTTCGAATTTACTTGGCGAGATATTCCACCTTTCCCTGGGAAAATAGTAAAATTTTCCTAATGTTTATAAATGGTTAAAATATCAACTTTTTTAAGAATAAGATATTAAGTACTTTGATTACATAGGTATCTAAATATTACTGCGTATTATTAGACGAACAGAGTTGGTTTTTCTAAACATTAAATATAACTAACTTTTTATAAACATATTTTTTCAAACATTTTGAGACAAGTTTTTCTATGTAGTATAGTAGCTTTTACTACTTCATTGCATTGGTAGTCTCTGTCTCAGCAAATCTATACTTAATATTATAAAGAGGTAAACTTTGTTTGTTTGTTTAATTGTAATGAATAGGCTCAAAAACTACTGGACCGATTTTAAAAATTCTTTCACCATTCGAAAGCTACATTATTTAGGAGTAACATAGGCTACTTTTTGGAAAATAAAGGGTCCATAAGATATTACAGTTTTTCGGAAACAACCAGAAATTTACTTATTTTGCGTACGCTGCCTAATCTATAAAAGATAGAACCATACAATGTTCTAAGTAAATGTAGATCTTTTAAATGTCTACAAAAAACTCCGCGACACACTATATACCTATCTATGTCGAGTGAGGTACAACAACCATTTTTTATTAAAAATATTGTTTTTTGACTACATTTAAACGCATTTATTTTACTCATGCTACTAATCCTTATCAAAATAAATGATTTCATCACTAAGTACAGCTTATGTAGATAATATTTGGTCTTTAAATGATTAAAATTGGACATTTGGTTTAGAATTTGTGGCGAAATTATTAAAATATTGCAATTTACGCCCGTTTCGAAGTGGGCGCTACCAAGGCGGGCTGCGCTCGATTTTAGATCTATGAGTAGTATAGTTTAGTACTTAGTAAATATGTGAGTAAACCAACAGACGTTTATCTCTTTATAATATATAGTATATAATATTAAAAACTACTGAATCGAATATCAATTTGAATCATTTATTCAGTGAGTTACATATGCTATAATATATTTTATACCCGTGCGAAGCCGGGGCAGGTCGCTAGTACTAGTATAATATTATGATGACATGACGACTTCTGTGGCTCAGTGGGTGGGCTGTCGGTAGCTCAAGCCGGGGGTCGCGGGTTCGAATCCCGCCGACGGAACAAAAAGTTTTCAAAGTTCCTGGGTCATGGATGTGTATTAAATATGTGTATCATATAATAAAAATCTTTAATATGTGTATAGTATAAAAGTATTAAATATATTTCCGTTGTCTGGTACCCGTAACACAAGTCCTTGAGGTACTTAGCACGGGCCAGACTGTCGTGGTGTGAAGCGTCCATAGGTATAATTATATTATTATTATTATTAATATAGTATTTGCTAAGATCAAGCCAGCCCAAAGTGAGATTTGGTGAGATTCGCCTGAATCCAGATCCATTATGAGTATTTATGTATTTGCAGTCTTTGTTTTGAGAAGATAAATAAATGATAAGATCCAAGTGGCAGTTACAATATTTTAGCCGTATCTGATTCGTTGTAAGAAATATTATGTCTTTTTATAACTAATTTTCGTCCCAGAAATGGTACTTAAAATAATTTTGATAATAGGATATGGTACGGTGGCACAGAAGCGAGAAAAATGGAAAATCCTGGGGGAAGCCTTTGCCCAGCAGTGAGACAGCATAGGCTAACTAAAAAAACAATCGATTGTTCGATTAATAGATTTCGATGTTACAACACTACTCTCCAACCGACTTACGGTTTTTCGATCAGACGAGAATCTGACGCAAGTTTCACAGTTTTTACCCATCCCACAAAAGTGCTCAACGCCGCTAAAGAAGTTTTCACTTAAAAAAAAGGATATATTACTGCAATGTTTTCACGCTAGAGTGCAGCACCAACATATACAGTAAACAAAAAGTTTTGTTCGACGTTTGGCAGCTTTTCTGTCCGATTTGACCGGGTGATTACTGATTTACTATATACCATCTATATACTAGATGACACCCGCAACTCCGTTGCGCCAAAATTCGTTTATCACGCGGGAGCCATACAATTTTCCGGGACAAAAAGTATCCTATGTCCTTTCCCGGGACTCAAAGTATCTCTCTCCCAAATTTCAGCAAAATCGGTTCAGCGGCTTGGGCGTAAAGAGGTAACAGTCAGACAGACAGACACACTTTCGCATTTATAATATTAAATATGGAAGTATGGATATGGAGACAGACAGACAGACGGACAGACAGACACACTTTCGCATTTATAATATTATTATGGATATTATGGATTATGGAATTATGGATATTATGGATTATGGATATGGATTATGCTACTAGCGCCCTCTTCTCCGACCTTTGCGTAAACTACTGATTTTTTACTGCTATTTTAGGGCCTGTTTCACCACTTCCTGATAAAGTGCCGGATAGGCTTATTTGACAGATTCTCCATACTCCATCTGTCAAGTTAAGTGGTGGATAGCCTTATCAGGAAGTGGTGAAACAGGACCTTAATTTAATTAATTTTTGAATTCGTTACGATCAAGTGTCAAAATAACAATCTTGACATTGTCATAGTTTATTCTAGCGCATTTATGATCACTGATCAGCGTTCATAATGAAATCCCATTTCAAGAATATTAGCCTAACACCAGGCACATGGTGTGGCGGAGCGATTTTCTGTTATATTATAATTCTTATATATCTCACTTGCTGTCCCGGCAAACGTTTCATTGCCATATTATAAATTAATCGCCCGCATTGTTTTATTGAAGTGATTAATTAAGTATATCACCATGGCAACGTCCATCGCTATCCCGTGACCCGCGTCGCGCAAACAATGGTCGTCGTCAGTCTCGAGTTGTAATAATTTACTATTATTTATTCAACAAATGCATTTATCAATATAATAAGTGTATCAATATAATAAGTACCCAGTAGCCGATTCTCAGACCCACTGAATACGCAAGTAAAATTTGGTTAAAATTAGTAAAGCCGTTTCGGAGGAGTACGCGGCCTAACATTGTGACACGAGAAGTTATATAAGAAGAATATATTCTTTGCAATTTCAAATAATCCAATTTGTCCGATAATCCGATTATTATAGAGAATTGAAGCTTTTCAGACAAAAAATAATTGTAGATAATAAATGGTACTTTTATCTGAATCTGAACTACAGTTTAGAATTTTTTCTACTAATTAAACGATGAATATAAATCTCCTATTTAGGGCGTTTAGTTTCAATTTTGCATTGCCTACATTAGTTAGTATTTGTCAAAATAAGGCTCAAAATAACATAAAATCTTACTTGATACGTTCACCAAGTACAAAGGTTTTAAGTCAATTCAGACCGCATCGCGACGAGCTGAGGCGAGGCGCGGCGCGGCATAAGTTTCTATGGATTTGACAGATTTCAATTGCGTGAGACGTCTTGCGAATCTGTCAAATCCATATAAATTTAGAAATGCATCTACGCGTCGCGTAACGCGTTGCGGTCTGAATCAACCCTTATAGGTCACATTCCCTTGCGTAAATTACAAATGCAATGACTCCAGCCCTTTTTCTGTAATCTCCAGTGCAATATCCGTTTATATTGACAATCCAGTGAGACGGGTCTTCAAACCGATGCCGACGTAAGTTCCGTGAACATTGACCGTTACACGACAAAGTTAAGATGCTAAAATCGGTTGAAGATTGTCTGATTTTTCTAGATCTTCTTTTTAACCCTAAATAAGTATATTATACTTAAGTCGAGTTGTATGATTGTAGTTTTTTGTAAATCCTTTCAAAGTCCATTTAAAATAACGTTTTGAAGTGCTTAGATATTTCAAGGTCCAAACCAAAAGTTATTGGTTTAAAACGGATTTCTACTCATCATTATTTCCTGACGACCAAAATTTGATACTGAAACATAATAACATTTTAAAAGCTATTGTCCATACTTATGACGAACATATGATAATGTGTACCTCATTCATTAAATCCGGATCAGCATCTTATGCTCTATTATAGATATTTACTCTATGAAAGTCGTATGTACTATACGTCTACCAGAATCTGATGGCAAAAAGTGAGAAAATAAATTGACTCTAGCAATACCGGGATAATAGGAATTAAACATTTTGATCCTTTTTTATTATTATAGCGGCTGATTTTGTGTGTTAAACATGCAAATATAAAAAATGTCTAATGATCAAGGATATTTTTTGAAAATCTGCTGTCAAAAATTGCCATCAGATTCTGGTAGACCTATATCAGAGAAGTTAATTCCTAGGCAGATGGCGGACGTCCGTTAAGTCAAACCCATCCGACCGATCACAGCTAATATCGAATTGACATAAGCCGACCACATGACGTAGGTCCATCAACTGCCTAGGAATCAATTTCCTCGATGGTGCATAAATATTACCTCTCCTTTCGCTTGTCAAGCAAAACGCTTCAGCGCGCAGCATGTGCGCGCCCCAATCACTCTATTTTTCCGCCAGACAATAGAGTCGTCTACGCAAGAACAAACAAAAGAAATATGATTTGAGGCCCGATAAGCCCACATAGTGCATATCGGTGTCAGCTTACATGGATCCAGGTCACCTTAGTGTATATTGTTAGGACATAAATAGATACTAGAATACTGGCATCTGATTTGAAGAGTCAAGGGCGATATTTTAAGTTAAAAATACGTTCTGACAACGAAATTTATACATAGGCAGATATTTTTTGGTCATGTCAATTTTAAATATCGTGGGCTTGACTTAACCCAACCAAATTACGAAAATCCGCATTCTGGTTATCTTTTAATTATTCTGATGGTACACATTAAGATAATTTGATACACTTTTAAGATTTTTCAGCTTTGTGCAGAATGAAAATCCTGAATATATAATATATAAGCAACTTTCTTCATAGAAATTTCCTATTTTGCCTGCTGAAAAACTGATGTTTTATTCTAAAATAATATGGTGTAAGGAGAAGCGAAATTTAGATCAAATAAGAAGGAAACACTGTGCACTGGACGAATTCAAAAGTAATAAGTAGTAAAACCATTTTAGCGGATTTAGGTATCCTGTAAAACCTTGAGACCTACAAAAACTGTCAATTGTTTCTATTTCCTTTTATTCTAACGATGACGCAACGAGATGACTGCGACTAATAAACTAATTGGCCATTAAAAGTTTCGCAAACGACCAACAATGTTCTGGGATGTTATAGAATATGGAGATGAGCGATTTATACGAGTAGTAACTAGTTTAAAGATGCAATAAACACCCACAATTACTACTTAAAGTGTTTACTACTTATTTGCGTGTGTGGTTAAATGGAAAAGGGCCAAAATTATATTGATTAATAGGCCTTTTAAGGCAATTTTCTTTCAATGACTTCAATATCAAAGTTAGGGTTGATTCAGACCGCAACGCGACGAGTCGAGTCGAGCGGCGCGGCTTAAATTCATCAAACCAAAGTTAGGGTTGATTCAGACCGCAACGCGACGCGTAGATGCATTTCTAAATTTATATGGATTTGACAGATTCGCAAGACGTCTCACGCAATTGAAATCTGTCAAATCCATATTTTATGCCGCGCCGCGCCTCGCCTCGACTCGTCGCGTTGCGGTCTGAATTGACCCTAAGTAATCAAGTGTATGTGATATGACATAAGGCATCGCAAGTGCCATGATAGTTGATACTATAGCGATGCATTTTGTCATAATATACTTTTGGTTTTCGCAATTTGGTATTATAACCTCAATTGTTTCGTTCATTGAAGGATCTAGTTCGTTTCCCATCAAACTTCTAAATGGTATTCTTATGAAATATTAAAATATATCTATTTGGTTTGATATTAATTCATAAGAGAAGTCTCTTGTACTTTGACTGGATCAAAGATGCATTGATCTTGTATTTAAATATAATTGAGGCGAAGGACGTCCAGAAAACTCATTACACCAAATACTGTTGATGAAATGCTAGTTACCTGCATTTTATTTTAGAATTTAGATTATGTTCATAAGTTGGAAAGACTCACTCATAATTTTAATGAGAAGTAAATGAAAATAGGAACGAACTTAACTACTTCCGGTTTTAAGAACGCTTAAAATTTTTCTGTGACGTTTTTCTCCACAAAATATTTATTATGGCGTGACTAGTAAGTGCATGTTGCATAATCCTAATGATTTACAAGGATTACTTTGAATAAGACTCAAATGAAAAGTTTGACCGAAAATGTAAGGCAAGTTTATGTAAAAATACTTCATTACATTAACTTTAAGTAATAATTAAATCACTCTAAGCCTTTGAGTTGCAACTTGCATGTTCAAGTAACTCGGTATCCTTCAACTTTTTTAATATAGTCACGTTAATCAAGTCTGTGCGTCTTTTATAGTTGTCGAATATCGTCGTGACGTCACTCTTTATTTGTTCCTTGATGCAGGGCCGGATCAACCATAGGGCCAGGCCCGAAAACTGTGTCGCGGCACCGTACCGTAAAAATCTACAAGTTACAACGCATAGCGGAAATTTCCGATGTATTCCCGATGTGATTTCGCAAAAACAACATCCGACATTTATAAAATTGTATTGTGATTGTTTTGTTTTTCTTGTTTTGTGTTATTTATTTTGTATACAGTTTATGTGCAAATAAAGGATTTATATTAAAATGCTGCCTCTACCGTGAAAACGTGCAACAATATTATGTTTTATTTAAGTACAATGTTTAGGTACTTCGAACTAACAGCTAAAATGTTCGGCTGCCAAGTAGTAGTAGGCAGTAGCCCAGGGCAACAGGGCTCCTAAACTCAAGACAGGTTCACGATCCGACGCTGCTTTAGGGTTAAGAGCGCGTAAACACTCCATGAGCGATGTGGCCGTAAAACGAAGTGAGAATAAAACTTACAGGTTACTATTCGTGTTATTGAGACACTTTATGTTACTATTGTGGGGATTAAAATTAAAAAAGATGTGAATAAACTAATTTGAATTATTAAGCCCGAGAACTGAAAAGCTAAGAACTGAAAAAGTAGCATAATACTTATAAATTCTTCAAATCGTTCTTGATACTATTGGCATATCATTTATTGTGGTGGGGAGGCAAGTAAAAGGTACACTTACGTTATGGTGGAGATTTTTCAAATAAGCTTGAATGATTCCGGAAGCAACGTCAAAACGTAAAGCAATTACCAGCACTGTTAAATACATAAACTCCAGTCACAGCAACTCAAAAACCAGGCATAATAACGTTTAAAATAATAGCGATGCACCTAAAAATCGTTCAACGTATAAGGTGTTTCAGCCTTCAGGGAAAATGAATAGAAAACTTGTCGAGTAAGGCTTTGTGCTTCACTTTGTTGTTGCACTTAGGGACTTCTGACTTAAGTTATGTCACTTCACACAAGATACTCCACTATACTTTAATCCCTTATGGGTTATACCGATAGAAGACTTGCATTAGTGAGCCTCTTACAATGCTGTAAAAAAACCAATCATTTAATCCATTGTTTGATTGCATTTTTTGTTTGCTTAGGTCCAGTTGCAGTTAATACCGGGTTAAATAGTGTGTTCTCTTACATTCTTTATATTATATTTTACGAAAGAGATAACGTTTAATCCGGGGTTAACTTTAACCCATGTCTGCGCAAGTGGGCCTTATAAGTTTCTTTAAAAAAGCAAACACTATGCATAAATATTACATTTGGTGTTTAGAAATGGCAGAATGTTGTAGGTTTACCGAAAAAATCGGCAGCCTGTCTTAAAGAATTTCGATCTATATTAAAAAGTAGACGTTTCGTAGAAAATACTTTTTAAAAGTGAGAAAAATAGTTTTTAGAATATATGTAACGCGTAAACCAGGTTTGGTCAATTCTCAAGTTCCACGTTGTTAAATGTTTGCTCTATTTTTGACGAAAAATAGGTCATTGCATTATCTGTTGCTAATTATTGTTAATCAGAAGTCATGTGTGTCGTAAGTTCATTACCTTTCTTTTAACCGATATGTTCCAAGAAAGTGACCTGTGACATTAAGATAGAGGTGTTTGCGTTGATAACGCGTTATGTTGCAGTCAAACTTGGAATGTAGACACCACGTTTCTTATATTCTTTTAAAATAAAAACGAACGGTCTTACTACAAAAGATTTAAACACCTGTTGAACAGTTGATTAGAAAAAAAAATCAGTACATAATGGTGTCAAAACAAATTTACTGTTCAACAGATGTTTAATGTTTTGTAGTAAGTCAATTTACTTATACAAGAGATCACTTTTTCATCCGTTAAAATATTTGGGGTGTGTCAGGGAGTGAAAGTCAAGAACCCTGGTAGTTTCACTCTGTCTTTCTATTGGTCAGTCTGTTCGACCTTCCCTTATAACTTCAGTATTTTCGTAAATTATTTTGTAGAGATATTTTATAGAAATATAAAAAAGAATTTATTTTTTATCAACCAAGATATTCATTAATAAGAAATATTTTTTACAATTGATTTTTATCATCCATGTTATAACACCTCAATTTTCATATTTTTACACAGACAAATAATTAATTATACCGGTCGAAACTAGTAACATAGAAAATTTGCAAAACGCCTTAATTTCAACTTTACCCGTAGCACCTATAAATAAAAGTAGCTGGTTATTTTTTCTTTATTTGCATAAAGTATAATATTGACACAGGACCCAACGCAAAATGTTCACGAAAACGTCCTACCTTTTATTATTTACCGCGGTGAGTGAATAAACATACAAATTCTACGAAATTTTTCCCCTCAGAAAAATTTAATTGAATTTCATTTTATTGGTGTCATCGTTTTATTGTTTGTGTGTATTTTATTTATCCGACTTCAAAAAAAGAGGAAGGTTTCTTCTTCAAATATGTTTGTGATTCTTTTATAAAAATCCCTTACTACGTTAGAGCAAGACAACTATGATTATTGATTGCTACGGGGCACGGGCTGCCAGCCAGTGAAGTCTACTTTGCACAATCGGCTTCAAACTTGGGCAATGATATAAACTCATAATATGACCATTCGTCTTTATTTGTCTACCATGGGCCAATGTGGAATCTGGGTATAATATTGTTATCACCTCTTTCGTTTCAGATGGTAAGCGCCGATTTGGAAAGGACCAAAATAGTGACCCTGGTAAGTATTGGCACTATTAATAAGCTACTAACTCTTGTTTTATCAGAGAAGTTGATTCCTAGGCAGATGGGGGACCTACGTAGTGTGGTCGCGTTACGTCAAACCCAGCCTGCCAGATCACAATTAACACAAAAAATAACGTTGGTCTTTCAATCAATTTCCTCGATGGTACATGACAAAAGACAATGGCTAATTGCTTGGTAATTAATTACATCAGTACTAATTAGGTAATAACAAGGAAACGTTGGATTCGTTTGTAGGTAATAATGCATTGGCAAAGATTACACAAAGAATTTCTGATATTCTCATTTGTAACTAGAATGTCACGAAATGACGTTACCGTAAATCAGAGTCGGTTTCTCTCCGTTTGTGAGTTCGCACGAATTATTATTAGCTATGTCCACACTGTGCACTTTCATCTTTAATTTTCGTCATCTTCTTTCATTCAACTTTTGTAATGGCGCATTCAATAAATGAATGCGTCAACGAATGCAACGCCAACATTATCATTAAAGAACAAAGCGAAAGTTTTGGATACGGTCAGAGGGCATGCGTCGCGGGCATGCCTCACCTGCGCTGTTGAATGCGCTATGATGCAATGCCCTTATTGAACAAAAAAACGCACAGTGTGGACATACCTCTTGGCATATTTATGTTATGCCTACTCTATTCTCATATTTCGGAAGAGTACCTTCATAGTAAAAGGAGGGGAAGTAGGGTAACTCCGGCCCAATCCGCGATCTAATTACCTACTGTCTTAGGGTTGTCAATTTTAGGCGGCGGCGGCGCGGCGGCGTTGTGATGTGGGAGCGGCAAGCGGCTGTCCGCGCTTCGTTCGCAACCGCATGAACAGCGGCAACGTCGCGGTCTTCCGACTTTTAATAATAATAAGTGACTCTTGATTGTCCATATTTCGGACAATTTTCGTGCATATTTGCATGCATATTTCGGCACTTGGATCGTGCATATCATGCAATCCGATGTCTAAATAAAATTATAAATATACCCTTTAAAACAACATTAAAAACTAACGCCTGTCTCTTATAGGTATCTACTATAAACAAATCTGTTGTTATGATTTGAACTTTGCTTTAAGTGTTACATAATTAATATCTCATTTACAATTATTAGTCAATTACTTATTTTTAATTACGATTTAAAATAAGTAATTGACTGTAAGTAATTAGTTTATATAATATACCTACAATACAGAGAAATCGGCATTACTAAACGTAAACAAAGCAATAGCGGCAAATTAGTTGACTGATCAAAAGTACTTACCTAAAACATTCTCTTATATTTTATACTATGTTCTAGTGGGAAAGTTTGTGTGATAGAAAACTAATACAATAAAAAAGAAGTAAGTAGGTATCTGATCATCAAGTAAAAATTATATTATGCTAGAATAAGTGAGTAGTACTTACCTTTCCTGTTCAACTGGTAATCTAAACAAAGACAATACTGAAATTGTTGCATTACTATTAAAACACCCAAACACACTTCAATATTTATTACTCCTGCGATTATGATCGGACATTTTTGATTCGTTTGGCGCGGCGTGGCGCGGCGTGGCGCGGCGTGGCGCTGGCCAGTAGTAATACTTTTGACGCATTGGGTCGTTTACAGAGTCCAGTGATATTAACGCTGGTTAGTTTACCAAACTGTAAATTAGGGGCCCGATTCTCGAGCGTTGAAAGTCCTTTCAATCGCAAGCGATCTCACTTCTATGCTTTATCACCCGCGAATGAGATGGTCTACCATCAAATTTCGAGGTTTAAGAATCGGGCTTCAGCTCTAATCAGACTTTGTTTTCTTTCAGAAACCTATATCTGTGTGCTGCGATATCCCCGAGCTGGGTGATCCAAAGCCGCTGAGCGAGTGCCAGAAGCTTCCTGGACCTGTAAGTATCTGTTTAATTAACCCGTAGATGGTCTTCTTCAATGCCTATGACGCTGGGCAACTTTCAACCTACCTACTTTATTTTCGTATTGCAGTCGTAGCCTTGCTTGAATTATAACACATGATTTTTCACAAGCGATTCAGCGGTGTAAGGGTCAATTCAGACCGCAACGCGACGTCGAGTATGGCTTTAACAGATTCACAAGACATGTCAATTGAGTACTTTAGAAATGCATCTACGCGTCGCGTTGCGGTCTGAGTTGACCCTAAGTGTAAAGCAACAGATAGCTGAGTGTAAAAACATTCGCATTTATACAGGGCGTAACAAAAATAAGTGATAATACTTTAGGTTGTGTATGTGTTCCTTGTAGAGAGTTCACTGTGAAAGTAGCAGCGCTGAAAGACCAAAACTTTTTTTCAATTTTGTATGGGGAAACTCATGACGCTCGGGCCCTTGCCCATATAAAAGTGAAAAAAATAATTTGTCTTTCAGAGCTGCTACTTTCACAGTGAACTCTCTACAAGGAACACGTACACAACCTAAAGTATTATCGTTTATTTTTGTTACACACTGTATATTGACACAATTTGTAAAGAATTTGACCATTGTAAAAAGCATTCTTTCACCCACCCATGTTTCAGTGCAATGATGTCCAATGCGCGTTCGAGAAATCAGGTTTTCTCATCGACACCCATACCCTCAACAAGGAGGCGTACAGAACCCATCTGAGGAAATGGCTGGAGACCCACCAGGACTGGAGCGAGGCCGTGGAGAAGGCCATACGGGACTGCGTGGACAAGGACCTGAGGCAGTTCCTGGCCTACCCCTGTAGAGCCTATGACGTGTTTACTTGCACGGGCATTGCTATGTTGAAGGTAAATCATAGGTACATGTTATACACAAATCACAATGTAACGAAAAACTTGTCGCTGTTAAGCATTTGTGTTTAAATACCACTATTTTTTTTGTTGCATTGAAGACGTGACATAACTAACATTTTATAACATAAGGAGAATTGTTCATTTTTCCCATTATAATTTAAACAAACCTTCTAACTTATATCTACTTCCCTATCTGGCTAATGTATCTGGCTACACATAAAATTCACAGTTTTTTTTTTATTTCAAATTATTTTCCGGTCCTGAAGCCGCCATTTAAATTAAGAAAAAACGGCATTTGTACTTACCTGGTATTTCGGTAATCGATATTCGGTCGGGTCACCTAATTTTTATAGACCCCCGTTAACGACTCGTGGACCCCCATTTTTTTTTCCACGCAAGCGTAGGCGGGTTCCCGTGGACCCCTTGGGGTCCACCTGGACCACTTTGGGAATCAATGTTCTAAATGATCTAAAAAACATAACTGCATTCATAACTCAATACGTATTTTTTGTGGGATGGTAAACAAAATATGCTAAACAGCATCCACGAATCACTACTACAGGTCTAGTCTACTAAACTTACTACACAAAACTTAACTTTAACTTGATTCTAACACAAAACTATTTAAAAAATTTCACAACTTTCAAGGTGTTAATTATTTCTTGTATCTTGAGTATCCACATGTCATCAATACATTATTAATAGTGATGTGACGGTCCTCAATCATGAATCAATAGAACCATTGACATTCAAATAACAATTACAAAGATAACTCAATCATTGTTCGTCAATGAGGACAATGGATTTCCTAGCTATTCTAAAGCCTACCGTATGTAACATTGGATTGTTATAATTCTACTTAGGATTGTATATATATGTGACTTTTGTTAAGTATCAAAATAATATATTAAAAGACAAAAATAGCTTTTAGAGTAACTATTCGAAATTTCAAGACAGAATACAAGACATAATTTTTTTCTTATTCCAAAACAGAAATCTGTTTCCTAACACAAATAGTAAAAGTTCTACTCTATCTACACATTTCAATGTCTATGGTATAAATTGATTTGCAGTCATGTATTTTTCAAGTATTGAAGTGTTTTATAATTTTGCTGGTTATAATAAAATTGTTATTCTGTTTATATTAGATATTTTGATTATTTGATATTATGTATTAATTAATACTCTTATCCTTTCAGAAATGCCCTAAAGAAGCTTGGAAGTGTTAAAACAATTCTACGTGTGGAAGCGAAAGAAGATTATATTGTAATTTATAGAATATTTATTAAGAAACATACATAAAATCAAATCAGACTATACGTTTAAAATAAATTATGTTATTCGCTTCATTTTATTTTACTACCCAGTTAATGTAAGCTATAATTTGTGGAGCATTATTAAAATGTGTCCAGTATTTTTTAATAAGCCATATAATTACTGTGACAACCAATAACCACATGTTGGTATTATGATGACAGCTCTATAATTTTAAGACATAATGAAGCCATGATGAACCTATAAAAATAATACTTATTTTGCAGATAAAATTAACTATGTGCTCCCCTAATGGGAAATTATCCTAGCCTTACAACATTGTTTAATTTCTTGTAGTGACTAGACTTATTTTGGTTAATTTCATGCGTTTATCTAGTTGTTTTTCTTTCATGTCGGTGTATCTTCTATAATCTATACTGTATAATATTATTTAAAAAAGTCGCTTTTTTCCCTCATGTCCCTTTGTTCCCTTTAATCTTTAAAACTACGCAACGGATTTTGATGATTCTTTCAGTGTTAGCCAATTTATCGAGGAAGGCTATAGGCTATATTTTATCACGCTAAGGGCCTGTTTCACCGCTTCCTGATAAGGTGCCCGATAGGCTTATTTGACAGATTCTCCATACTCTACGTGTCAAGTTAAATGGTGGATAGCCTTATCAGGAAGCGGTGAAACAGGCCCTAAGACTAATAGGAGCGAAGAAATAAAGGAAAATGTGGAAAAAACCGGGAAAATTATTTGAAAGGGCTAACTTGAACGCGCTTATCTCAGGAACTACTGGTCCGATTTGAAAAATTCTTTCCGTGTTAGATAGCCCATTTATAGAGGAAGGCTATATAGAGTATATACTATATAGGCTATATTTTATTACGTTAAGGGCCTGTTTCACCGCTTCCTGATAAGGCTATCCACCACTTAACTTGACACATAGAGTATGGAGAATCTGTCAAATAAGCCTATCAGGCACCTTATCAGGAAGCGGTGAAACAGGCCCTAAGACTAATAAGAAAATGTGGAAAAAACGGGGGAAATTATTTGAACAGGCTTATCTCGCGAACTACTGGAGCAATTTTTATATTATTTGGCACAGATGAGAAGTAAACCACGTGAAGGATCATAGGCTATCGATTTTAATCATTTTTCCAGTGGCTATATATTTTATACCCGTGCGACGCCGGGGCGGGTCTCTAGTGTATTATATTTCTCTATATACGATGTGCCGATATTCTCTCGGGTAATCCTCTTGCTCGTTTGTTTTTTATGTATGTAGAAAATCACGGTAGTGTATTTCACTTTTCTACTGTAGCTGTAGCTAAGCTAAGCCTGTGATGCGTTAGAACAGTGGCTCGTTAGACAAGGACATTGTACATTGTACAACTAAAACTTCTGTAGACAGAATGTGCATCTTTTTATTTACTAATATAATGAATGCGAAAGTGTGTTTGTCTGTCGGTCTGTTATCTCTTCACCGTTGAACCGATTTTGCTGAAATTTGGTATGGAGGTACTGCAAGTATCGGGAAAGGAATTAGAATACTTTTTATTCCGGAAAAATCTGCGGTTCCAACGCGATAAACGAATTTAGGCGCAAGGGAGTTGCGGGCGTCATTTAGTGCTATTATTCAACTTTCATGTGTACCAAGCGACAACAAACGTGACAGGTGGTCATCAAGTTTTAGGCCATTGTTTGTCGCGGTTGACCGCGGAGCCCACGGCCGCCAGACCCTGACACCAAGACGCCATGACACCATGACGACAGACAGATTATCATCAGATCTTGTAAGATGTGAGGAAAATATGAGCACTAATGAGGCTGAAACAAGGCTGTGATGAAATGATATTCTTGTAAATGTAGACGCAACTGCGTTCCGTTGTGGATGATTTATACAGTATTTTCAGAGCGAAATAAACACTCCCCAAATACTGTAGTGCCTGTGCCTGAAGTGTAGTGTAGTTGCCCAAGCACATACGGTATTCTCGCAACATAGTCGGCCTAGTCCAAAGGAAAGAAGTAGAAAGGGGTCTCTACCATGTCTAACTCTATACGTCGGAATGAACATAATGTGCAACATCGCTTTTATAATAATTCTTATTTCGTCATTTCAAGTTTCCATAGAATAGCAATAACTTTTGAACACGATTAACTGAATGGCTATTGCTGTTCTTTAATTCCAGTAATTCTGTGAGACGAAGAGAATAAACGGCATCATTAACTTACATGTCTAGGCTACTTAACCAATACGCTAAGTCGTGTACTATGATTATTGATTATACCAGCCATGTTATACAGAGATTTTTTTTTATTTGTCTGGAAGTAAAAATATATTATTAGGAGAAGAGGTATATTTTATTACTCAGAAGAATAAGAGAGGAGTAAAGAAGTAAACTAATATAAACA